>CAHIKZ030000070.1:1067500-1145000 GCA_903632075.3 Acanthosepion pharaonis
AAACATTTCCTTCATTCCATATATTTTTCAGTTGTTTTCAATACAGTGTTGACATAACATCTAGATTTGCCCCCACCACCACATAGGTTTCAAGATCCTGTTCACTATATATATATATATATATATATATATATATATATATATATGTACAGAGAGAGAGAGATAAATAGACTGATACTATGCAAACATGAAAAATTAATTATTGCAGTCACTTCATTTTGCCAAAGTGTTCCCCTCTTTGTTGAGTGTTCAGATATGGTAACCCCACTTTAATATTGTTGTTTTGAATACAATGTTCCCATTTATATATATTGTTAAGATTTTCTCAGGTATGCACTGCATTCAGAATTTAGAATTCACTTTTTGTTTTTTTTCTTCAGTATTTAGTTTCACATAATGTTTATTGACCTCAACTTACAGCCAATGATGGGACTCAAAACTTTCAAGAATCAGTTCTCTCTTTCTCATCTAAAAATTATGGTGATTCAATATTTTTTTATAGCTATAAATTTTTGTGATTAAAAAGTTTTAGGAACCAGTTCTCTCTTTCCTTATGTTAATGTTGTAGTTATTGCCTTTGCCTTTTCGTTATTGTTTATTGCCACTAGGTGATGGCTTCTATAAAATGCTGGCAGCCATATTGAAAATGTTTCACATTGTTCAGTTGTAAATATTTCTACTAACAGGAGGATTTCCTTATTGCAGATGCAAATGATTCACTGAGGATTAACACCTTACATTCATAAACTTTTAGGATTTAGATTTTTTAGGAACCCCTTTTCTCTTTGCATTACTTACTTTTTTTTTGTTTTGCCTGCTTGGTTGGGGTTGAGATGCAAAATTTCTTAAAGTAGTTCTCTCTTTCCATCCATAATTTTTAAGATTTGATTCACTCTTTGATTTTGTGATGTAAAATTTTTAGAAATATGTTTTTCCCTTCTTTACATCTATAAATTCTTGGGATCCATATTTATTAGCAAACAGTTCTGTCTTTACATCCATAAATCTTTGGTGTTAGAAAATTTTTAGGAACTTGTTTGCTCTTTCTTCACAGCTATAAATTTTTAGGATTCAGTTCTCACTTCCCATCAATTTGAGATGAATACAGGATATCTGGAACCAGTATTTTTTTTTAATCAAGTTCACCCCATGTAAAACAATAAAGCCACTGAGGCACAAGGGGTGTGGAAGAGTTAAGAAACAGAGACATTGCTAAGGAGCAAGAAAAAAAGAGTAATCAGAAGGTCAGGAGATAGTGATTGACACTGCATTCAAATTTTTGCAGATTAAAGTTGGCTAAAAAGCATGGAGCTGGAAGAGAGTTCCACAAGTGAGAAGTGCAAGAAAAGAAACTCTTGGCGTAGAATTTATGTTTATTTCTGGCCAGCTCAATTTTAAATTGTGAGACCCTCTTGCCAGTCTAGTACTGCACTTAAATTCAAAGATTCTAGATATCATAGCAAGAAGCACATCCAAACAATAACCATGAAAGTATTTATACAAACGGCAAAGGGAGGCAACCTTATGGTGGTGGGAAAGTGACTGATCCAAGATGCCATTACAGTGCCAATACTAGTACTGATTTTTCTTTGGATTTTATCAAGGAGCTCAAGATAAATATCAGAAGCACCGGACCATATGTAGTAGTAATATTCATATTATGGATGAATGGTAGACTTATAGATATGTAAGATAGATTCTGGAGAGAAAAATTGTCTTGCACAACACAGTGAACCAAATTTCTTAGCAGCTGACCTAGCAATGGATTTAATATAGCCTTTCCACTTCATGTCAGCTGAGAATGTTAGCCCGAGAAGGCACAAGATTCAGATTTTTTAGGAACAATTTTTTTATTACATCAATTCACCCTGAGCAAAGGTGATAATGCCACTAAGCTGAAAGTGGTTACTGGAAGTGAAAGAGAAGAAGACTTTAGAAGGAACTGGAAAGCCAATCCTAAACAAGAAACAAGGATTAAACCTCTACTCTTGTTCAATAGACCAGGGAGGAATGTGAACTGAGTGATAGGTGAACCTATCTACTTCTATTAAGTATACAGAATTTATATGAAAATATGCAACTAATAATTTTCATATGATTCAAATATTTCTATATTTTGTAATACAAAAATAAAGTAAAAAAAAATTAAATAAGATGATTAATGTTATATACCGTACCTAGGAACCCAGTCCTCATAAATACATTGGACATTATTGTAAGTGGGGGTAATATGGTGTCTAAGTAGTCCACCACGAGCAGTGGTTTACCTACTTCATGCTGCTGGCGAGTATTGTATTCCAACCACTGTTTTGGTTATTCCTCATTCAGTAACCCTTCCTAGGTTACAACAATTAATAAGATAAGTAAAAATTAAGTGAACAATTTTGCTCACTTAAATTAAGAAAAATAGTGTATTAGATTGGGAATTTTTAGAAAATGTTAGTTGATAAAGGAAAACATTAATTTTGCATGAACTGGTTTTTCAGACTTCTATAATTTTAGTAACTAGTACATAATTGGCATGCAAACCAATGTGAACTGGTTGAATTCCATCACTGGCTTACTAAGTTTAGTAAATAACTGTAATGTACTTGTTTTGTTTTTTTTACTTCTTTTCACATTACCTTAAATCTGATAGTCACAAGACCTTAAGGGTTTGTGCTAGTTGAGAACAGATGTAGCAGAAAGAGCTGTGTCTATCCTTAAGAAATCTTTTTTATCTTTATTACATAAAGCATTATTCATATCAGTTGATATGGTACAATTAATGTTCCTTGTATAAATATATGTAGCTGGGGAATGAGATTATTCCTCTTGAATTGTCGCTCTTCCTGCTATAATAGAGATGAATTGTTACTCTTCCAAATAAAACAGACACTATATTGGTTATCAAGTTTATTAACATGTATACCCATTTTGAGAAAAATAAAGACTTTAAATAGAAAGTTTTTGCTTACATATCACTCCACACAACAACAACAAAAAGACAAATATATAAGAATAGCTAGTTTTCAGTCATGTCTGTTCTCAAATTAAGACTGCTCATGCAAGACCATATCACCCAGTCCTGTGATTCTGTGGTATTCTTGTTTAAAAAATGAAAAAGAAATGAAAAATGTACTTAGTGATTTCTAAGTAACACTGACTGCAACATCCACCTGAAGAAGGCCTAAGTTGAAATGTTGGATTATAAACAACAATGATAAAAATGACAAACTGAGAAATATATGGAACAGTTTCTAAATGTCGATATATAATTAATTCATAATTAAAAAAAAACAATATCAGGCAATAAAAATCATCAAGTTTTTGCCACAAAAATAAAGAAAATAACATTTTGTGAGACAAATGTTAATAACTGGAAATTAATTTGGATTTCAGTAGAAGTTGAAAATATTTTAAAATTATTTTTCAGATTTTCTGCTTGACATGTAAATGACTGCCTAATTAACATAGCTAAGTCATAGACTATATAAATTCCCAAATATTAAGGATAGAGCAATTCTCTGTATGCAAGATAAACAACTACTGCTGGACTGATAAAATATGATGGAACTTCCATTTTATAACATTGTTGAAGTTCTTTCTATTATTATATATTAATTTTTAATAATTTTTTTCCTTTTGTTTCTAGTATTTTAACACAGTCTGTTCTTTGGCCATTACATCACCCAGTAGATTTTTATGAACACTAAATTAATGCTGGACAAAAGTTTCTATCTCAGAAGCACATATTTCATGGACAGCACCTTAACAAGTAATGGTATATTTAATGGTCATTAAAATCAACTCTTTTCCTACAATAACTATTTGGTATTCACTGACTGAATGATTGAAATTTATTAAATCTTTTTCTTAAATCAGTTTTTCAGAAAATTGGACTTCTCAACATCAAGATTTGTTTTGTTGAATTGCACTAGAATGAGATTTATTCTGAAATCATCTAAACCTGATTGGACATTGATGTATCCAATATTTCATTAAAAAAAACAAAGCTGCCATTGTCTTTTGCTTCTCTGTCATATTTTATCTTATTGACAACATGACTGAAGTAGTATTATTAGCTAAGAGAGGAAGTAGAGAAGGAAGATAAGTAATACTTTCAAGAAATTAATAATTTTCATTTTGTCACAAAGCTTATTACTATATTTGATGACATATCATAGCAAGACACAATTACATTTATCATGACAGACTTATTAGAATGTAGGCTAGCTTTAAGTATTGGCCATCTACAGCTTCTGGATAAACATTCGCCTATCAGATAATTCAATAAATAAAAACTAAGAGATATTTTCTGAACATTTTTTGTGAAAAAAAAATGGAGTCTGAGACATTACCAAATATGGTCATTTTGCTTCTTCTTTTTGTTGTTTTTATTGTAACATTTTTTTTTGGTTTATATGCTGGTTGGCTATTAAAACTGTGAGAAATTAAACTGAAGAAGTCACTCTGAGTGAGACTTGAACTCACATACCATATATTTGCAGTTTGTCATGTCATGTGACAATCACTTCTTTGTCCTGTATTCCCAGTTTCATTTCATGTACAAAGATCAGTCAAAAAATAAGAAAAATAAAAAACGTAAAGAAATTAGAAGAAAGGTAGTTTAAATAATATATTTATGAACTAAATGAATGAGATCAAACCATAGGTAAAGAAATTGATGGGTGCATTGGATAAAGGAAATTGCTTGCATGAATCTAATGAAAGATTCCATAAGTCAAGCTTGTATAATGTTCCATGTTATTCCAGTGCCTTTGCTCAATAAATAACATAAACAGACTATTAGATTAATCTATATTTTGTGAAATGAGACAAAAATAATAGATAAGGAACCTCAATGGAGATTACAAAAGGTGATGGAAGTTGTTTCCATGTGTCAGAATAAAAAATTTTCATAAGCGGAGCTAATATAATGTTCATTGTGATCTGGGTGCCTTTGCTCAGTAAATAACATGGACTGAAAGATATACTCAGTACTGTTGATTTTTCAAGATGACTCATATTTCTCTGAATATTTGATGACCAAATTCACAGTTATATTTAAAAAAAATCTACTCTATGAATAATATTTCCAAATTTAAAATGTTACAGCAAATATGAGAATTTTATCCCAGATAATCCTTGAGTGCCAACTGGGACGTAGACTCAATCCAGACCTCAAGTGGAACTCATACAATCCATCAATAAATATTCTGTAAAAATGGTTGGTTCCTTCCACAACTCCTGTAAGAATTCGATTCCTCCAGCTATCCTCTACATTTATAAGACCTTGATCAGGCCAAAAATGGAGTGTTATTGGCATATACACTACAGTTCAAAAGTTTGAAGGAACCCCAGAACTAGCATTGAATGAACTTGACAGAGAAGAGTGAAAAAACTAAAAAAGACCTCTTAGAGTCATTGAAAAAAGAATGGAATCAATTATCAAACTAATACTTTAAAAAATGCCAAATATTTGTGCTGTAGTAATCAAGGCTAAAGGAGGGTATTTTGATGTGAGCAAAATTTAATCTTAAGATGCTTTTTTTTTCATTTTGTCATAATAATTTCTAATAAAATAAGTATAATAATAATAATTATTATTTTCTCTTATTTAAAGTAAAAAAAAAATACTTTTGGGGCCAGTTTAAAAAATTACCAGGGGTGTCCTTAAACTTTTGAACTGTAGGGTATACCCAGTCTTCACTTTCCACTTTCATTAGAGTACAAAAGCATCTCTGTATCCTTGTGGATGACAAATTATTCTCCATCCTACAACCCCTTTCTCATGGATGAAACATCACAGGTCTCTCACTTCTCCAACACTATTTCCATGGAAAGTTCTCAAACAAACTTCATTCCTTTGTTCTACCAGTTCTAACCTTCATGACTAAGACCCAAGATTTTACACATATTTTAGTGAACCAAACTCATTCCTTTTGTATTCCATTGGTGAGATGTAAGTTCCACTGAAGAAGCTTTTACACATGAACTGCTGTTTTGTAGAACCAACTCCCAAGAGGCTGCATCCCTGATCACTGCAATCATAACCTGTTCAAGTCTGGGGTTAACTGCTACCTTTTCAACATATCTGCATAAACTGTGCCTCTTACTCTGTAAGCATCTACCTCAAGTGGCTCCCAGGACTTGTACCTGGTGAACATCAATGTAAAACAAAAAATCCTAGGAGATCAAGATAAGAACTACTCATTTTATATAACACTCAGGAGATCGAAGAATGGATTGAACAAAACAAGGTGTCTACAACAGGAGAGACAAGAATCTTAATCCAGATTATACAATAATAATAATAATAATAATAATAATAATAACAGTAACATGACTCAGTATTTCTAATGGTTACAAAAAAAGTACCAGTATATATTTGCTAAAATATAATAATTATAACTGTATGGAATCTTGTACAGCAAGGCTCAATACAAACTGTCTCAGTAGAATCAATAAAATCTGTTGAATCTTTTATGCATAAAAGAAGTGAAATAAATTCTATTGAAAAGGATTTGAAAATCCATATAGCTAAAGCTTGGGCTGCCTTGAATAAAATGGATGCAATCTGGAAATCTGATCTGCCAGAATACTTTAATCAGAGATTCTTTCATGCTACTGTAGAGGCAGTTTTGATGTATGGTACTAACATCTTTAGCTTGATGGAACCTACACTCAGATGCTGAGAGCTATGCTTAACATCTTTTGGTGACAACATCTAACTAAATCACAGCTCTATGGACCCATCTCTGATATTTCTACATTCTTATATGAACATAGAATGTGCTTTGCAGGACACTGCTGGTGAGCAAACCAAGAACTTGCATGGGATCTACTGCTCTGGAACTTAGCCATGGCTCAAGATGGGTTGAGCAATTACCTACATTGACCAACTATGTCATGACACTGAATGTCAACCTAATGACCTTGGCATGATAGACTTATGAATGTCCAAGCTAGTATGAATGAATAAAATATATAATAAACTATTATATATGAAAATACTAGTTTGAAGTACTCATAGAGTAGCTAAGATCAATAATAAACATTTTGTAAGAGTGACAGTATTTCAGTTTGTCTTTATTATCTTTAACATATTGAGCTGTTATATTTCTTCAATTATGGAAGATCAACGACCAAGATCATTTTTGTCTTTATTATAACTTATTATCAGTTCTTACAGATTCTCCTGACAAACAGATGTGTAAATGCTTTTCCTATCTTATACCTATAAATATACATATTCATACATAAACTTTCTGATGTAATCATCAAACACTCAACTGAACCCAATTCCATTTTCAACTTGATTTTTTTTTGTTTTTTTTTTACTTTAGTCAACTTATGGAAAAATACAAAAATTGCATCATGGAAAATGCTAATCAGTGGTAATACAGCATTGATTTTTCTTTTAACCAGTCAAAAACATTTGTCTCACAAAATGTCAAATAATTTATTACAAAACTAAAGAAAAATGATTAAATAAAATTCAATTTCTAAAGCCAATTTTTCTTCCAAATGTCATTTAGACCTTTAAATGAAACTTCATTTTTTTAGCAAATGAATTTATATGATTTTTAGATTTCATTTTTGTATAGCACTTTAAATAGTTTAAAGAATTATATTTTTTATATTTATATAATAATTACACATATAAGTGTATGCATGTATTTAGTTGTATATCATTTCCAAAAATTAAATTTTAACATGTATGTATTAATATTTATATGTCATTGTGTGTGCTGTGGAGTAAATATATGTCTATATGTATATTGTGAAATAATCACAATTGTATATCAAACATATATATATGTTATACTGTATTCATTGCCCTTTTCTACTATTAAACCTATAAAGGATTTAAACTAAAATTAATTAATAATTTTTTGATTTACCCTAAATGTCAAAATGGTATCTGTTTGCTTTACATTGACCAAAACTTATTTCCAGTTAGTAATTGCTCTGGTTTCAGGCCCACATTCCTATGTTTTTGAAATGTTTGAATACTTAAAATATTTAAATTTATATTTACTCAATAAATATTTAGAACACTGTTTCCTTTTCATATGCTTTACACACCCTTTTCAACCAACAGTTTTTTTACACCCCACAAATGTTTATTCAGAATTCACATATTTATAGCATACCCTTGTTGATCTTGACTGAAAAAAAAACTAGAATCAGTTTCCAACTTGTGATACCATGGCCCGTTTCTGTTTCCAACAAACATTCTATGTTTAAGAGTGTTAAATCTTGTCCCTGTTTTTTGACTGCCACAACTACACTACCTTTTTACCTGTTATGCTACATTTACATCACCCAGCTGAGTTCTTTCTAAAAGTGAAGAAGGAAACTATGCTGAAAATTATTCTCCATAATAACTTTGCAAGGCAAGACTTGCAATAGGCTGGTATATCTATTTACAGTCATAATAACTCTAACATAATGACATACAACAATCTTGGAAAATAGTAAATAAAAAAAAGTATTAATGATGCTAAGAGAAAATCTTGAACAGGGCCTGATGAAGGAAGAGATTATATTTGAGTGATTTAATCAATTAATGCATTTTAATCTGACATTACTTTTTATTACTATAGACATTATTTTATTGCATATATGCATTTTTCAAGCAGTTATGGTTCACCAGCCTAGACATAGAAAGTTATATTACAGAAAAATGTAGCTCTTAGTAGGTAACAATCCTACATTCCCTTATTCTGTCAAACCACCTTTTAGTCATGCCCTACTAGGAGTTTAGAAAGCCCCTTCACTGTGAGAAGGAGTGACATCAAAACTACAAGATAAATATGAAGGATAATAACAAAAAAAGTTCAAAATACTCAAACTTGAAAATGAAGATAATGTGAAATGTGAAGGTTTAATGGTTACCTATAATAATTGGTGTACTTAGTACTATGTCAAAACACTCTAACAAAGGCAACAAACTTGGAAAATAGTAAATAAAAAAAGTGTTGATGATGCTAAGAGAAAATCTTGAATGGGGTCTGGCAAATGAAGAGATTATATTTTAATCAATTAATGGATTTTAGTCTCACATTACTTTTTAATAGTATAGACATTATTTTATTGCGTACATGCATTTTTCAAACTGTTCAATTAAGGTTCACCAGCCTAGACACAGAAAGTTAATAACAAAAAAAGTACAAAATACTCAAACCTGAAAATGAAGATGATGTGAAATATGAAAGTTTTAGATGTTGCATATAAAAATTGGTGTACTTAGAACTATGCTAAAACACATAAGGTGAGATTTTAGATTCAATGAATTAGTAATACTGGGATCTGTGAAAATATTTAGGAGGATTTTGAAGATTTGAGATTTGTTGTTAATTTTTCTAAATCACCTGACATATTTTGTTTTAATCATTTCACCCCAAGCAAGGCAAAAAAGCCACTTGGATGCAAGGGGTTACTGAAAGTGAAATAAATAGAGAGGGAAATAAAAAACAGAATTCAACAAGATAGAATATGAATATTAACATTGCATTTAGATTATTAAAAATTGTAATTGACAGGAAAGCAGTAAGCCATTTATATGTTATAATGTAGCATCCCTTTGCCTATTCTATTAATACTCTAATGGTAATATAACTACTCTTTAATATAAATACTTTTATGGTAATATAAATATTCTTTAATATAAACACTCATAGTAATATAAATACTCATATTAATATAACTACTCTTTAATATAAATACTCTTATGGTAATATAAATATTCTTTAATATAAATACTCATAGTAATATAAATACTCATAGTAATATAAATACTCTTATGGTAATATAAATACTCTTTAATATAAATACTCTTATGGTAATATAAATACTCTTTAATATTAATATTCTCATGGTAATTGTTTTGATGAACTTTGCTTTATAATACCTAAACTTTATGGATTTAAGTGCAAGGTTTAATCATTTTGCAGTTGAAATGGCAAGATGTAACCACAAGTTCTATGCTAACAATTTCTTCTTTCCTGTTTTTTTGCCTGTGGAAGTCTCTTTCATCTTCTTGCTTTCCAGTCAAGTTTGATCTTCAGAAATTTAAATGCAATGTCAATCGTTATCTTCTGTCTTCTTAATGCCTGTCCTTTTTATTGTTCTCTCTCCTTAATAGTTTTTTTTATCATATTATCTATCACTCAATAACTCCTTGTGTCTTAGTGGCTTTATTGCTCTGCTTGGGTAAAATGATAAAAAAAAAGCCAGATGAGAGTTCCCCTTGTGAGAAGTGCAAGAGAAACAACTATTTAGAATAGAAATTATTGTTACATCGAGCAATTTCCAACAATGGTTATTAGTCTTTCCCTTTGAATAGCTTTCATGTACGTGATCAAGAGAATCTTTGCAGAAGAATTGTTGAATAATCAGAAACATGCGAGTTTGTACTTCCTATTATTGTTACTCCCTTCAAAAGTGAAGCAAGGAAAACAGTTATGATGCTAATGCTTTTAAAGAGATAAACAGCTATATAGGTATTTATTGCAACGTGTGCATTAAAAGCCGATTCACTACTTGATGGTCATGAACAAGCCAAACTAAAAGCAGCTAATGGATGAGTAACAAGGAGAAAGGGAAAAAAAGGGTCATGACTTTTGCATGATGCATGTAAGGATAAAATGCTATAAAAGCAACACTTGCAAAGCAGGAAACAAGGATAAATCTTTGAACATCACTCACAAGGATTACTGGTTGATGTCTAATCCATACCATTAGAATCTAATGGATTTGGGATCTAGGGCTGAATCTTCAAAAAGTTCCTGTGAGAATGCTGATAATCTACAGAGGCCCATTAAATAATGAATGTTTCTTTATACATTAACATTTTGAATATACATACCATTTAGCATAGAATTTGGAGTCTGACAAAAAATCTATCATTTTTGAAAGTTTTATAAAAACTAGATCTATATAAATAAAGTGCAGTGTACATTTGTCCATCCATCTGATTTTGATCATGGCGAATTATAAACCACCTGAAGTAACAGGTTGCTACTGCAGTTACATGCGATTAAAAATTGAATAACTCATTTAAAGTTAAATTTAAATATCACACAAAGTGAAAGGTTTGAAAAACAATTCTTTATTAAATGTTTAACTTTAATTTTGCTTTTCATCACAATTGATATCATTAAATTAAACCATAATTAAAACTTAAGTGGGGCATGGTACATTGCTCATACGATTTTTTTCCTTTTTCTAGCACGCATACTGTGTCATATTTGAAATATTACATAGTTCAGATTCACTGCTTTTAAGAGTGACTTTATGTGAAGGGATAATAAAGAATGGTGATTTTTAAAAAAAATATTGCACGCAAAATAAATGTATGGAGATTGATTGTATATAAGAAGAAAGATTATGCTAAATTAAGATGTTGAATAAAGATAAAATAATCATATTATTTATAAATTTTTATAACTTTTACGTAAATAGGACATTGAAGGAAAAAGGGCAAAGGCCCTCTGTAGGAGATAACCTAAAGTCCAACTGAAGGACAACTTCTAGGTTAGTTTTTAATAGACCTGATACCAAAATCTGAAGGTGAATTGGAATAGCTTGCCAAAAGCTAAAGAAAGTATTAAGAAACAGGAAAATTTAATTAGAAACTAAGAAAAAAGTGCAGAACTTCTATGTAATATCAGTTTTCCTATATGACAGTGAATGCTGGTCAATTTTTCCACAAGAAGATGAAACAGAGATGTGGATCTACAGAGGGATGCTGAAAATGAACAGAATATGTGAGCAATGCCAAAGATTTAAGGAAAATGGAAGTAAAAAGAATGCTTATATTTAGACCTAGAAAGAGATAATTGAAATTTCAGCAATTTGTAATGAGAATTGAAGGATTTAACAAACATATTGAAGTCAAGATAGGAAAAGAGAAACTTTGAGTAGCCTTCCTAATAAGTCTGTGTAAATGGATGGCAGAATATGGACAGGGAAAGATAGTAACAGAAGAAACATGTCTACAAAGGATAGGAAGTTGTGAAGAGCCATGATGGCCTATGCCCAGATGGAAAACACCACATAAAAGAAGAGATAGCTAACTATCTAAATTATTACACTTTCTTATATTCAATATTTCTTTGAATGTATTTCAATCATAGATTTCTTTTAATCGATCTACATCATCACATTAGATGGGCAACAACTGTAGTGCAATTTGCTTGTGGAATGAGTTTTTTCTCTGTTACTTAGATCTTATATCAAACTAAACATATTTATCTCATTACCCAGTTGGCCACACGATACTGGCATTGTGTCAGATTCAACAGTCACTAGAGTGTGTCTTCCATACTATGATGGTCAGTAAGCTAACTTCACTAACCAGTTTGCTTTTATGGTGCATTAAATCCTCACAGGATGTCACAGTAAACTAGCTTTGTATCAGACTCAACAAAACTTATAAAATACTGTCCCTATCATACCAAATGTAGACTAAGTAAACAAAGTCTGGTTAAAGGGAAATATATTTCTTGCCTTAAAAATCAAGATATCTTGCTTTTACCTGAGTATGAACCCTGATACCTTTGAGAGTTCCAGTTGTTTACTAACCTCAATTTATTCTAGTACAAGGCCACAGTTTTGGATAATGGCAATGGTAAAAATAACCGTTTCTATATAGGAAACATTAGATATTCATTGACTGAACAGTTTCTGTTAATGTTGGTTGAAATTTATAAAAATCTTTCATTTTAAAACAGTTTTTCAGGAAAATAAGCTACTCAAGTCCACTGTTATCACATTTTCTACTAATGATAGGAGATTCCGCCATAACCTTTTACGATGATGATCCCACTTATTAGCAAATGCTTATGTGATAAGCTAACAATTTTTTATATCGGGCACTTTTAATAAGCAGATACATTTAATCAGCTTAGACTGGCCAAAAATCATTTGATATAAGTCACATCTTAGGAACCATATTCTCTCATAATGGCCTGCAAATTTAAAATTATTAAACAGCTTGCAAGATTAATTTAAAACATATTAAAAGGCTTGTAAGATAAATTTTAAACATATAAAATGGCTTGCATAACTAATTTTAAACATATTAAATGTCCTGCAAGATTGATTTTAAACATATTAAACTATCTGCAAGATTAATATTAAACATATTAAAAGGCCTGTAGGATAAATTTTAAACATATGAAATAGCTTGCATGATTAATTTTAATTATTAAATGGCTTGCAAAATTTATTTGCAAACTGTTCAACTCCATCAGGAGCTTTTCATAATACTTGCTGCACCTATACAGAGAAAAAAATAAAAATTACTTTAAAATTGCTTTTATGGAGACCTGAAACATTACTAAAATATTATTTGAAGAAGGGAAAATGTAAAAGTCAAAATCAGTTTTTTTTTTTTTTTTATAATTCAAAGGAAAAGCAAACAGAATATTTTTAAAGCTATCATATTTGATTGTATATAAAACCCATGTTTCTCCCCATAAAATTGTCTAAAAATATCTCCCAGGTCTGCAAAGTTGAGATATCCTGTAATTTGATTACCTAGATGCTGTAGACTATCAGTACCAACTCTATTATACTATAAAAGTAAACATAGAGGAAAATTTATATGGTCAGTATAAAAGAACATTTAATTTATTAGGTTGATGCTAAAGTTTCCATCAATTTTATTTGGCATAAAATCATTTATTCATATGAATTATCATTCAGTATAGTCCTTGGCACTCTATGACCTCAAACCATCTTTCAACTTAATTGTGTATTCTGTCATAAAAGAACAATTCTGATTTTGATTTGATGATTTCCTTGATGAATCTTTTGATATCTTGAACTTATTGGTACCACTGACAAAACAAGAATTGTTGCCAGTGGCAGAACAAGTGATTGTTGGCAGATAACAATCCAGAATATGACACTTAATGGACAAGAGCTTTCCACCTCAGCTCCATGACTGTTTGCTGTATTCTATATTTAACATGAAGTTTATACAGCAATTTAGTGTGGGAATGAACTAGTCATGCATAGTAAATGATGGTCTAAATTCATAATTCAAAAAGAACTCTTTATAGTCTGTCTATATTTCTGAGATGAGGTATTATGTACAGTATTTACATTAGTCGGACTATTGTCCTCATCTTTGTCGCCATATTTGTCACAACGTTTCGGCCGTTGTACGCTCCGGCCTTCTTCAGGTGGTTGGAATTTCTGAACCCTTTATTTCGATCGCTGGGGTAGACTGTTCTAGTTCCACGTGCCATGTTTGATGGATGTCAGTTATCAGTTATCTCCTGCTAATTTTCCCTCTGAAAGTTCTCCACTTTACTTAACCAGGAATTGAACTCACCTTCTTTGGGTCTGTCACTGGATCTAACCAACGCTTTTATCCACTGTGCCATGTGTTCTTGAGGACATCTGGGTATGAACTTCTGAGTATTATAAACCTAATGTTTTCAGCATCATTTTTACCAGTGCTCATATTGCAATTTCAACCACCTGAAGAAGGCCAGAGCGTACAACGGCCGAAACGTTGTGACAAATATGGCGACAAAGATGAGGACAATAGTCCGACTAATGTAAATACAGAACTCTTTATAGCCTACAAAACACAGAAAATAATTTTTTTTCTGAGTTGATTTCATTTAGATTAAAATATTGATGGCTATTCTGGATTTAACTATGATTTTTATAAGTTCACTTTTCATCACCATTGAGTTAAGCTATGTGCCATCTCTTTAAGACATAGACAATCATGGTTCTCCACAACTTCCTATCCTTCATATCTCTAAGCAATATTTGTGCCCTCATCATCCCTCCCAGTCCATGGTCTGCCATCCATTTAGATAAGTTTACTTACTATTTCCCTATGCCTCTCTTGCTTTTAATACATCCTCTAAATGTCATATTCTCTTAGCCTTCTTTCCAGAAATTTTAACTGTTTTTTCTGATCCTAAGCACAACTGTCCTTTTTAATTACATTTTTCTTAAAACTTCCTCATTGAGCACATGTTTTGTCCATGTTTTTCTCAGTATCCTTCCGTATTATCAAATCTCTGTTGCCCCACATTTCCTCTTCAACTATTAGGATATTGTCCACCATTCACTACCATAGAGCAGGATTAATATTACACAGCAGTTCAGCACTTTTTCTTTGTTTCTAATTAAATTTTCTTGTTTTTTTTTTTTATTATGTTGTTTCATTTTTGGAAGGCTTCTTTTCTTATTGCAGTACACCTTTGGATTTCAGTGTCACATTTTCTGTCATCTGTTATAACCTTTTTTTAGTCTTTTTCTGTGTC
Organism: Acanthosepion pharaonis; assembly: GCA_903632075.3. Lineage (NCBI taxonomy): Eukaryota > Metazoa > Mollusca > Cephalopoda > Sepiida > Sepiidae > Acanthosepion > Acanthosepion pharaonis. The sequence continues at coordinate 1,082,785 of CAHIKZ030000070.1, forward strand.
AAGCATAAAAAGAAAAACAAGGGCTTAAATGCTGACCTATGTTCATTTCCTTAAATTCATGTGTAACATATTTTCTTCATAATTTTTCATAAATCTTGTATATGATGTAATACATTTAATTAATGGTACAAGCAATAAAGAATAAAGTAAACTCTAAAGACACTTCTAAGATTTCTCTAACACTAATGATGGTGCTGTGAACTTATTAGTAGCTTTTTTGTTTAATATTCTTTCAAGAATAAAATCAGTCTATAACTTTCAATTTTTTTGACAGTCCAAATAATATTGTAGAATTTTATATAATTTTATTTTATATTCTCTCATTATCACCATAAAAGAACACCAGGTTTTTGATTTACACTCAAGCATAAGAGAATTGCCAAGCAGCAATAAAGTAACAGTATTTTGCATTTTCCACAAAGTATATTGGAATAAACTTCTAAATAGAACCAGTTATGTTTTGAAATAGTCAGTTGTTTAAAATGCCTTCAAATTTCAGAAATCTAATCATCTGTATTGATAATAATCTATCAAAAAATAACAAGTGGAGTAAATCTGAATTATTAGTTGTTTGAAATATTTCATTTTTTGAATAATAAAAAGTTAATTTAATTATTGAGATTAAGAATTAAGTTTAGTGATTAGCACTATCAAAATTAACTGTTTTTATATCACATGATAACCAAATAAAGCACCTAAAGCATGAGTTACATGTTAGGTTAGTTTTAGAGAAAAAAGGGATGTAAGCAATGTGTAACAGTTATCAGCACAGAAAGTGAGAGTGACATGCCAAGTTCAAATCCTAGCTGAGGTTGTTGCATTCAGTTTTACATCAATATCCTTGGAAAAGATACAAATCCATTCTGCTCAGATTATTAGATAAATAGCAGAGCAGAATATGCTCTTTAGCCATGTTTGGTATCTAGTCTAGGCAAAGAATAATTCTGAATTCAAAACCAGTTGGACATGATTCTGGCACCTTCACTCCATAATAACCTACTTGCCATGGGAACTATAGCAGCAACACACAATAGAATTAAGCTGTGTTCCTATACTCCATATGGAGAGAGAAGTCATTTTTCTCTCATGGAAAAAATAAATTCCTGCAAATTTTGCATTATTTCATAAAAATTAAAACTTTGAATAAAATCCCAGATATTGATTTAGATAAATTGTTTGGCAATCATTAACCCTTGTGTCCACACAAAAAAAAAAAAATAAAAATAAAAAGTGTGTCAAAAAAATGGGATTTCCCTTGACACCACCATTATTATAACTACCTTCATTCATTTATTGTTTTAAAAAGTGGTGATTAGAATTGTAATAAAACCTAAATATATGATGAAAATAACTTTTCTTTGTTGTTGAGAATAAACAACAAAAATAATAAACACTATTTATTATATTGTTTATTTATACTATTTATTGTTTATTGGAATGGTTGGCAAAACATCAGTCAATAAAATTTGAACTTTAGAAATTGAACAATAATAAGGATTTCTTTATAATTGGTTCCCATATTTTTAATAATTTAGTAAATGTTTATCAATGTATGAATAAAAAAAATAATATTTATTTCTTTATAAATTGTTAAATGATAAGTCTTGCAGTGTATTAATTTTAATACTATTGTATTAGTTATAAGAATCTTGTAAATATAAAATTATTCTCATAAATAAACAATCTAGTATTCAATATTTTTGTTGTAAATTCTCAAGAACAAAAAATGTATACATTCTATTTCATCATATCTTTAGGTTTTATTACAATTCTAATCATTGTTTTTTAAAAGAATAAAAATTACTGAGGAGTGAAGGTATTTAAAGTAATAGAGGTGTCAAGGGAAAACCAGCCTTTTGAGATTCTGTTTATTTTTTTGTGTGTATATAGGTTAAAGATTGCTCCTTGATTATTCTAAGTTCAATATAAAGCTCACAGAAATCTGGTAATCTATGGTAGTAATTTAAAAATAGCATTAAATTTATTTCTTGATGTATATACAATTTCTGTTGTAGCTGCTTCCTTTAATCTGTGTAGATGCTTTGAAGCTTTCCTATCTTGTTGGGTAGTTTCAAAACAAGACTAAGAAGAAAAATATTCTTGTGGCAAATGGATATTATCAACAAGTGGATAATATCGATATTTCAATGCTTAGTCATATTATCGACAAAATATAAATAAATGTGATCTGACTCAGTTTTTATAAGAATTGATTTATTTTATCAATAAACTAAGCAAAAATAGAAGAAAATAAAATAAAAAACTTCAATGTTTTTCTGTTTGTTTTTAATTACTTTTTCATTTTTGTTCCAATTTTAAAAAGTTTTTATAAAGTCCAATAAATTTTTTGTACATTTACAGATTAAGCAGATATTCAAGCAAATATTTTTTCATAAAATATAACTAAAAAAATGCATGAAGAAAAACTGATCTCTTGAAATAAGAACCAGGATTTTAAAAGAAGTGATATTTCACCCTTTTGCAGTAAATAATTGTATATTGTATATGTTGTATAAGATAACAATGTCTTTTCCTTCCCTACTAGATTAATAAAACCAGTGAGAAATTCAGTGGTAACTTTCCACATTGAGATCCTACTTGTCAGAGTTAAATTTATCAAATTTTATTTTTCATTTTGTAAACTGTATTTAAAAAAACATATTTAAGAAGTTTAAAAACAAAATATGCAATTAAAAATATAAGAATCAAGATCAGTTACACCCAAAATTTAAAAAATCCTACTTTTAAATTAATTCTAATAAAAAAAAATAAAATTTTACTGAAGTATAAGAAAAATAAAATTGGAAAAACAAAAACAAAATAAATGTAATATATGAAAGCATAGTTTTGTTCAATTTTATTAATGACCATATTAACTCTTCACAACTTTTCTTTTTCAATGAAAAAATGTAAGTATTATTCTTAATGCTTCCTTGAAGATTTGATGTTCTTGTATTTACAATTCTTGTTTTTTTTTTTTATTTCCTTCACAGAAGAGTTCAGTTGTGTTTTTCTTTTTCATCACTTTATATTTGTTAATTAACAAATTATTTTGATTTATAGAAGAAAAAAACTGTCTATTAAATACAATCATGCTTTTTACAGTGGTACCTTTTTATTGATTCACAAAATTCAACACAATTTTAAAATTTAAGATGGATTTCTGCAGTATTCAGAAAATGTAGAAGAAAAAAAAATTAGCAAAAAATATTCTAATCTTTTGTTGTTTTTTTATATGATGTAAAAATCAATATTTTTTCTTGTGTTAATTTAGCTTTAGTTGGAAATATGAAATTTTATATTTGCCAAAATACTGTTAATATTGATAACAGTTATATTTTATTTTGTTCCAACCCTAAATCTCCCATAACCCAACTGGTTAGAGAAGCTCTTACAGTAAGATAGGTTTCATGAGGTAAAAGGGGATATGATATTGATTTATTGTCTGTTTCCCATCTTCACTGTTTACTTATAGTCATAGAATGTCAGTGTATTGGTGAGTAGTTGCAGTGAAAATTAACTTTAATAAAGGGGAAAGAAATACTAATGAAAAATTAATAATAGTTGACAATACTTCCTTTGGTAAAGAATAAGTTGGTATAGTTAGAGTTGATCTTTTACAACCATTGGCTCTTATAGCTCAAAGCAGTAGAACAACAATCATAAGACATGCTTCCTGAGGTAACTGAGTTTGAGTCTAACTAAAAGTCTATTCTTTATTTTCAGCCTTCAGTAGAAATGGCTAGTTGCTGGTGAATGTTGGTCTTTTGGGCTGTAATAAAATGCAACTAAAATTAAGATGAAAGAAATACTAGTGAAAAATTAATAATAGTTTATAATACTTCATCTTATAAAGAATAAGTTGACACAGATTTGGTCTTTTACAATTATTTTCTCTTGTAGATAAAATCAGTAGAAAAACAATTGTAAGATATTTTTTTCTTATATAAAAGCAATGTGAGGTTAAGTGTAACTAAGAGCTTGTTCTTTATTTTCAATCTATATTGTTTTCTAATGGCTATAGAATGTTGGCTGGTCTGAAAAGTTGCAATGAAAAGTAATTGAAATCACGATGAAAGAGATGTAAGACAAAAATTAATAATTTATGACAACGAGTTTGATCAATTCATTTACAACAAACAGCATGTCATATAGTGACCATACAAAGTGAATTTCAGTAAAAAAAAATTACCAAAAGAAAATTATTAACAACTTTTAAAAACTATAGAATGCATCTCAAATTTAGACAAATGAAAGAGTGTTGGATTGTTATGCAGTATCCATTCCCTTATATGGCAGTGACAAATTTGTATGAATGGATGGTGGAATGGCGCAGTGTGGGCCTTATCAGCAGGAGAAAAACTGCTAAGAGCCACACGAGATAGGCAATCATGGCTCTCCACATCTTCCTATGTGCTGAAGGGATGTGGCACAAAGAAAAAGATGATTGTTCTTATTCTAGGGATATCTCATCTACATTAATTGTTCAGTTATTGTAAGTTCCATCCCTGAGCCAGGTAGCACAGATATATTGAATCTCAGTGGTTACAGGAGGTTCTAGGACAGTTCTATAATGGATATTTGTGTCCTGGACAATTGCATACCAGACAATTGCATCCCTGAACATTTGCGTCCCTAGACAAATGTGTCCCTGTGTAATTGAGTATCTCTGATAATTTTTTGAAGCTTTTAGAGGTGATTACCATAAATTTTGTAAAAATCCTAGGTAGTAATGATAAATTTGTAAAAAGAAATAAAATAAAAAAAATGAAAATTTATTTTTGTTTAAAATGCAAACGACAGATTAACAGTGTTGCAAGATTTCTCTACATATTGCCAGTATGTTTTTGTTTTTGTCGGTGCTTTTCCTTGTCCACAAATATTTTTCCACCAGTGTTAGATTTTCGTAACTTAGCCATGGATTCCAAATAAAAATATAATCTATAAAATCCAGAATCTATTAGATGTTTATGGTACACACTGGAGTGAAATGAAACATCTAGCTTAATTTTCTCTTGCTTTAAAAAAGAAATTTTTCTCTCTTTTTTTATTGATGGTAACTACATTTCTGCTTGTTTAGAGTAATTAAAGGTATTGATGTGCAAATTTCTATATAAAAAAAATGTTTAAAAAAAATGCCAACTTAAAAAAAATTATCAGAGGTACACAATTATCATGAGACACATTTGTCTAGGGACGCAACTGTCTGGCCATCATTACAAGATGAACAATAACTGAAAAATTAAGCAAGAAGCTATGTAGAGTGGATTGAGAAAAGTCTATCCCTGTAGCTTGAATAAAGGATTCAGTTTGAAATACCCTGAAGGTTCCTTGAACTGGTATCTGCCTCCTTGTTGTTTTTATTCAAACTTAGAAACCTCTAAGAAAAAAAGAAATCTGAGTAAACTATATATTTGAAGAAGATAAAAACAACATGGATGATGATGTTGATCTAAGGATTCAAAAGTGATGAAGTCAATATTAAATATTGTATTGGTAAATGCTTTAAAATACTGTGAAATATTTAGACTCAGGAAGACATGTCACTTGATCCTAACAAAGCTAGCCAAATTTCAAAAAATATATTTTTAACAAATAACAAGAAAATCTGTACTTTGAATGAATCTAAGAAGTGGAGCAGCAAATTTGTTTGGTTTAGTTTGGTTTACATCATATCAACCTTAGTGTGTTATTTAATGCCAACAAGATTTTTCAGATAGGTTCATATGAACAGAATAAGTCTTCTTTGTAAGAAATCAGTTTGTCAATCAGGTTTGGTTTATTTTGTCTTATGGCATATCAACCTCTATTTAATGCCAACAAGATTTTTTGGATATTTTCATATGAACAGAACTTTGTGAGAAATCAGTTTGTAAGCGATCAGGTTTCATTGATATATTTTTTGTAAAAAGGGTTTTTGTTAAGGGTCAAATCTATTTCTGGTAATATTTTTTTTTCAAAAATATTTTGCTGGTATTTTTACTATAAAAATCTATCTTTATACTGGCATAGTGTTTTGACACCAGTTTGGTGGTTAACTATTTTCCCATAGCTGGGGGCCTAACAGGTGCTACCACTCTGGATCAGGGTGGACCTGGGAACAACAGCAATTAAGAGGTGGTTCCATGCTCCTCAAAACCTTCCAATCAGTGGACTTGCTGCCAGATGTAGTTTATCATCATACCCAGGACGGGCAACAAATTGGTAAAATATGGTAACACTAAATCATACAAAATGTGGCAGATGTTGAAAGAAGTTCATTGTAAAAATAGAACCAAAAAGAAAGATGAAAGTTTACAGAAATAAGCAGCTTGTAATATCAACATTGCTTTTTTCTTTTTCCTATTTTTTTTTTTTAAATCGGCAGAAGACATATGTTTGTTTGGAAAATGAGTTTGTCTTGCTTTTATTTCTTTTCAATTTATTTCTTGTATTTATTCACAAATGTTTTTTTTATTATTATTATTTCAATCAATATTTTTTTAATTTCAGAAAACATAAAATAAAATTTTCCAAGTAAAATTTATTGCTTTGTCCAGTCCAGATATTTTCAGTGGATTTGTTACTTAAGAGAAATAAAAAGAAACTAACAAAAATAACAACTTTCAAAAAATTGTTTATGATGATATCATCCTTTGCAAAATAGAAAGGGGATGAAACTATGGAATTCATCTTATTTATTTTTCCACTCTTTACTTCAATATGAAATTTTCAAACCAGAATATAGCAAGAACTTTGAAAAAAAAATCTTTTAAATGTGTTACCTTCTATTTGAATGTTTTAACCCAAATTTGCTTGAGTGCTGCTAGTATTCATGATATAACCAGACTGATTTTGATTCTAAAACTGGAATTTTTAATACTAATGTTCATCAATACAATGGCACTCAAGGCAGCAGTTTTCAGGGTAAGGGGAGCTGTCTGAGTGGAACTTTATTCTTAGTAATGGAATACAAAGTGAATAGAGATGATTCACATTTGTGTATGTGGTATGTTGGGTCCCTGTTGTAAAAGTCAGTGGGTTGAACTAAGGAACATATCTCATCAGAACACTTGCCATGGAAATAAGTGATAGAGCAGCAAGAGGCTAGTGATGTTTCATCTGTGGAAAAAAGTGTTGTAGGTTGGAAAATAATTTATCACCAACAAGTCTGCTTGAACACATTTGAACTCTATCAAGACCGGCAAGTGAGAACTGGGCAGCTTCAGCCTGGATATGGCAGCAATACTTCACTTAGAGTATAGCAGAGGGAGTCAAATATTTACTGGAGTGGTACAATAAACCAACCATTTTTCCAGTATCTTCAGCAATAAATCATATATATGAGTTCCACTACTTCATTATGGTAGTAAATTTTGACTCCCAGAATATGCCTACTGTCAATGGGTATTGAACCCAGAAAGATTTTGTATATTTAACTGTTTCTTTGGTAATCTTGAAGGACTGATTTGATTTTAGGGCTTAGTGGTAATTATTTCTGCTGAAAGATGATATATTTATCTCCCTGTTTTTTGGCACACAAACAGACATATAAACTATAGAGTAACGCCTTGTATCATATATATATATATATATATATATATATATATATATATATATATATATATATATAGTAGGCATCACTCTGTGTCAGAAGGCTGTCAAGTGTACCAGAGTCACCAGCTAATCTTTGTTGGAAATGCCTTCTCAGGTACTTGTATTTCTTCAACACCCATAGAGGTAATGTTTGTTTTATGCTGCAACTATATTGAGCAGACCTTAGTTACAGTTTCTTGGTTAGAGCACATAACCTCATATTGAACAAGGTCAGCTTGCTCAAAACTTTGGCAATGATGACTTGTGACTTCATGCGAGGAAGACCATCAACAGCTTTCAAAGAGTTTCTACCCAATTTCATCCCTGTCAACCTATGTCATGGTTTCCAGACACTTTCCAGCAATGCACAAAATATTGAAATCATCTTCCCAGGTCAATATTAACAAGAAAGTGCCTCCCTGATAAATCAAGTTAGAGAGAGTTAAAATTTCTGAGATACAAATGAGGAAAGAGGGTGTGGAGAATCTGATGTTCACAAGATATTACAAATTCTCAATGATATCTATCAGTATAAGCTGAAAGAAGTAATTTCTAATTGAATTTCTCAATAAAACTTTAGAAAAAAGTTCCATTATCAAAACTAGACATATTCTCAAAATGTTCTCCTCATTTTTCCGCCTAAATTTCAAGAAAAAAAAAAGTCAGTTCCACAGCAAAAGTTTGTTTTCTATTTGCTGATTCAGCAAATAGAAAACAAACTTTTTGGAAATTTTTTTTTTTCTTGAAATTTAGGAAAAAATGAGGAGAACATATTTTTTTTTTATTTGCAGGAAAATTATGAAAATTTATAAACATTTCAGGAAAAAATTCACTTTCACAGCCAGTATGTCTGCTCTGCTGTAAATTTTTAAAAAAATTAAAAAAAAAAAAAAAAAGAGAATTAGAAAAAAATTAGAAAAACTTGCAGAAATTTATATAAACAAAAAAAGAAAATGAAAAAATTAACAAAACAGTTAGACAAATATAAAAATTTATTTATACTTTATCTTTATAAATTAAAAATTAATAGAATTAGGAAAATTCATATAAAATTTCAGAAAAAAATATTTCTTCAACAGGAAAAGTATGTCTACTCTTTTCTGAAGTTGTTCTTTAAAAAAAACTGTTCTGGTAAAGATTATTTCCCCATCTAAGAAAGAAAATATTATTTTTCATAGTTATTTTCAATGAACACTAATTTTTAACAGGTTTTTCTTTGATCTTATTTTAATTATTTTTATCACAATACTCATTGTACTTTCCATGACCATTAAGCAAATAATATGGATCATAAATAAAGAAGCAATCTCCCATTGAGATTTAAAGTCAGATCCTGGGAAACCTATCTGAAATAGTTGATGCCTGACAAATTTGGCTTCAGAGACTCACCAAAAAGCAAAATTCAAATTTAGTTATACATTTTAAAAGCTATTTCTCTCCATTTTTTGTTTGTACTCAGATATGAATGGTAACTTACTTCCAGCAGAGGTTAAAGAGTGAGGGATGTGGGGGCAAGCAACATATTGAAAGAGAAAAGCACAGAGCATAGATGCTGCTTATTCAGTACCTGCAGGGATGGCTATCAACATTCATGCCACAGGCAAATTTAACTTACTCTACCCAACTGGTACTGACGTAAAACCACTGAAGTTTTGTTATTATTTTTACTTTACAAATATCATATTAAATTTCCTTCTTTTATGTGCTATGTCACTTTAGGACATGAGGGGTCATGGCTCTCCATAATGTCCAATCTTTATAGCTCTTAGCAATGTTTGTCTTTTAAAATAACTCCCACCCTCTGTTCTGCCATCAAGCTTATTATGTACATTACTGTTTCCTTCTGTTCCTTTTGACTTCAGTATATCTTGTGAGTGTCAGATTCACCAAACAATCTTTCCTCATTATGTATCCCAGAAGCTTAAACTACCTCCTTATGATTCTAAGTGTCCTTTTTGCTTCGATTTTCTTTAAAATGTCTTCATTGTTTGCAAAGTATTTTCAGCATCATCTGTAGAACTGCTTCACATACATCTTCATCTGTGAGAAGATTTTTAAGCTTTCACTGTCATATAGGAGGATTGATATTATATAGACGTTTTGCACCCTTTCCCAGTTACTTAATACCTTACTTATCTTCTGGAAGGCATCTTTCCCTAGGAACCTTAAGCAGCAGATTTGGAATTAAATTTTGTTTTAAAAAAATTGTTACATTATAGGTTGGTTAACTCTAACTGATTTTCCTCTGCTACTTGCTCTGTAAATTAATTAGATAATTAGTGTCCAGGTGTTAAGTTGGTGGGCTGGACAAAAATCCTTTGTTGGCCAGGGCTTGTTGACCCCTGATGTAAATAGTCAATCTATATGATTGACAAGATAACAGGGTAAAAGTGGAATAATATTTTAGGACAGTTTTTTAGATACTAAATTATAGGCCTTTTCAATGCTTACGGTGGTTGCAAGATAAATAAAGATAGTTGTTTTAAGTTAATGAGTAAAACATTTTCAATGGCATTCATGCAAGACAATGTTTCTTCATTGCAAAACTGCTTAGTGCTTACTCTGCCAAAAATAGTTTTAAAAACATCAAATTAATGGGATGGTCTCCAGCATCTTTGGGAATAATCTAAGAGAAAACTTGTAGTAAATTGTTGGATTTGATATATACAGGACTCTCCCATCATTTCTGATGTGAGGGCCAAACAGCTTAGTTCTTAGAACCAACAGCCAGACTACCTGCTCGTATCATGTAATTGTAGTAGTGAAAACTTGTATAGAACCAACCACACTTTTTGGAACAGCCAAATACAGAGAACTGTTGCAGAGTATACCACAAGGTTCCCACATGATGCTTCACAGGTTATGAGTAGTTGCCCTTCTCCTAGACTGGTTGCCACCCAAGGCTATAGAGCCCAGTCTGTCCTGCTATTTACCCATAGCTAGGAGAGGAGAGACAATATGGATTCATACCTTATCCAAGAGTATTAGCACATAAGTGAATGTAAATGAATTACACTGGAATTCTAACTTGGTTCTCTGATTCTTCAATACAAGGCACCATGCTTCAATTACTCCATTTGATGGTAAACAATATTCAAGCAAAGATCTTTTGGAAGCAATAAAAATCACTTCAAGTAATCTTAAGTTCAAAAGAATAGGAGAAATAAGAAAATCAATAGATACATGATACCATTTACCTTCTAGTATGCATAGAGGGACAAATCCGGGGGATGTGCAGAGGGTGCCCTTCCCCTATAAAAATAAAACAAAAATAACGAGGTAGTTAAGATTTGCAATAATGAGTGAAGTCAGATTTAACATGCTTGTTCTTTCATATGTTCACACAGACCTTCAGTTAGACTATGATAAAATTGTGAACTTTTATGCAAATAAGAATTCACAAAATTTAACTTCAGTAAATTCTCTTTCATAAATGCCATATAATCATACTTTGAATCTAAAAGTTTCAATTTACAATTTTACATAGCAAGTAAATAAAAGAAAATGCAAATTTAAATTTTTTGTGAAAATATATATATATATAAATCAAGAACAGTATAGATGAAATTTTATAACAAAGTGGAAAAAGTTTTGCTCTTCAGGACTTCATCAGACTGACACTCTACTCATTTCTATAACATAATATATACAATCACAGAATTTACAATTTTGACTTGTAACTTTTACTGAGGAACATGCTTCTTCTAACTGAAAATGATGGATCTCCACCTATAGACTAATAATTGTTTTAGCCTGACACAAAAATTAAAATAACCTCTTGATTTTATAACTATTCTTTACCCTACAATAGACACATATAGTCCAAACATCATTAATCTGGCACACTTGGAAACAGGCCAATTGCTGGACCACAGAAAATACTGAATGATAGAAATCACACCTAAAACAAAAGCCTATGTAACCATAGACTTGCCAGCTCATTCCAAATATGTCACCTTTGAAAATTTTTCTGGCATTTTAAAATTTTCTGGCTTTCTTTTCCAACAAAAAACTTAAAAACATACTCCTTCAGTGAATGAATTGATACATAGTACTAACACAAAGTCTTCACAGACATTCCTTTCTCTAATTTCTTCAGTAACTCCACATTTTCAAGCATAGATAAACATTTATATTTTTTACCTCTAGCACTATCATCTCCACATCCTGATTTCTTGGGTGCCATCCTGAATGGGTAAATATGCAGCTGTATATAAGAAATCAGTAAGACCATATCACTAAAACACTCAGCTTCTGTCAGCTGCTGTGGAGAGTTCTAAACAGCATGTACTGCTCTCATAGCCATTCAATGAAGTAATAGCAACTGATTCAAAAAGTGCTGGACCATGGAATTTGCTGGACTATGAGTAACATATTAAAGAGGTCAGAATGCACCGATAATTGCTAAGATTAGCTTAGTCTGAAGTCTAATATGAGTGGACATTTAAGTACATTGCATTGTCAAAATTGTCCACTGATTTGATAAATATCATTTACTTACAGTAAGCAAATACAAAGAGTTATGGTGGAGAAATGGATAGTGATTTGTATTGAAGAATCAGAGACCCAAGTTTGAATTATGGTTGAGTTCATTACATTCACTTATGAGGTAAGTTTGGTACCATTTGGAAAGGGATGAATCCATCTCTTCTCCCATGGCTATAGGTAAACAGCAAGACAGACTGGGTTCTATAGCCTTGGTTGGCGACTACTGTAGGAGCAGGAAAACACTGAATGCAATCTCATCTGGAGAGGGTCAGGCTATCTTGTCCAAGAAACACCACTGCTGCTGTGGCTACAGTCTATGTGGTGCACCTTTGACCTAAATAGGTTATGGGTCTTGTGATTGTGAAGCCCATACTGATATTTGATAAGGACATACTAGGGAATACCCTATGAATAGTTAAACCAGTTCCATTATCAAAATGGCATTAATTCAGGATGAAACTCAGAAAAGTAATAGTTTGTTTTTGTTTTTTTCAATCAATTTGTTTAACATTTCTACATGGAAAGTTGCCCAGTCATTTAAAAAGTTTAGTTTAGTTTGTCATAAGAAACTTAAAGTTGATCCCCCATCAAGGATTAAATTGATTAGATCAGCCAACTGCTTTTTAAGATGTATTTCCTAAATAAAACACAATATGATAGAAGCACAAGGGTGTTTATTGATTTCAAATCTGGTATTGATATTGATATCTGTCAGTCAAAATTAATCTGATCCAGAAAAAGAAAACTACTATGTTTGACAGAAAAGTGGCTGTAAGCAAGTTTAGCATAATCAACAAAAATTTGTTACAGATGGTCCAGAGAATTTTATTGCTTGTCAATAACCAGGGCTTTCTTGTAGATAAATTAATTTAAACCTGTCATGGAAATGTCCTTTTTATTACATTTAACAGGCTTATGCTTTTAGTTATTTTTACTACTTTCCAATAACAGTTTATAATTATTGATTATTCAGAAGATGGGAACTTTAATTTCTCTTTTATAAATTCTGTAGTCTTGTGTCTTTATGTATTGTGATCGTCTGTGTATCATGCACAGACATGTACACTTGTGTACTGTGAGAAAATGTTGTTGGTGTAAAGAAGAATGTTTTAGAAGAAAAAAATTAAACTTTAGAAGAAAGGAAAGTTATAAAAAAACCAACAATGAAAAGAAAATAAAGCAGTAAAGAGTGAATAAAATATGAACAATGAAAAAAATTTTCAAAAATGTGAGAAATGGACAAAGAAAAAAAGAATGTCATATAGGAATAAAATGTCACTGCCAACACTCGGGTTTGAACACAGATCGCCAGAGAGCAAGCACAGTCGACCTCATCTTGAAATAATTAGATCACCTGAGAGTTAAAGGAAAAATATATATCTGGGAATTAGTTGGTATCTGACAGAGTATTGTTCAAAGGCGTTACTATTATTGTATCTATGATTTACAAAGCCTCTCCTACAAATGGGCATTACAAAAAATAACTAAAAGAAAAGAATGAAAAACAAAAGCATGAGAATTCAGTTTGAAGGAATTAAACAAAAACATTAACGGATGTTCCTTTTTTTTATGCCATGATTCTTATTGTATAGGCAATTGTGGTTCTCCACAAAATCCATATCATTATTATTTATGAATTTCCATGACCTTCTCCACAGTTTTAAAATCATAATAGTCCTTCTAGATATACTGCCACACAAAACTAATGACCCTATTTTAGCCTGCTATTTAACCTATATCTGGAGGGAGAAAGGATGAAAATTTGTGGGAAAGTGAATGCAACAGATGATGCAAGAATTTGAATTTGGCTGAGATTCCAGTTTTTATTTTGTTATCGATAACTCTTCCACTATGATCAGATCCATTTTACTGACAATTTCTTTTCTTTTTATGTGCCATGTCCTTTCAGGACATTGGTGATCATAGATCTCAACCTCCCTCTATCCCTTGCAACTCTCAACAAGTTCCTTCCCTCTGCCACCTTCCCCAGAGTATGTTCTGTCATCCACTTGCTTAAGCCCACTAGATATGTCATTCATTGTTTTCCCTTGTCTCTCTTTCCCTTTATTCAACCCATGAGTATCAGATTCTCCAGGCCCTCCTTTCTCATTATGTGTCCCAGAAACTTCAGCTGACTCTTCCTGATGTTAAGTATAAGCCTCCTCCTTGTTTGCATCCTCACTAAGACCTCATCATTACTCACATGCTCAGTCCATGATAAGAGGCAAAGCTTAACAAATATTACACTATAATTTTATTATTATAATGGGACTTGTCATCATCCTACATTGAAAATAAATTTATGCAATGAATACTTACTATAACATAAACATTAGAAAGCTAGTCTTGTTGATCATTGCTTGGATAGACTTTTCAACCCTTACTGAATGCCCAGTTATTGTAGCCTTGAACCAGACTAAGCTAAGCACTTAGTTAATTACTACTACACTGCTACTTACACTAAACTGATTGTTAGGAAGTAAGTTTTGCAGATTATTGCTAATGCAGCAAGTTTAATTTTCCTTAGTTGCACCACACTGGCTTTTACTCAGATTAAACTTACCAAATAAGATTAATAGTCAGGGTCAAGATTATAACCTAATATTTGTAACAAAAACAAAGGAATACATATTTATTTTGACACCTTGTTTCATCAAAAAGATATGTATTTTGTATCCATGCAAAGAAGATTATAACCTAATATTTGTAACAAAAACAAAGGGATACATATTTATTTTGACACCTTGTTTCATCAAAAAGATATGTATTTTGTATCCATGCAAAGAAGATTATAACCTAATATTTGTAACAAAAACAAAGGGATACATATTTATTTTGACACCTTGTTTCATCAAAAAAGATATGTATTTTGTATCCATGCAAAGAAGATTATAACCTAATATTTGTAACAAAACAAAGGGATACATATTTATTTTGACACCTTGTTTCATCAAAAAGATATGTATTTTGTATCCATGCAAAGAAGATTATAACCTAATATTTGTAACAAAAACAAAGGGATACATATTTATTTTGACACCTTGTTTCATCAAAAAGATATGTATTTTGTATCCATGTAAAGTAAAATAATCCAAACTTAAGACCACCAATATAGTTTCTCAATTTAATTTCCCTATACATGTCTGGGAACACAATAATAAACAGAATGTCTACATTGGTCACTCACTGGCATTATTAAGTCAAAGCTTGAGAAACAAAGTGATTTCAGTGCAATGAATAGCCACTTAAACACCTACATATAACTTCCTGCTTCCATAAGAAAAATTCTTATGGATAACATTACCATTTTAAATATATCAAATTGTAAAAGATGTCTTAAGATAACTGAAGGACTTTATATAAAAGGAGAGCCATGATCGCATATGTCCTGAGCAGACATGACACTCCACAACTTCCTGTCACTTCCTGTCTAAATAAATTATGTCTTTTCATTATTTCTAAACATTGTTCTGCTATCCATTTCCTCAAGCTCATCAAGTACGTTATGTTTTCCTCTGTTCCTCTTGCCCTCAACCTATCCTGTGAGTAACAGATTTTCCAAGTCCTCTTTCCTCATTATGTGCCCCAGAAATTTCAAATGTCTCTTCCTGAATTTAAATATGTTTCCCTTTTCCTCTAAACTTCATTGTAGCTCACATGATCGGTAGTCTATGGTGTCCTCAGCATCGTTTTATAGACCCACATTTCTGTTCTTTCAAGTCTCTTCTTAATCTTTGAGGAGATTGTCTGGCATTTATTGCCATACAGGAGGGCAGATATCATATGACAGTTCAATCCTCTTTTCTTTGTTTCTAACAAAGTTTTTCCATCTCTTAATACTCTGCTTAGCTTTTGGAACATATTTTTAGCTATTTCAATGCATCTTCAGATTTCAGTGTCTCATTTTCTGTCCAACAACAAAGTTTGTAAAAAAATGGAAATGATAATTATAATTAGCATTAGAAGGAGAATTGTAATTTCTAGGGCACTTAATGAGGAAATAGGGCTTGGAAAATTTGATACTCACAGGACAGATTGAAGGCAAGAGAGACAAAGGAAAACAATGCTTTACCTGCCTAGCAAGCTTGTGTAAATGGATGACAGAACAGGATTTAGGAGAGATAACAAAAAGACAGAATTTATTAAGAGCTTGAAAGGATAAGAAATTGTGGAGAGCCATGATGAGCAATGTCCTGAAAAGATATAGTACATAGAAAAATATTAATGGGTTAAGTATATTGAATAGTTCTAAATTAAAAGCCCTTCCTTAACTATATTAGTTTATATATATATATATATATATATATATATATATATATATATATATATATATATATATATAGACAAAAGGGGCTACTGGGTGTGGAAGAATTAGAAATAGGAACAATTGCCAGGAGTATGAAAACAGAGGAACAGAAATCAGGAGAACAGGAGATAGTGATTGAGATTGCATTTAAATTTTTGAAATGTGAGAAAAGAAACTATTAGCATAGAATGGTCACATCTTGCCAGCTCAATTGTAAATTGGTGAGATCTTATCACCAGTCTAGTACTGTACTTAAATTCAAAGAGTCTAGGTGCCATATTGAAGAACTCTTCAGAACAATTACCATAAAAATATTTACAGAAAAGGCAAAGGGTGGCAACCTTACGGCAGTAGAGAAGTGACTGAAGCCAAGATGATAGATCCGGACCAATTTTATTTCTGATTTTTTTTTTATTTTATCAAGGAGTTCTAGATAAATAGCAGGAGCATCAAAACATATGTGGCAACAATATTCTAAACATGGGAGAATGGTAGACTTACAGATATGAAAAACAGATTCTCAAGTGAAAAATATTCTAGTATGTTACAGTGAACCAATCAGCTGCCACAATTAACAAAAGACTGAAGGTCATTTTGGATATCAGCTGCCATTTTGACCTTGTCAAACTGATCAGACTTATTATCAAGAAAGAAGTAAATGGTTGTATCATCAGTATAGATACCAAGTTGAGAGCTGATGTTATCAGGATGGTCATTAATGAAAATCAAAAAGTAGGACCAAGGATGGAGCCCTGAGGGACATTTCCATTAGTACAAAAGGAACTGGAAGAGTGGCTGTTCAGGATTACTTTCATTTTATGATTCGATAGGAAAGACTGGATCAGTTCAAAAATTTGTCCAGAGACATTGTAACTTTCCAGGTTGTGGAGAAGTCCTGCATGCTAAACTTGGTCAAAATGTTTTGAGATCCGAAGCTACAGCTACACCATTCTTATCTCAAGCTTCATAGATGCTTTCTGCAATTATTGTCGGTACATCAGCATTTTACCTGAAAAATCATATTGCTTATCCGAAGAAAGGCCTTGTGAAGTGAGATGACTAACCATTTCATCATTGTTTAGAGCCTCTAGGAGTTTCCTAAAAAGAGATGAAAGGCTAATAGGCTGATAGTTGGAAAGGTCATATGGTTCACCTGAGTTTTTAAAAACCGGAACAACAGATAAGGAATTCCAGCAGGCAGGAAAGCAAGAGGCTGCAGAGCAGTTATTATACAGTTTAGAGAGAACAGGAATCAGTTCAAGAGCACACGGATACCATCAGCTCCACATTCTTTGTGGGGGTCCAGATATTTTTTTTATCTTTTTAGAGTTTTATATCAAAAGTACTTTTCTATAGAATCATCACATTTTGTATTCCACTTCATTAACCTGGAAAAGATTATGGATTTGGCTCTTTACAAATTTCACATGCATAAAAGATATTTTTTATATAATTATGACAAATTTGGCAGTTTGTTTTCAAATTTAGACTTTGTAAAATTTGTTACTTAAAGCAGTAAATAATGTTGATTTATTAAAAAAAGAAGAATGGGAGGTGTAAGAAAAAGTAAGAAATGAAAATATCAAAGAAAATATTAAAATAAAAAAATTAATAAGAAAGTTGAGAAAATAATGAAAAAATGGAAAAATGTTAGTAAAGAAAGAAAAAAAAGAAAAAGAATGGATAATTGAGAAAAGAAAGTGGATAAAGAAAGATTAAATGTATAAGGAAATAATGAGAGTCAGTAAGTAAGTAATGAAAGAATATAAAAGCATTGTTGGTATAAGCTGACAACCAATAAATGAAAGTAAATAAAAAAAGATGGATAGAAAAGGTGAAAGAAAAAGCAAATAAGAAAAAGATGGAATAAAAAAGTACAACATATAAAATGAATTATCAAAAATGTTGAAATAAGGAAAGAAGAAAAATAAAGAATAATGTCGACAAAACTAAAATAAAAAATTGCCAGGAAAAACAAGAAAAAAAGATTAAGAAATATATCAAGGAATCTGGAAGTTGTAGCTTTTAAAAGGAAGTAAAAAGAAAAAAAAATAGTGACTCAAATAAAAGAGGAAAGAAAGAGCTGAGGATGTCCGACAAAATAAAGAAAATAGTAAAAAGAACAGCAATGACAGCATCTGCTTGAAATGGTGATTTCAGTTTTGAATTGAGATTATCAATTAAAGCTAAGTGAAATCAAATTCAATTGCTATTGAAACATGAAAGATTGAAAGTCAAATCAAGACAAAAGTTTCTTCTGCTGATGGTGGATTAAAAATTGGCAAGGTTTGCTTTATTCATACTTAACCATTGGGCAGATTCACAAACAATTGACTGAATCTGAAAATGATTAAAGACTGTCTAAAATTTTTACAAAAATCATTATCATTCCAAAAAATGTTTAAACAGTTGAACCCATTTTTGTGTTATTTTTATTGATACCACCATTTTTCAACCAGACTACAAAGAGGATACTTCCTTGATTACTACTAACTTAACCTCACCAAGTCTAATGTCAACCAATATCTACCCTACATATCTACATAATTTGTGCTAATTTAAGTCCAGGCAACAACTTCATTCAGTAGCTCTCTACTTTGATTGGCTTTTAGACTTTATATTTGGATGAACATTTGGTAAAATTCATTTTTCAGCTTTCGTCAGGTAGAAGACCTGTAAAGAGCTATTTTTCATAGATAATTAAAATAGCAACCAAATTGGTATTTTCCAAGCAACACAAACTGCTCAGATGATTGCTTTCATAGCCATGCCTCTAATAAATATGATTTTAATTTATACCCCTTTTATTACTACTAGTTTGTGATTTTTATTTTGAATAATGTGGTAGAATGAACCAGCCAAAATTTTTCGGTTATACCAAAAACTATACAAAGAATGGACTCAGTTGTCCAAATGATGCTAACAAATTCATTTTCAATGACTATAAATTTACAGTTCTATAAACAAGTACCTCATAGATACATATAATTGTGCATTTCGGCAGCCATTCCACTTTTATACAAGTTTCATTAAAAATGACAGACAGGTTACTGCATTTAAGTTGTTTTTTTTAAATATTTTTCTTGCATTTATATATGTAATTATTTTTCTGGACATAAAGTGTGTAAAAAATGTTCAATTTGTTTTTTAACTCTCTCACCCTCTCTCATGTAAGACATAGGACATATGAGATATTTTTAGAGAGCTAATAGATAAATAAAAATTTAAAGGACAAATATTCTGATAGTTATACCTCTTTTTCTCCAATGATTTTTCATTTGGACAAGGCTGCAAAATAAATAAATCAAAATATTGTGGTTAAATTATAGGCTATACAGAGAATGAATTCGTTTGTCCAAACACTCCTTGTAATTTAAAACTCATTATAAAGAAAAAAATCGATGGCTAAGAGCCTGGAGATTCTCAATCCTCACTTTCTGGCCTTGACAAACACATCATAGAGAAAAAAATTTAGATTGCTAAGAACCTGGAGATTCTCAATCCTCACTTTCTGGCCTTGACAAACACATCATAGAGAAAAAAAATTTAGATGGCTAAGAACCTAGACATTCTCAATCCTCACTTTCTGGCCTTGACAAACTCATCATAGAGAAAAAAATTTAGATGGCTAAGAACCTAGACATTCTCAATCCTCACTTTCTGGCCTTGACAAACACATCATAGAGAAAAAAAATTAGATGGCTAAGAACCTGGACATTCTCAATCCTCACTTTCTAGCCTTGACAAACTCATCATAGAGAAAAAAATTTAGATGGCTAAGAACCTAGACATTCTCAATCCTCACTTTCTGGCCTTGACAAACTCATCATAGAGAAAAAAATTTAGATGGCTAAGAACCTAGACATTCTCAATCCTCACTTTCTGGCCTTGACAAACACATCATAGAGAAAAAAATTTAGATGGCTAAGATCCTGGACATTCTCAATCCTCACTTTCTGGCCTTGACAAACTCATCATAGAGAAAAAAATTTAGATGGCTAAGAACCTGGAGATTCTCAACCCTCACTTTCTGGCCTTGACAGAGTTCAACCAGCATTGTGGCCAATGAATTATTTTCTACCCTTCAGTCCCTTTCCCTCAGATAATATGTAGCAACACTATCGCTACCATATTGCTATTTTCATAGCAAATGTTCAGATATGTTAGATTCCTTAGTTCCACATATTCTTACCTTTACATTGACAGAAATGCTAAAGATGAAGAGACACCTAAATTTAAATTCTAAATTTCTGGCATCCGATGTGCATAGATGCTCAACCCAACCAAACTTATTCAGCTTCCTGCCACTTTTGTCTTTGATTTCACCACTGTTGTTTTTAAATATCTAACATTGTTTTAGCAGTAGTTTTGGTATGTGTCTATATTGCTGAGATGAGGTATTATGTACATTATTTACATTATTCAGACTATTGTCCTCATCTTTGTCACCATATTTATTACAACGTTTCGGCCGTTGTACACTCCGGCCTTCTTCAGGTGGTTGGAATGTCAAACTGAACCCTTTATTTCACTCACTGGGGTAGACTGTTCTAGTTCCACGTGCCATGTTTAATGGATGTCACTTATCAGTTATCTCCTGCTAATTTCCCTCTCCAAGTTTCCCACTGCCTTAACCCGGGTCCTGTCACTGTATCTAACCAACGCTTTTATCTACTGTGTCATGTGTCCTCAATTTTGGCGATTTTTTGCAATTGATTTTTTTGTATGATAACAATTTTTATAACTTGGAAATAAATTTGGAAATAATCAAAATTAATTGTGAAGTCCAGTGAAAGTCACCCATGAAATAAAAGTAATTGTTTGTATGGAAATTAAGGACCTACTCACATCAAATTGTCTTTAAATTAAGTGGTGGCAGAAGAATTATTGTTGAACTTTTAAAAGGTAAGTTTAAATATTAATGCGATACTTAAATTCAGTGATCAGTTTTGAGTTCTTCTGTAGTTTATTGTTGCCTATTGCAGAAGTATGCCTTGCAAAAAGAAATCTTCACCAACACAAAACTAGATTGAAATAAAAAAAAAGCCAAGGCTGCAGTAAGGAAAAGAAAGTCCCATGCAAATGAAAACCCAGATCAAATGCACACCAGGAGAGCTTCCAATGCTGATAATATGCAAAGACTTAGGGACTCAAACTTCTGAACAAGCTGAAGGCCCAATCAAGAGACCTCTGGAGGAGCTAGCTTAAATACCGCATGATAGGGTAGCTTTTAAGTTAGTTTGCAATATAATTCAATCAACATATTTGTGATAAGCAAATATACTTATGTTTTGTTATAAGCCAAAATATTATTCCACTATTTTTATTGTTTTCTCTTGGATATTTTGAGAGTTCATATATCCTCTTAGAAATACTGATTTCCTAATTACAGTCATTGAAAGGAGAGAAACATCAAAATCAACAAATAGATTGTTTTTTTGATAATTGATGGATGGCTAAATTGGAGTAGCAAAAACACAGAATGTTGATGGCCAATTAAATCAATTATGAGCCCTAAATATTTTTCTGGTACTTTGTTGTGTAATGGTAAGCATGTTGTAAAAGTTTTAAGTATATTTTTCATCTTTTATCAGATAAATAAATATTTTTTAGCCCATGTCATTTATATTGCATTTTATAATTTTGCCTTATTCTCTTGCTGTTCTACAAAGAAGATAAGAAATAATTTAGATAAGGTTCCCTTACAAAAGATGCAAGGTAAGTTTAGTTAACTCTCTGAGAGAGAGAGAAAGTTAGTTGTATATTTTTCACAGGCACTGATCGTTAGGAAATCAATCTTTAAGTCCAAGTCAAAATTAGTGCTAATTTTCTTCTCCACTTAGAAGACTAATAAAACAAAATCTTCCTTTCTTTCAACATGTCTCTTAATTTGACATTGTGCTATACTAAGTTACGTATAGTAGTTGTGGTATTTTCATGTCCTACCCACATCAGATTTGCAGGGGTGGTGCTGTTACCAAAATCCAAGGTATCATTAATACCATAGTATTTTCAAAGAAATTTCATGATACCACCAACCTGTCTGAAAATTTGTTTTTTGTTTTTTTTTGTACATCTGTTTTGAGGTCATTTTGGCAAAATGCTAGCAATATTTTTATTGGTTGTATTTGTGGCCATCTTGTCTGTTGATTGTATTTGTGGCCATCATGTCTGTTGATTGTATTTGTGGCCATCATGTCTGTTGGTTATATTTGTGGCCATCATGCATGTTATCATGCCTGGGAGTTGAAACATGCAATTGATATATTTGGGGTAATTGTTTAGCAAATAAACTCATAATTAAGGATCACCAAGTAAGGTAGCTGATCCAAGGCTTGTGGGTAGTGTCAGTTTGATTTTGAAGCTTCAGTAAGTACCTGGGTATACCAAATGCTGTTTCACCTATTTTGACTTAGTACCCACCTCCTCATCTTCAGTACAGTAGCCTCAGGAAGGAAAGCAAGATTGCTGTTTCCTAATAGTTGATTTTTGATGGATTTGGTATCGAATACTTAAATAATTAGTTCCCATCTCTTTACATCTGTGCTTATATATGTGCAGGACAGAGTCAAAAAAAGATTAGGAATCTCATTTCCTTTTTGTTGCATCCCTGATGAAGTTTGAAATGTTTTTGCATTGGGCTCTTCACCACGTATACGATTTTGTTTACTGACATAGTTCCTCTATTAGATCTAGACATTTAGTAAAGTCAGAGCTCGGAAGGCAGTTTCTAATGAATGTGAAGAGGAAGTCTCCATTGATATGGTCATAAGCTGCTAGGCAGTAAATATAACAGGTATATAATTTTCTACTGGAGAGATATATAATTTCCTGGAATGATAACAGATATGCCATCATTACACCCCTTACCAGAATGAAAACCAAATTAGGTTGTCAGGAGTTGATTTTCATGAAACATTAAGAGCCTAGTTAATACAGTGTTCATTAGTACTTTCACCATAATCATTTCAGTTGAGATATCTCTGTATGGGTCTTGGGAGAGACTCCACCAGATTATAATTTTTCTATAGGAATCTATTGAAAATTAGGAAATAATACAAATTTTATTGAAAGATTATGCCTATTATGAAAATACATTTCTTGGTATAATATGAAAAATAGAAAAAGTTGGTATATAAAAAAATCAATTGTATGTCTGCTTAGGCTTTTCAAAAATTTCCGTTGCTTTCAAGCAAGATAAAAGTCAACTCTTTCATTCTGGAATTGATAATTGTAGTGTTGTAAACATCCTTGTCAAAAATAGGTATCTTGGCAAATGCACACACACACAATCCTACCTGCAAGGCCCTTATTCTGTTTACATGTGCCAACTTTCCAGTCTAGTTTCAAAAGCAGTTGAGACATCTGAAAATTAATATAAAAATCAAAATGTTTTGATGTGTGAATACGTCTACATTTTATTTTCGATATTTTCTTTGCTATATCCCCTCAGTCCTTCTACAATCTTCTTTTATTTATTATCTATGAATTGTCATGACTCCTTGAGAATGACAGCAGAGTAGTTTCCTGTTGCCTTCCCCATGGTTTTAACTTGATAGTTGTCACTCTCTTAATGTAACACCCAAGGCTATAAAGCCTAATCTACCTTACTATTTAAACCATAGCTAGGAGGAGAAGTGTCTTTGTATGCTTTTCCTAAAGGCATTTCAGAAAAAGGCAATGCAGCATGCTGATAGCCCTTTTTACACTGATAACTCTTATGCAACCCTCATATACCTGAATATATTTTTCATATATAAGCTTCAGAATAAATATAGAAATATTTAATTAACTTTATAGTTTCTCTTCTTCTTAGTTGTTGGCTCCATTTCACTTGCTTCCTGTAATTTAATTATTTTAAAGTGAAAAATTATAATCATTATAATCAACAATGGGCACATGGCTGAGTGGTTAGAATGTTCGCATTCTGACCATGTGACCATGGTTCAAATCTCACCATGATTAATTTGTCAGGAAGGAGACTTCTTGATATTATTGGACTGGAGGGTTTGATGCCAGCATGCACCACCTTTGGAAAGTGCCTGAAAACTATACCACAGGTTGACCCATGCCTTGTGAGTGGAATTGGGTAGACAGAACCCTACGTTGTCGTCAATAGCTGTGCTAGCATGGTCACAAGTCATCATGGCCAAGGGTTTGAGTGTGCTGGCCTTGTTCAAATTGTTGATCATACTAGATAGCACACACTTTCCCAGAATCTGTAACTAAGGTCTGCTCAGCGTAGTTGCAGTATAAACCACAGGTGGGCTCTAGGTGTTGAATAAACACAAATGCGCCTGAGCAAGCGTCTGCAATAGGGATTGGCTAGCCAGCCTAGTAGATGGGTATCCTCGAATATGAGTGGCCGGCTATACATACATACATACATAATCAACTAATATACCATTTTACTGATTTTATTGATGGTGATAAATTAGTTTTATGATTTATTTATAATGTTTTAGACTTATGTACTGTTATACTGATAGATGAAAATTTTGACTCCCTGTAAGATATTAGTAAAAAAGATAAACACTAATGCTTCTTTCATGTTAAATTTCTTCACTGTAGTCATTATTCCTTCCTTTCATGTGTAGTGTTTTCAATGTGGTGGAAATGCATCATATTCTGTTGAACCTGACATGACTGATGTAAGCTTTAATTTGACATGTCTTCAATTTGCTATCATCATTATTACCTATCTGTCCTTTATGAAAGGATTCATTTTTTATTGAAAACCTGAAAACTTTAAGAAGTCTTCTTTTATATGCCATGTCCTGTCAGGATGTGGACAATCATGGGCTTCCACGATTTCCTATCCTTTGCAGCTCTAAGCAGTTTTTGTCCCATTAATATCTCTCTCAGTCCCTGTTCTGCCATCCATTTATCAAGGTATGATTTTCAGACACTTCCCAGTGGTGATACACAGTCAGGTCATGTCCCCAGGCTGATATAAAAAAGATCACTTCCTTGATAATTCTACCATGGCGAGATTCACAATGATTTCATGGTTGAAACATTAATACTATTATGTCATGTTCCCAGAATATTGATAAGTCTTAGACACTTTCTTCCTTTTCAATGGTTGAAGACTTTCCCTACTACAGTAGATATACATTAACAATACTCTAGCACTCAACAGGCCATGCTGTTTTTGAAATGTTCTGACCAAGTATACTGGTTATGATAGTTTGAGTTTTTCAGAAATCATTTTAAATTCTTCTTCTTATTCATAAATTCAATATAATGAAATGAAGTACTTAAAGTTAGCTTACCTTTATTTATATATATATATATATATATGAGTCTGAAATACTGTTGTTTTCAGAAAGTAGCTGTAATTTTGGCTGCATATCATGATGTTAACTGATCTGTGTGTGTGTGTATTATATATATATATATATATATATATATAAAGATTAAATGCCGATAACTACTCGCTGGACAAACCTTAATTGTTTTATGACCCTTCACGCAGAACTCTTCATTGACAATTCTAGAAAGAAAATTCGGATTGCCAACACACAAACAGAATGTCTCATATCGAGAATATTCCACATTGAACATGAAGAAAAATTAATTATTTTTAATAATATGTAAAAATCTCCACTTTCACCTGAAGACGGTTGCGAGACCAGACCAGAAACGTGTCGTGAAATTATGTAAAACAAAGTATAATATTTTTTCTCAATAAATCCACATTACAACCAAAAAACGTTTGCGGCACCCTCTTCTTTTTAATATACATACTTTTCTCTCGTTGGAACCACTACAACATATTTCCTTTATATATATATAAGCAAGAGATCATAGTTGTTCAAACAAGAGAAAAGAGAATCCGCAAGCATTTTTGGTTATAATGTGGATTTTTAAAATATATATTATACTTTATTTCCCATATGTTTTGTTACACATGCTTTGGGTCTTGTGACCTTTGTAAGGTGAGGAATGGTTATTTCCACATATTATTTAAGGGAATTAATTTTTCCTCATATTTACTTATGTTTAACCATTGTCTTTTGTGTGGTAGTAATCCAAATTCTTCTTGGACTAGTGTAGAAAATGTTCCTCTACTTAAGAGGCAATAAAACAATTAGGATTGGTCAGAAGACGCGGAAGGAAGGAGGTCTTTGTTCTATTTTTTTTAAACCTATCTCCATTTTTATGCAGTGTGTGTGTGTGTGTGTATCTGTGTGTGCATACACCTTTGCTAGTATGTATATACGTATTCCTTCTCCATACATATATATTGTTTTATTACAACGAAATAGTATATACACACACTTTGTATCATGTGTAGGTGTGTGTGTGTGTGTTTTATCTAGTGTGTTTGTTTTTGCAAGTATCTGTGTATATAATTGTTCTCCATACATATTTATATGGTGTGTGTGTGTGTGTGTGTGTGTGTGTGTGTGTGTGTGTGTGGTCCGATTAGTGTGTTCAGCCACTATGTGTACATGGTATTTGTTTATATGTTTGGGGTTATGATTTGTTTAGCACTGGTTTAAATTTGTCTATGAAGTTTTTTCTTGTATTTATAGGTAAGAATAATTGTTTGTTTGATACATTGGCATAATTTTAAATTTACCTTTGTTGCATTTGTGGATGTGTTGTGACACAAAGACGTACCTATTTGTAGCTTTTGTGAAGGGAAACTCTGTTGTTTAATGCTTGGGTGATACTTATATAGGATTTGTTGCATTTTGTGCATTTGAGTGCATAAATCACATTTTTAGAGTTACAGTTTGTTTTTCTTTATTGTGAATGTTGTTGCTGTAGGGTTTTCAGAAATGTAGGAGTTTTCTTCTATAATGATATCACAAACCCCACACCTTTTCTTGTTGCATTTTGTGACCCCTGTATTGTGTGTTGGCTAAATTTGGAAGAGTTTAATATATGTTTTAGGTCTTTTGATTAGCATTTGCTTCTAATTATTTTGGTTGTTTTTAGTATGTCTTTCATTTTATCATTCTTGTTAAGTAGCTCTAGATTTCTTGTAATTTCTGTAAATAGTTCTGGATTGTTCTTGTTGTATGTTAAAATGTATGTTAGAATTTGTTTGTTGTTGTGTTTTGTAGTTGGTCTAAAGGTATCTTTTCTGCTAGTTCAAAACTTTTGTTTATTAGAGGTGTGAGGTAGCCTCGTGCTTTGAGAGTTTTATGTAATTCTTCTAGGCAGGGTTTTTAGTGGTTGGCCACTATAGTACAAATCCTACATGCTAGGTAATTGGAGATGGATTTCAGACAGTCTGAGGCTATATAGTTTTTGCTTCTTTAAAAAGAAATAACTATCTAAAACTTTTATTTACTACATTTTTATTAAAATAATAATTTGAAACAAGAAATTTAACTTAGATAAATCGATTTTATTTGCTTGAAAACAATAGAGTATAGTAATTAAATAAATACTTATTTAAAAAATATTGAATGTGGGACTTAGCCTTCTTAATCCCCCACTCCATCCAGAAAGTATGGCCATGTTATTGTTGCAGTGGGGTTTTCTCTAGACCCCCATAATTAATAATACTTTTTAAGAAAATAATGGGGAAGGAGGCCTAGCTCCACTTCTGCAATATGACCCTGGTATTGTTGTAGTGATACTTTATTTGAACCCCTTCATTTTCAGTTATTTAAAAATATAGAGGAGTGGGACTTAGCCCCCCACAAATTCCCACTCTAGAAAGGTCCTAGAATCAATTTTCAATTGACTTTTATTTCATAGGTACCGAATTTTCATACCTTGTCAAAATTACAGAATTTTTTGTAATTCACAGCCATTGTCAGAACAAACATTGACTATAATAAAAAAAAAATCACATTTTGATGTAGCTCATGTTTAATCACAGGACACCATAAAATTTCCTCTAGCTATCATGATAGCCTTAAATTTTTACTAACATACTCTACATCAGTCAGACATTTTGTAATTGTCCTGATCAATTTTACTTCCTCATAATAAAAAAAAAGTTCATTATCTGAAAAGAGGTGGGAGAAGTTCAAGTTGCAATCAGATGTCACAGTAAATTTCATCACATGAATTGGTTATGATGTCTGTTCAGTGATAAAACAGAAATTATATTGAATACATTTTTGCTCCCTGGCTTTGAAGATAACTGGAAAAAAAAGTTATAATTTTCAAAGCCTTGTGATCAGGGCATCATTTTACTTTAATCATGTAATCATGATTTTCATCCTCTGAAGCAAAAAGATGTAGGTCTGCAAAGAAACTGAAAAAAAAGATTTATGCTCAGGGTATCATTTAGCCTCAATCTGATTCTTAGCCTCACCCCTCTGAAGAGAAAAAATGTAGATCTGGAAAGGAGAAAATGGATTATAAATGTTCAAACATTTATAGTATCAGTTAGCCTCAGTCTGGTTCTTAGCCTCACTGCCTCTAAAGAGAAGATGGACGTTTGGAAATGTGAAAATGGATTATAAATGCTCAAACCGTTGTTTAAAACATCAGTTTTTCTTAATCTTTTAATATTCTGATTTGATTTTTAAATTTAATTCTTGCTCAGTGCATATTTAGTTACACAAATCAATCAGTCATGGAAAATCAAGCTGGAACAAATTTTCTGATCACTGCTTTATAAAATTGCTTTTGTTCAATGAAGACAAGATGAATAAATCATTGTTGTGTCCAGTTTGAAATTCAACAAAGAAACAATAATTTGCTCCTGATCATATTTCACTGACTCACTGATCCCTTCTCATTATGAGTGATCAGCTGAAAAAAATTATTTTTTTTCATACTGAGTATTTTCATGATCAAAGTTGGAAAGATTACTCCTTTTTTATTCATATATAGTTACTTGTTTTATGATAGTGCTTAGGGATTAATTTTCTTATGCAAACTGTTTTATAAAATGAATAGCATTTTTTAGTTTCTCAAGTATTATTATATCTGTGAATTACCTATCAAATGATTTTGATCACATCCCTTCAGTATATAAACAATCATGACTCTCCACTGATTTTCACTCAGCCTGAAGAGTCATATAACAAAACTACTTATTTACATAGGGTATGACAGTGGTGATATACCAGAAGATCTAGGGAGATCCATTTTCATAGCAGTGTCTAAGAAGTCAGTTGCAAACAAATATGAATGTCATTGAACAATCAGTCTAATGAGCCATATAACAAAATTTATTCATTAAAACTACTTATTTATATAGGGTATGACAGTGGTGACATACCAGAAGACCTAGGATGATCCATTTTCATAGCATTGCCAAAGAAACAAGTTGCAAACAGATATGAACTCCATTGGACAATCAGTCTGATATAAGCTTTATAACAGTATTGACAGTCAATGGCCAGGTCCCAAGTTTGCTGGATTTAAACGATGCATATATGTGTATTTATTTAAGGATTGATTAAAAGGTTTTATAGCCCATTTTAGGTAGACTTCTCAATGATAGGAAAGTCATATATATATATATATATATACTACCACTTCATCTTCAGTAATATTTCCTTTTAATATACTCCTGGTGTGTTAACATATTGCCCTATAAATTAAGCAACTCCAGTCTCTGATAAGGACAACTCTGAATTCAATACTGAGGAAAAGACAACAGGAAACTACTCCACTATCTTTCCCAATGATAATCATGGTAATGTAAAGATAATACAAAAAAAAAAAAAAAGAAACTGTGGCAAACCATGTTCATCTATGCCTGGAAGGGACATAGCATTTTAAAAAACAATATATTTATTTCTTTTGTCATTTCAAACCATTATATTATTTTAAAATTGCAAGCATAAAATTCATGAAAATTCAAGTACTTCAACAAATAGGATTTGTACTGCACTCTAAAATTTAATTTAATGATGTAAATATTAGAAATATTTTGAATCACCATAAACATTACCTTTAAACCTTATGGGGTCTATAATAGTTAATTCTGCTAATAATCTCCCTTTCACTTGAAATTATTAGCATTTATTTAATATTTTACCTTTCATCTATGTATAATATATTTGTGCTTGATTCAAATCCACATTTATCACAAGTTCAAAATGTCTGCTTTAAACCATACTTTTGAACTCTGCTTATCTCCAGGGTAGAGTTTATGATAGTTAACATTCAGGCTGGGTCAATGAAGCCATTATTATCTGATGTTGATATGACCAAATATCCTACTTGACAAATACAAGATTTCTTTATGCTTATTTCAAAAATTCATAACCCAAGGAAATTTCAGAAATGTGCAGCAATCAGATACTGTGAGGTAATCAGAAAATATCAGGAGTAAGTTATATAATTTTCTCTGCCAATGAAGTTAGAGGTTATGTGTTCAGCAATGTTTTTTTTGTTATTATATAGTATGTTTCCCAAGGTTCATAATGAATTTCAGCATAGTATTTTTTTTTTGCAAAGGTTGGCCATAAGCCAAAAAAAAGTGGATCCAGGTATTTGTTTTAATAATACCTCCTAGTATTTCATAAATAAAAACATTGTCTGAAAATATAAGGAAAAGAATTTAAATTTAAAGTTACCTCCCTTGCATGATATCTTTCACTGAACTGATGTTCATATTACAACATTTAATGTTTATGTTTATCATCAAGTTCTTACTTTTACCAATGGACAGAAGTTATATGTTCCTTTGTGTTTATCTGTTTGTTTGTCCACACAATATCTTCAAAAGTTTTCAATTGAATTTTGTGGAAGTGTAGACCATAGTGCAAAAAGCAATTGCTTATATACCATCACATCTTATAGTTATTCAAAACCACCATGCAGATTGATCACAAAAATTGATGAAGACACCAAATATTTTTATACTTTCTTACTGAACCTAATTAACCAAAACCTTTCTTTTTCGTTACTGTTTCTTTTAATAATTTAAAAAAAAATATCAGTCATATCTGGTTTGGTAATTCTGCTGTATATCTTAAGATGCTTCACAAGATTCAAAAAAGAATCTGCAATAATGTCAGTCATGACCTGGCATCTCAATTTCAGTTACTTTCCTATGGCCATAATGTAGCTACTCTGTGCCTTTTCCCTAAATATTTTCATGGCTATTGTTTTGATAAGCATCATTCTTTGGTACCCCAACTTAATGAATTCAAGTGTAATGCTAAATTGGCAGCTAGATCACATAATTTTACTACTGAAATTACTAGATATAACATAGGTTCTATTCTCATAGATTCTTCTCTTGAATTTCTTACCTGTGAAATTCTCTACTGGCTTCTTGATTTCCTATAAACTTCAGTTTTTAAAATTTCAAATGTCACATCATTCACCATCTTCTGTCTTTTTGAATCTTGTTCTTTTTTGTCCTTTCTCTTCCCTAATGTTTTCTCATTTTCTTTCACTCTCAGTAACCACTTGCATCTGAGCATCTTAATCATCTTGCTTGGTGCTGCTGCTTCCAAAGAATCAACTGAGTTTTGAAAAGTGCATTTATTTCCATCTCTACAAACACTGTGAAATACTGAAAGAAAAAAACAAAAGGTTCACATTACATATGCTAATACCAAAAAATATCTCAAATAGCATGGAAATTTAAAGGTGACTAGAACCTACCTTCTGTCTAACCAGAAACAAAGAAGTGATACAAGTCCCACGAAGCTTCTTTTCTAAGCAAGGGTATAGCAACTCTGGTTTTGTTTTTCCCTCAAAAATGTGGCAGTTATCATGTGACAGGTACAGACTGAATTATAAGATCCCTATCAGTACTTAATCCCCTTCAATCAAACTTCAGACTGCTACACTGCCGACAAAAAGATTATCATAAAGAGACCTTAAAAAAAGTAGAGGAATCAGATTTGCTAAGAGAATTTAAGGGTTACTCTCAAACAGCACAACTTATTTTTGCACTGGGTGCTCATGAAAGGTTGGTTGTGACAAGTATTCAGCTTTTCTTCTCAAATTACTCTGTCCCAATTGTAGTTTTGCCTTCTGCACAGTTGTCTCTACAACCCTGGCCAATTTCCACTTATTTCTTGGTGCATTCTCTTCTTTGACAATTACTGCATTTCCCACTTGAACATTTCTTTTGGGAGTATGCCATTTTTGTATTCCAGTTAGAGAATCTTGATAACCTCAAACAGCAAGTAAATTCAAAGCTGACTGATATGTGTCATTTAACCAGAAATCTTGTGCCCCGTCTAGGCAGAAATCAAGAGTAGATCCTACCAAGCATCTTTTCTAAAACAAGACTGCAGAGTTGGTATAAGTCCTGCTAAGCTTCTTTTCTAAGCAAGAATACAGCAACTCTGGTTTTGTTTTTCTCTCCAAAATATGATGGTTACAACATGATCAGTGCAGATTGAATTATGAGATCCCTATCAGTACTTAATCCTCTTGCACCAGTCCTAAGGCAGCTACACTTAGGGTGGAATGATTAAAAAACAAAAAAACTTAATATAAAAAATTGATAAAACGATTAGATTAAGAATAGAATTGGTTTTGTTTGAAAATATCTGAGCAAAATTTCTATGAAAACGCTACACGTCAAAAAAGAAGAAACTGTATTTTAATCAAATGGTGCTTCTTTTGTATGTTATATCAATTTTCAAAGTATTTTCTTTGTGGCATGATTATTTTGTTCCAGGAATAAAAATTCTTAGTGAAACATTTCTTTGTACCAGTACACTTATTTTAGGAATTGATAAATTTCCACTAAAATGACTATTCCAGACATCACTTGTATTTGGTACAAAAGAAT
Organism: Acanthosepion pharaonis; assembly: GCA_903632075.3. Lineage (NCBI taxonomy): Eukaryota > Metazoa > Mollusca > Cephalopoda > Sepiida > Sepiidae > Acanthosepion > Acanthosepion pharaonis. The sequence goes on from CAHIKZ030000070.1 coordinate 1,115,844, forward strand.
ACTTCAACATGAGCTATGTGTCCTAGTGGATAAAAGTGTTAGTTGAGTAATTCAAAAGTGACTTGTGAGTCCAATTCCTGGCCACAGCAGAAGGATCAAAAACTTGGTGAGTTTAGTTACCAAGTGGAAATAACTGAAACTGAGATATCTAAAGGCATGGCATGTGGAATTAGAACAATCTACCCCTGTGAACTAAATAAAGGGTTCAGTTTGAAAGTCCAACTAATATCACCTGAAGAAATCTGGAGTGTACAACAGCCAAAATGTTGTGAAGATGACAATAAAGATGAGGTCAACAGTTCAAACAATATAAATAGTGTAAAAAAATACTTGTAGCATTGACTAATTAGGTAATATTTTGTGCTACCTTTTTGTGTGAGTAGTAGCTTCCAAAAAGATATTTGAAAAAAACTAAGAAGGTAAGAGAAGTATTTAAAAGTTGTAAATGTTTTCTAAAATCTGAAAAGGCATTAAACCTATGGCTAAAGAACAAGATGAAGAAACATGTACTTGTTGACAGAAACATTCTGAGTGAAAAAGCACTGAGCTTACATGAATATTTCAGTGAGGGGTTGAAGAGAGCAATAAGGAGTTTAAATCTGATAACAGATGTCTTTATAGCTTCATAAAACATTACAGTTTCAAGATTACCTGAGAAGCTAGTAGGAAAGCCTTCTCTGACATGACCAAGAAAGATTCCAAACCATTTGTTAAAGAGAACAAAGAAGCCTTACTGATGAAGACCAGAAGAGTCAAAAGAAGAAATAAAGGCTCATACATCCTTATGGATACAAGTGAAGTTTTTATAAGTACATCACCAGATTCACATTTTGTAGAATTTGATCAAGAAGTATGACAGTATGATGGCATGAAGCTTGCATATCACCCATGCAATCACAACTGACCCAACCATTGTTTTATGAAGCTGAGAGAAAGAAATAGCTCCTTATAATTTTGCCAAGAAATCTACAATTGTAAAGCCCCAGCCATCAACCTGTACAGTACCTAACATTATTCTTCCTTCAAATCATTCATATACATTATTTTCTATTAAGTGCTGATTAACATAATGTTGTATATTTTTTTAATTTAATCTTTAAAACATTTCTTAAAGTCATTTACACTCTTTATTTCTAGTATTTTTCTTCTGTATATTGATATTTTTAGGTTCTTCAAAAAATAATCTCCAAAGAAGCTTAGCTTTAGCAACCAATGTTCAATAAAAAAAAAATAATAATTTAAGCTGAATTCCTATAGATTTATGATCATCTTTTTGGTTCAACTCTCATCGATCATAATATTTATTTTTTCAATCCCCAGTCTATTTTTAGTTTTATTTTTTATTCTTTTGTTCTCAATTTGATTCTTCCATTTTTTATTTTTTTTTTTATTAATTTATCTTTTTCTTTGGTTTCTTTGCATCTGATATTTATTCTTTATTTGCTTTTAGTTTTCTTGTAATTCCTTTCCTCAGCATCTTTTGTTTATCCCACAAGCAAAACACCAACTTTGACACAAGCAGAAATATTTTGTAAAATAATGTTTTCCTTTTTTTTTCTTTAATAGGAGTAGATAGGTTTGCCTATCATCTGGTTCACACTTCTCCATGTTCTTTTGAACAGGAGTAGAGGTTTATCCCTCGTTTACTGTTTAGGATTGTGTTTACAGTTCTTTCTAAAATCTAGTTCAACTCTGATATTTCCATCTAAACTCTTAAGTTATAAATTTTAATTCTAAATATGGTTCCTTCTAAATTATACTGCAACTCTATACTTTTAACATCTCCATGAAAACTCTGAAATTCTATTTACTGTTTATTTTTTTCTTCAATAAGAGTAGATAAGTTCATCTGTCATCTTGTTTACACTTCTCCACTGCTTTTTGAACAGGAGTAGAGGTTTAGCCCTTGTTTTCTGTTTGGGGTGGGGTTTCTAGTTCCTTCTAAAGTCTACATCACCTCTATACTTCTAACATCTCTGCCTCAACTCTGAAATTTTATTTACTGTTTATTTTTTTTATTTTTATTTTTTTCTTCAATAGGACTAAATATGGTTACCAATCGCCCGGTTCACACTTCTCCCCATTATTTTGAACAGGAGTAGTGGTTTATCCCTTATTTTCTGTTTAGATTTTACAGTCCCTAAAGTCTTCTCATTCTCTTTCATTCCCAGCAGCCTCTTGCACCTTAGTGGCATTATCACGCTGCTCAGGGAAAACTGATAAAAAAAAATAATTTAATATTTTCCAGACAGTGAAAGCAGAAATAGTTATGAATAACAATAAATTGATATCTATTTCATTTTTTTTTTTTTAAATGACATTGTACATGGATTAAACTCATTTATTCACTTAGTAAGTGTAAAACTTAAGAAAAAATGATAATAAATAAAACTATTTATAATTCCTTCAGAATTTATAAATGGTTTCATTTATTTTTCCTTCATTATTATTTCTTCATCATTCCAGTCTTTTACATTTGAAACAATTGACAAATATATATTAGCAATAATAACCTGAATAAAAGCTTGTAAAACAGCAGTAAATAAATTGACCTCTGGAAATTCCAGATACTTTTTTTTAATAATTTCACTCCAAGCAGGGCGAGAATGCCACTAGTATACAGGAGATTACAGGGAGTGAAAGAGAAAACTGAGAATAGGGAGGATTGAGGAAAGGAAAAAGGATGAACAGGATTCAAGAAGACAGAAGATGGTGATTGATATTAGATTTAAATTTTTCAAAATTGTAGTTATCCTGGAAGCAAATAAATGGAAACAGGCAAGAAGTGTGAGGAAAGAAACTGTTGAAGTGACAGTTGCATTTAGCTATTTCAACAGTAAAGTGGGACCTAGATACCAATCTAGTAGCATACTTAAATTCATGTAGTCAGGGCACAAGGGACGAAAGCTTGTCAGAGAAATTGCCATGAAAATATTTGTAGAAAAAGCAGAGGGGAGCCACGTCACATTGGTGAGAAAGTAACTGAAGTTGAGATGTCTTGTCAGGATCGATTATTGTCATATAGGAATAAAGTGTCACTGCCAACACTTGGGTTTGAACATGGATTGCCAGAGAGCAAGCACAGTCAACCTCATTTTGAAATAATTAGATCATGTGGCGGATAAAGGAAAAATATATATATATGTGAATTAGCAGTGTCTGATCAAGTATTGTTTGAAGGTATTACTATTACTGTATCTGTGATTTACAAAGTCTCTCCTGCAAACGGGCAGTACAAAAATTATGTTATAGATCCTTCAATAGATTTTGTCAAGAATCTTAAGAATGAACAGCAGGAGCACCAAACTAGATATGGCAGCAGTATTCAATGCATGGACAAATGGTAGATTTGTAAATGTACATGATGGATTCTAATGAAAAAAATTTTCTGGCACGTCACTGTGACCCAACATTCCTTGCAGTAGATGCAGCTATTGATTCAATGCAGTCACTCCACTTCAAGTCAGTTGAAAACATGAAGCGAAGAAGGCACTGCGTGTTGCTCTCCAGGAGTCTATCGTCAACTATGCTGATGGCAAGCAAAAATGGTCCTCTATGGGTGATCTAAGAAACACCTCTCTCTCCAGCATATCACCCTACAGAAATGCTGCAAACCCATGACAGAAGCTGTTAACATCACAAGACATATAGCTTCATGGTTGCATGTTGGAGAATCTATTTTTAAATTATGAGAGTCCTTTTCATAAATATGTGCAACAAGATGGGCCTTCATTATCTTTTTATTATCTTTGTAATTCTTAGTCATCATCCATCTTGTTGATATACATTTCTGACCACCTGTGCAAGGCATACATTCATATATCACTTGATTTTTCATATTTTCCATTTTTTATTCTTTGCATCAATAACATCTTTAACTTGTTCTTTCTCAGATGTGAGCAAAACCACATGTTCTTGATGATTTTTGATTACTTAATCCATCTTTCACTTAGAGTAATTATCTCCATTGATCCACACAATTCCAATTCATACAGACAGGATCTTCTTTTCCTTCCTCTGGTATTATATTCAGCCAATGACTATATTTTCCAGGCTGTATACTCATAATCTTTCCTCTTTTCTATTCATCCCTTCCACTTATTTTATACTCCACAACCTTGTCTCTACTTGGCTTTGCAGTGTTGTCTTTTAGTTCTCAAATAATACCATTAAGTCTTTTACTACAATATTGTTCTTCATCTTCCTCATCCAAGACTTCATTCATCTCATCTGATGAATTTTTATATCCTTTGTTTTTTGTGATTCCCAATTCTTTGTTTTCTTGTTTCGTGTTATTTACTTTCAAGTGACGTAGATGTATCCTTTAAAATGCTCCTTCATGTCTGATCAATACACACTGACCTTTCTTGCCCAATACTTTGACAGGACCATGTCATCCTTTCTAGTTTTGTCTTCTATAATAAACATTATCACCAGTCAAAAAATCTTCATCCCCGTAAGTCATCACATTGGATTGCAATAAAAAAAGGTTTTTTATTACTTCAGCCACCATCAGATTGTGGTGTTTCACAATACCATTACTAAATATACTTTCCGCAGTTGTAATACAGGTTCCAATGTTCAGTTTTTCATTCATCTGTCAGTAGCTTTCATGATTGAACTCTCCCCTGTTGTCACTCAAAAACCACTTGGGACCTCCAAAATAGAGCATCCACATTAAAAAATAATTTCTTTGCTCTTCTTGGTTTTAATCATTCTAGCAGTAAAGTACCTAGTGGCTGTGTTAATTAGGTGTAAAATCCAATACTGATTATGTCCATGCTCTTTTAAATTAAGTCATACTGTGTCATTGGACTTCTTTCCAAGAGGCAATCCTACCACTGGTCAAAGCGGGTGTCCTCTAAACTTCAAGAAAACTGAACAAGAATCACAGACATTCCTGATTAGATCCAGAAACTCCTTATAATTAAAAATTCTACTACTTTTAACCAAAGATATCAGTTTCTCCTTTGATGCATGTACAAACTGCTTCTCTAATTTCTTAGCCTTTCTTTTTTTTATCCACTCTAGAGCATTTATCTAAAGCTTTAACATGCAACACAACATTAGATGATTTTAAACCCTTCAGAAGTATATTAGTCAAGGGAAGACTGTAGTGTCCTGAGGTTGTAGTTCTCAATTTTAGAGATTTACCTAAAATGCAACAGCAGTCATTAAAAAAAAGTCCAACACCATTCCAGCAAGTTTCATTGATTTGTAGCTTATTAGCAGGGGTAAATCATTTTTGACAATGCCAGCTTCAATATAAGCTCTGACACTTTTTGCACTGCCTATAGTTACAGGAAATTTAACCACTTTAGTGGATTTTACTTCTACTCCATCTCCAAAACAAAAGGTCCTGTTAGACTTGGAAATTTTCACTAGATTTTTATCTTCGTCACTTAGTGTGTGAAAGAATACATTGAACCAAACTTCTCTAGCAACTGTTCATGAGTATGCAGAGCCTAATACTGCCATAGCAAGATTAGACATTACATTAGAGCCTGAAACTGTGGTATAATTTATCAATATCCAATAAGGTGTATCAACATTTAATAAAGTCATATGTACCTTTTCTTATTCAATGACAGCATTAACATAATTCTGAGAACTAAAACAATCTCATGAAAAATGCTTATGATCATGTGTAAATAAATCTCATTCAGTTTGTAATAATTTCTAAATTATCTCCTCGGCCAATATATGCTATGACTAAATGTCAAACACATTCCCATATGTTCAGAGGTAATGATAAAAAAACTGCCAGGTCCTGTTTTTCTTTCATCAAGTCTGTGTATAGATACCAAATATGTATATCGTACTTCCATTCTGTGTACAAGTCCTCGCTTTTCAAAATAGGTGGTTGTTTATTAAAAGAAGCCATTTTTCTTTCAAACATGTTTCAACATTAGCTGAACAAATATTTCTGTCACATGAAAGAAGACAGTTCTTGCTACAAATGTTTGTATGGTTAACTCATAACAATCTAGAGATAACAACACATTGCAGTAAAGTTCTATATTTATTCCAAAACTATGCTAAACTACAATACAAAACAAGGGACATGAATGTGTATCAGCATGATACAAAGTTAAACAATTCAAACTTAAACAATATGCTGATGTAATGTCAACAAAGCAGGTGTGCAGTTTATTATTAGAGAGCTAAGCAATTTTTTAGAGTTGTTTGATAACATATATGCCATCATTGCATCCCTTACCAGTACAAAAATCAAATCTGGTTGTGAGGAATTGATCTTCATAAAACAATGAGAGTCTATTTAATACAATACTTTCATCATAATAGGTCCAATTGTGATATCTCTGTATGTGTGAGGGTTACTTTTCTGTTTCCTTAATGCTTGATAAACCCATACCTTTTGATGATGCATTTCTGATTATAAAATATCCCTTCTTTCATAAAATAGAGAAAATTGTTATTGAATTCAGAGAGAAAGTAAGCTATTTTCAAAAGTTCAGCCTTGATATCAGGTGATGCTTTATTATTCCTTAGTTATTTAATAGCTTTCTTAATTTTCTCCTCAGTAGGTTCATTATAGTTTAAGTTTGGAAACAGACTTTGTTATGATTGAATGTATATTGCTATATGTTCTATTTCTGTGAGCATCTTGAGATTAGTGTGATCAGGGTACAAATATGATTCAAAATGTTTCTGAGACCATGACATTTCTACTTTATTATTATAATTTTTATTGCTTTTCTCCACATTTTAACAATTTATCTCTTCCGCTTGGCTTCATTAATTTCATTTTCAATTTTGAAGAGATATTGGTTTCTCAAAGAATTAACAATTTTTTTTTATTTTCTTTTTTAATTATTTGGTATTTTTGCTTTCATTTTATTTCCTGTTCAGTTTTTCAATATGCAAATATTTTTATTGCAATAGTTTTGTTGTCTTTGCTGCCTAATGATAACATGGAACTTAATCTCTTATATGTGACATTACACTTTATTTCTCTCTTGACATCAATTACTATTGACCAGCATTTGTGTGTAGCCCTGAACTCATATTCATAGACCTTATATTTCTGCATGTGATTTCTGAAAGATACTACCCTTCTTAACTCTATGGTAGGTATTTATATATCTCCTTGTAATACAGTTCTTTTCAATGTTTGCAATCCAGATATAGCTACCTCACTTATGTGGGTCTGGATTTGGAGTTCACCTCTGGTCAGCACTGGCTCCCATGTTGATCTGGTGTGGCATTAAGTGCAAAGTCTGTTCTGAAATGAGCTTAATAAATTATAATAACAACTGACTTTTTTCTCTTTTCCTTTTTCTTTCTTTCCTTTTGTTAATCTATTTTTCTTGGTCTGTTTCAACAAACATTTTTTCTTTCTTCATGTATACTTTATCCTTCTTCATTTGATTTCTTTGTTGTTAATTTCCTTACTTTTGACCATCTTTGTTTCTTTTCATCTTTTCTTGTATTTTTCTTCATATTTATTGTCATCACTTCTTCCCCTTCATTCGATCACTGAAATTTTAATCTTTGGTGTTTTCCTCAAATCTTTCTCACCTTATTCATTTCATTCATGTTTCATTTATAATGCTTTCATTTTCTCTCACATTCTTTTTATATGCTTACCTAAGCAAAGTATTAAGAAACAGGTAAATTTTGTTAGAAACAAAGAAAAGAGTACTTAACTTTTACGTGATATCAGTCCTCCTATATGGCAGTGAATGCTGGACAATCTCCTCACTGATGAGGAAGATACTTGAAGCAAGAGAAACAAAGAAAAGAGTACTGAACTGTAATATCAGTTCTTCTATATGGCAGTGAATACAGGACAATCTCCTCACAGATGAAGAAGAGACTTGAAGCAATAGAAACAAAGAAAAGAGTATTGAACTGTTATGTAATATCAGTCCTCCTATATGGCAGTGAATGATGGACAATCTCCTCATAGATGAAGAAGATACTTGAAGCAAAAGAAACAAAGAAAAGAGTATTGAACTGTTATGTAATATCAGTCCTCATATATGTGAATGTTGGGCACAGATGAAGAAGATACTTGAAGCAATGGAAATACGGTTCTACTGAAGGATGCTGAGAATACCATGGATTGAACATGTGACCAATAACAAAGTATTAGAAAAAATGGAAACAAAAAGCACATATACTTAATATCAGAAAGGGATTGTTGAAGTTTTTAAAGCATATAATGAGGAAAGAGGGCTTGGAAAATTTGACATTGACAGGGACAGATTGAAGGCAAGACGCACAGAAGTAAACTGCATAACCTACCTCGAGAGTTTGAGTAAATGGATGGTGGATCAAGGTTTAGGAGAGATAACAAGATGACAAAATTTATTAAGATCTACAAAGGACAAGAAATTGTGGAGAGACATTATTACCAACAAAGGAACATGGCATATAGAAGAAGAATACTTTCACACACATTTTTCTCTGCCTCTCTTCTCCATTCTGTTATTGCCATTTTGATCTCTTTTCCTCAAATATTTCTCACCTTCTCATTCATTCTTACTTTCTTTTTATATTCCTCCTTCCTTTTCTTTTGTTCTATTTTCTTTTTTTTCTTTCATCTTCTTTTTATTCTTACTCCTCTGCCTTAAAGATTCCTCTTTTTCTATTCAGCTTATTTACTTCACCTTATTTTTAGTATCAAGTCTTTTCAAGTTTGGATCTTTTTGTCAGACTTTGTTTTGAAATGACAAAATTATAAAGGATCAGATAATACACAATCAACAACATGAAAAGTTAACATGCCCCAAACTTAGAATCTGAAAAATCATAAACAATCTCAAAGCAACATTAAAATTGACTTCAAGCATAAAGAGTAAAATAAAAAGAACAATACCAGTAATCTCCCTTTGATAGGCAGTGACTGAATTTCCTTTCACTTTATTTTCTTCTTCATGAAGAAACACATAGAATATTTGCTATCACTCTCTACTGTTTCTTCTGTTGACTTTATATTGTTTTTGCTTCAAAATTTTTCTTGAAGTGTTTTTATTTGTTCACTTTTTGTCTCTTTCTTTTGATCGCTTTCATTATTTGTTTTTGGTTTCACTTTCCCCAACGTGTTCCTCCATTTTGTTCATCTTCATTTTCTCTGTCCTTCTGCTAACCTTTTTCTTTAACTCTCTCTTTCTCTTCTTCTTTGCTCTCTTTCTTCCTTACTTTATTCTTTTTTCATTAGATTTTTTATTGATTACAAAAAAAATAATCTTTTTTTCTCTTTTTAACCTACTCCTTAAGTTTTTATGTTTTCTTTTTCAGTACACTCTCTAATTCTCTCTTTGTTTCTCTTGATATTCTTCTACTCTTATTCACCCTCACTAGTTTTTCTTATCACTACTTCTGTTTCTCTATATGTCACTTGCCTTTCTCTTTTTTATTTTGATCCCTTCTATCGATCATATTGTCAGATTACATATGAAATTTACCTATTATTATTTTTTACATATTAAGTACTGAGTTATGGTAGATGCCAAAGTTGGGTTCTTTTACTTCTAGAGATTGGTCCCAGTGACCGATGATGTCATTTCAAGTGTGTCATCCTAACATCTGAAAACGTTTTTTGTTTTGTCTTTATTGATTGCAAAGCAATAAAAATCCTGAGGATTAGAATTTCTGTTTGAGGAGTTGTTTATTTCTCATTGCACCCAACAAAAGGTGGAAGAAAAAAATTTCTATTCTGACAATATTTTTTAGAAATGTTTTCCAAGATCAAAATCAAGATTTGTTTGTGGCTTGTGAAATATAATAAAATAATAAATTATAAATCAAAATATTCTTTTACATTTTTAATGCCACATTATCTTTTTAATGCTGAATAATTCAAATCTTCAAAATGACTCTAGGTGGCATCTTTCAATTGCACTAGAAGTGGAGGGTCATGAGTCACCCTGACACAGTCTGCAGAGATTGGGCAATTTTTAAAGTTGCCTGTATGTCACATTTGTCTTAATGGCAATGTCATGAAATACTAACTCGTATTGATTTGGGATCAAATATAGATCAGAATCTGGCAGAATGATGAGATAAGGAACAAATAGGAAACACTTATCAATGTTTTACTTTAATAAAGCTTTATCGGGAAATGAGATATGGAAAAAAAGATGAAATTCTGATATTTTTACCTTTATGTTGCTTGATTTTCATTGGTTAATAATGTTTCACATGCATTCAACTTGGTAGTCTTCAAGTGATATGGTTTCTCTTATTTAGTACAGTTTTTTTGTTTACCATTATGTAGTGCCAGTCCAGAATGTTCAAAGAAGGATGGTCTTCTCCAAGAGCTACAAGCTTCAATTGCTCAAAGCCATAATTAACCATTGATCTTAGAAAGAACAGGAATTGAGTTCTTATGTTCAAGTGTTGGTTTTATAGCAATTTCCATTTTTTGTGAAAACTGCCTCCAGTGCAGCCTATTCTATATATCTTTTTTTCCTATACTAAATTTGTTATAACTAATCCATACACCAAGGTATTTAAAGTGTTTAATATTTACTTATTCTATATCTAGAATTTTTTGATTGATTCAGGGTATGTGTGATCACTATTTTCATTCCAATTCTAGATCATAATATCCATTTTGGAAAGGTTTAACTTGAGCTATATTTATCTTGAGTCCTATTATGATATTGAGTTATAAACTCTATAACCTGACATGGTCATTGTGAAAATGTTGATCTGAATTTTTCATTGTATAATATTTTTAATAAGATTGAATAAGATTATATCGGAAAATAAAAATGCTTTGTTAGACTTTTGACTTTATTGATCCAGCTTTCGGAATTATAAAATGCTTTCTTGGTTTTGGCACTCACTTTTCAGCACACCTGAAAGTAAATGTAGCTCAAGGTGTGTGCCATCTCAGTAAAACAAAATATTAAAGTAATAATTAGCACTGTTCTATTGCATCAAAATTCAGTGTAGTTGTTAACTTATAGGCAAAGCGTGGTAAATAAAATCTTTGTGTAGTTAATCTGGAACTTGAAACGATCATCATGTGAGATATGACCATGCATAAGCAGTAGAACTAACATGGATTATTTTTTAAATCATTTCACCCCAAGCAAGGCAGGAATGCCACTAGTATGCAGGGAGTTACAGAGAGTGATAGTGTGAAAAAAGACTGCATATAGTGGGGGATTGAGGAAAGGATAAAAGATGAAAAGGATTCAAGAAGATAGAAGATGGCGATTAACATTGTATTTAAATTGTAGTTATCAGGGAAGCAAAGTAAACAGAAAAGAGTTCCAGAGGCGTGAAGTGCGAGAAAATAATGTTTTGGAGTAGAAGTGGTGGTAACATTTAACTATTTTGACACTAAAAGGGTGAAACCTAGATGCTAATTTAGTGTCATGCTTAAATTCATGTAGTTGGGACATGAGAGAGAAAAGTTTGTCAGACAAGTTGCCAGGAAAATATTAGTAGATGTCTAATATATCAGAGGGAAGCCAAATCATATTGGTGAAAAAGTAACTGCAGTTGAGATGCCAAGTTAGGATCATTTACATTGCAGATCTTTCTTTGCATTTTGACAAGAACCTCAATATGAATAGCAAGTGCACCAGACCAGATATGGTAACAGTATTCAATGCACAGATGAATGGTAGATTTGTAAATGTGCAAGAGAGGCTCTGACAAGAAAAACTTAATGGCACATCACAATGACCTTGCAGTAGATGCAGCTATTGATTTGATGTAATCATTCTACTACAGTTGAAAAAGTGAGATCAAGAAGGTGCAGTGTGTTACTCTCCTGGAGCCAAGCATTAGACCTGATGGCAGGTGGAAATTTTCTCTATGTTGGTTAAATGAGAGCAGTTTCATTTTGGAGGCATCCCACATGTGTTTATTTTGAACTACATACTACAAGTGTCTTAGAACTGGAAATCTTATTCCAAGGGATGTCACCTGTTAGCAAGCTCAAGGGAGATAACTACATATATCAAGAAATATAACAGTTGTTGAGTCAATATGGAAAATGAATCATTCTGATTGTATTGCAAATCATACATGAATTTAAGTGCTTAATATTTTAATGCTATTGCAAACAGAAGATGTTTCAAATTGCAACACTCCGAGCTAAAGAGTAAAACTGTTTCTGAATTCACTTTTAATTTCTTCTATTTCTTCCTTCTGTTTCATTTTTTGTTCTTTTTCATTTTAAATTTAAAACTAAAGCTGTACATAATTAGCAATTATGTCCTGCGATAAAGCCTTAAGCAAGATTTTTGATATTTCTTAACGTTTTTAAAACCACAGCTGTTAGATTGTTAGATATCAGCACATCCTGGCTGATTGTTTGAAAAACAAAACAACAAAATACTTTTTCAACACTAGCAAAGGTTACAAAAAGTAGGAAAACATTTGCTGCAATTAAAATTTAATCATTTATTCATTTTTTTAATGATTTGTAATATATTTTGATCTCTAATTTTTATTATTTCTGTTTTATAATTGCTCTCAGATTGTTTCAATTATTATGTTGCATTTTCTTTTTGTGTATTTTGAGAAAATTACTATAACTTGAAACATTAACTGTGATTTCCCAAGGTTGAAAAATTAGTTACAAACAAATCTGTAAAACATTATGCCATAATTTTTTTTTACAAATTTAATGAGTAGAGATGTTGTTATTTTCTGAGGGTTTTTGATGTATTTAATTGTTAAGAATGGTGATATGAAAAGGATACTAGCACATTGCATTCCAAAGGATGTTAATGGTTTTGGCACTTTAGCTTATAGGAAGCCAAATCTCTGAAACCATCTGAAAATAAGTTACTTTCAAGTCACAGTGGAACGTGTACTGCTATCTGGACCTTAAAGATGGATTTAACCAAAAACATCAAGGCTTTGATAGAAGATTTTTGAGAATGCTTATACTTGGTGCATCATGGAAAGAACACAAAATATACAAGGAACTCTATTGAAAATTGCAAAGTGTGACTGAATAATGATGGATTAGAAGACTGCAACTCATTGGACTCATTTGGAAGAGGAAAAAAAAGCTGTTAAGTAGTCTTGTGGGAACCTAAACATGGAAAAGAGAATAGAGGGAGATTGACCCAAACATTTAGATTAACTAAGAAATGATACTGGTGTTATAGACAAGTGTATGGTTGCAAGAAAGAAATACGACAACAGCAGAAATAGATTTACGTGGTTTATTTCAACAGGAACGTGTGGGTTTGGGACAGCTACCTTGTGGTAAAGTTCATAAGCCAGCTTCGGATCTAGGTCGATCTCTCATAGTAGTTCACACATGTTGACGGTGGTTGATGCTCCCTTGCTGTCAGCTGCTGACCATGACAGGTCTCTACCCTGGCCACCTGTGGACTGCCGTTGAACTTCCGTATGACCCCTTTTATAGCATTTTTTATGGCTTAACAGGCTCAAAAAACGAAGCAAGTATAATTAGGAGGGAAGCATTTTTATTGGAAAAACTTCCTAAGGTAACATCTTCTAGAATCTTAAGATGGGCCTTAATATTAATGGCATTTGACTTTGATATTAACTGAAAGGCAAAAAAAAGCTCTATTTGTTGCCCATCTTATGGCCCATGCTTCTTTCTTAATATTTGAGTAGTTCAGTTTGGCTTTGGACAATTTTCTCAAAAGATACGTATCCTGATGACTAACCTGAGCTAATATTCCTGAAATTGATTGTTCACTTGTGTCAGTTGTTACTACTATTTCCTTTCTAGACTCAAATATTTTGACTACTGGCTTCTTTACCAGAACAGCTTTTAAATTTTTAAATGCCACTTGTTTTTTCTCCAAATAAATTCCACATTCTTTTTTCTTAAAGCAGCAAATAGTTCTGTCAATTCAGAGTATCACTCTACATATGATCTGTAGAAATTTACAAGTCTGAAGAAAGATTCCAATTCTTTTTTGTTCTTAAGTACTTCAACTTTTAATATTTTGTCAATTAACAATTGGTCTAGGGATATGCCTTCATTAGATATGGAATATCCCCAAAATTATTTTTTTTTAGTGTTGTGCACATTTTTTTTTTTTTGGTAAATTGTTTATCAAGCATTTTTTAACTTATTGAAAATCATATAGGTTTTCCATTTTAATTCTTCATTGTTAATAGCACCAACACAAATGTCATCCTGGTAGCATATTGTATTTTTTATATTGCTACCAATAACTTTCCCTAAAGCTCTTTGAAAAATTGCACTTGCAATTTTAATTCCATATGGCTTTCTTTTACATCTTAATAAGCCTAGCGACATGTTTATTGTTGTGACTTTTTTAAAGTCTTCACCAATAAGTATTTGATGGTATCCCAACTTTAGATCAATTTTAGAGAATGCTTTCATACATGCAACGGAGTTCAAAACCCATACTACATTAAAATAGGATATGAGTCTACACATATTTTGTAGTCATCACAAATGCGCAGATTCTCATCCTTCTTAAAATTATTAACAGTGGAACCCATTCAAGTAGATCTTGTTCCAGTAATTTTTTAGTTTTTCTATAACTATTGGTGGTAGATGGACTGGCACTTTTCATGCTTCAAAATATGATGGGAAAACATTTTCCTTTAGTCTTAACTTTGCTTCATAGTTTTTTAACATTCTAGTTTCTTCTATCTAAACTTTGTTTATTAATTTTGTCAAATTTATGTTCAATGCATCATTTCCTATTAGACCATGATTCTTTTCACAGTTTTACATAATAATTGGTAATGCTTATTTTTTAGTTCCATGGAAGCTTCAAAATAGCCTAATGCTTTTATCACAGATCTGTCAAACTGATTCAGTTAGAATACTGAACTGTTATGAAATATCAGATCCCTTAGTGAATGCTTGACAATCTCCTCAAAGATGAAGAAGAGATTTGGGATAACAGAAATGCCATCCTGTGTATGACAATAAACTACATCTGTATCCTGGGTAAGATGATAAACTGCATCCAACACCAGGGCCTTTGGTCAAGAGGTCTTGAGGAGTGTGGAGCCACCTCTTACTTGCTGGTGTTCCCAGGTCCTCTCTGACTCAGGGCGGTAGCACTTGTTAGGGTCTCAGCTATGGGCAAGTAGTTGACCCCAAAACTAGGGTCAAAATGTTATGAACTATTAAATATAGGTTTTAATATCAGAAATACTTTGTAAAAAATTATTACCAGCAATAAATTTTTGAATAAAAAAATTACCAGCAATACATTTTTGGAAAAAAAATATTACCAGCAATACATATTTGAAAAAAAATATATTACCAGCGATACATTTTTGAAAAAAAATATATTACTAGCTTTACATTTTTTGAAAAAATATTGCTCATGGTACATTTTTGAAGAAAAAATTTTAAATAGATTTTTGAAGGTAAAATATTACTAGCAATACATTTTTGAAAAAGAAAATTATTACCAGCAATAAAAATCTTGTGGGCATTAAATAACCCATTGAGGTCTATATGCCATAAAACAAATCATGCCTAAACCAACAGAAATGTGGTTTTAAAGAAGGATTCTGAGAATGCCATGGACTGAACATGTGGGCAACAACTAAGTTTTAGAGAAAATTAAATCAATATTTATACTTAGCCTAAGAAAGAGAAAGTTGAAATTCTAAGGCACATAATGAGGAAAGAGGGCTTGGAAAATTTGACACTGACAGGACATACTCAAGATAAGAGAGACAGAGGAAAGCAATACATAACTTAGCTAATGAATTTGTGTAATTGATTGGCAGAACAGAGATTGGGAGTGATAGCTGACTTTACAAAGAACTACAAATGACAATTGTATATAGACATGATTGTACACGTCCTGAATGGACATGTCACATAGACGAAGAAAAATCTAATGCAAGTCATGCAGTGTTATGTTTAAATAAGGATTGTTTATTATTCATGCTTTTAATAGAGAAGCTGAAGTAACTTATTTTTTAACAGCATTCTACATACAAATAGAACAGGCATGAACCCAAAACATCATCTTAGAAAATGTCCAATAAACAAAACAAACTCTATTCAGAGTATGTTGGTAAAATTAAACAGTATCATTAATTTAATAAACAATGTGTAGTGACCTAGTGGTTTTAGACAGAACCCCTTGTCTAATGATCAGATAACTTAGGTGAGTTAATGCTATTAGTTAGAGGACATAGTCTAGACCTAAGAAAGTGTTGGAACAAAACGTGCCTCAACTAACATCCAGACTCAACAGCTATGGGGAACAAAAGATTTTCCTAGATGATAACTCACAAGCTCATTTTAACTTATAGGTAGCAGTTTTTTAGAGTACAACCATCATCTGTTGTAAGTACAGTTAATAAAATGGTAAATGTATTTGGCACCCTACTTTTCATTTCCCTTTAGTACCTCATACTAAATGGCAAATATCATCCTGTGATATATTATTTAATGCTTCTTGCACCTGCTGATGCAATATAGTAAAAGTGAGATGAATAAGTAAGGTGCTATCTTGTCATATCTTATATATGTTGAATAGGGGACAAGTCTGTTGATTGTGCCACTCATAGACACTGTCATATATAATGTAGAGAAGGTTGAGTAGCATGGGAATCCTGTGAGCAGGTATTATCCTGCTGGAACAGCATATTGCATTCCTGTTTCAGGAATAACAGTAAAAAGAGTTGAAAACATTTTTTTGTTCAACACATCAGAAACAAGTAAATGTTATAAGTTATTGCACTGCATATGATGGTTCCAGGAGGGAGTGTTGGTGTCTGTGTATTTTGACCGAATATGTTCTCAAGTTTATAATGCACATGAAATGATCATAACTTGTAGGTAGATAGAGTTTCCTTTCATAACTGAATACAAAGCAACCTTTACATTCCATGGTGACCTGCTCGCAACATGATAGTGTTTTAATTAAGAGGTAGTGTGGCCAGAGGTATGCATGTTCCTAGTAATTTACTCCCAGAGCCACATCTGTTCTGATCTGTGCACAGGCCACAGTGAACTACTCTTATAATATATTGATGATTATAGGCAATTGTACATGTGTAGGAATGTTCATTGGACCATTATTGCCAACACAGAAGCACCACTAACAATTTATGTCCTTGAAAATGTTGCAATTTTATTTTCTGGGAGGGGTATATAAATATTTACTAAGCTTAACTTAATCAGTAACAGTGTTGTGGAGTTATTTCACAGTGGTGGCTTGTATTTGTACTAAATCGGTCCTAAATAGTTTGATGTACCAAACGTTAGGAACTTGATATAATAGGTATTATGCAGAGTAATCGTGTTGTGGTCGCTGACTACTTACGTATTCAACTAACTGTCGACTAGTGTCGTCCGACATCGACTGACTCTCGTTTCTCTTACTACCCCTACTTATATTAGGTGGGTGAGTCTATTAACTATAGAATGGGTGTGTTTCACCATAACAAACAGATTCACAATAGTTGGGTATCTAGTGAGGTCCACTAACTATGCAAGCAAATGGTCTGGGAAGATAACTTATATGTTTAGGAGCTCACTGAGGTAGGGAATCATTATAAAATAACAACCCAACATGGTTATCAGCCCAGAAAATGATGATTACAGAACAACAGTTTTACGTGTCCATTTGCTTACTCTCCCTCTTTTCATAGGTTTTGGGTTGTAATCTAGTTGCTTGTTCATTCACATCTGTTAGTATGATTTTCCCTTCCCATGTTTCTATTCTAACCATATCTTTCACTTGTCTCTTCTCTACTGACCACTCAAAAACTTACTAAAATATTCCACACTCTTGTATGTATGGAATTCAACCTGCCAATTTGTCACAGATGATGTATTGTGTATTTAACAAACAATTTATGCTCCTTAAAAGTCTTTTTTGTTCCAGGAAATACATGGCCAGATTGCCACTTGATCAAATTCTGATAAACTGATTTCTAAAAATTATTTTTTCTATAAAACCACAGGCCAACTGATCATCTGAAAAAGTTTTTTTGGAAAGTCTCTTCTCTCAGGTTTTTCTGTGGAGAAGTCTATAAGTAAACAATTTAATCTCAAGTGATTTTTTTTAGGGATAATATTTTAACTGAATAAGTAATTTATTACTTGTCATCAGTAACTTGGTAAGTGTAGTCTATGGCTCTACCCAGTTAATATCTTGGTTCAATTTCATAAAAAGCCTCCAGCCCTTTAAACACTAATTAACTTTCTAAATTAGTTCTTTTTCAGCATTTAATTCAAATATTCATTAAACAGAATTAAAACATCCTTCACATTTTTCCCTGGTTCCATACCATAAAACTTAGCCTTTCCAACTTTGTTTATTAACTGCTGTCAAGGTTCAATTGGCTCTGAATAAATAGATAATCATCCACCTCATCACTTAGCTCTAATTACAAATTTATATTCATTATTTTTATTTATTTTCATAAAGCAATTTTTAAAAAAAAACAACACTTGATTTACTAGTATTATTATTTTAATTTTTTTAAGTGAAGCATTATCTGTTTCTAAATACATTGCTTAGTTTTCGGAAAGTCTCTTTCCTGACCCTAATGTGCCTTCGGATTTCAGTGTCACACTTTTTGCCCTTTTTGTTAAAACACTTCCCAGATATTTAAATTGTTGTACTTATTTGATTTTGGCATCTTCAATTTGGAATTTACATGTTGGGCTCTTTCTTTTGCTGACAATCATGCATTCTATCTTCTTGCAATGGAGGTTTCATCCTTTCTTTTCACTTTCCTTCACTACTTTCTGTAGGAATTTGTGCAGTTTCTTTTCTATGTTTGCTTTCAACATTGTGTTATCTGCATATCTTATGTTAAGATTGTGGCTGCCAATAATGAATTCTGGTAGGACTTCTAACTCTTTCAGAATATCCTTACTGTAGTTCTCCAATGTATTCATTCCATCTCTGATATATTTTTTCTTTCTCTAATATCAGTATCCAGTCCTTGGATTTTATGTGTCCTGTTGATGAGCATGTCTTTTGTACTGTTAGTTCTATTATTTTTTTTATGCATATCTGCTTTCCCTGCAATACTCATTCTTTCTATTTCTGCACACTTTTTGTTGTGCCATTCCTCTTTAGCTCACCTGCATTTGTTCCTCATGTCCTATATTCTGTTCCATAACTTGGCATTTTTTTTTTGTCTGTTTTTCATCATCTTATGAATTCCATCCTCTTTGTCTAGTTTTCTTTTGGATAATCTGATATTACTAAATCTTCTCTTTATGTGTCTGACTTCAAATTTCAATTCTCATTTAATTCCTTGTATCTGCTTTTAACACTGTCCATATATTTCTCCTTCAAGAGATTATTGTATTGCAATTTGGGAGCTACCTTGGCACTCTTCATTTTCCATAGTTTTCTTCTAAGTTTAAATATTACTGAAAGATGGTTGCTTCCATAGTTGGCACTTGGGTATGATTTGCAGTGTAAAATTGCATTCCTGAATCTCTTATTGATAGTTATATAGTTAATTTGTTGTTATTTTTTTTGCTTGTCCTTCTGCGTTTCTTTGTGTCTATATATGTATTTGGTGTTCTTGAAATCAGATTTTGGCTAATGCCTGATCATTCACCATTTGGCCAATTTTTCTTCACATACACTACAAGTTACTAGTCTAGATTTGCCAACTATTTAACTGTCTCTCTACTTGCCTAATTTGGCATTCAGGTCTCCCATGACAATTGTAATTTCTTTCAGTTTAAATTGTACCTGGGTGTTGTCTAGTGGCCAGTATAACTTTTTGATTTCTTCTTACGTACTTGGTTCTGTCAGTGCATATATAACTATGATGGATATGTTAAAAAGCTTTCCTTTTAGTTTCATATTTTGGTCTAATATAAGTCCTACTCTCCTCTCTTTTTTCTCTCTGCCTGCATATAAGACTTTGTGTTTGTAACTGATGAAATCTCCATTGTTTACTCACCTCATTTCACATACACCTAAAATATTAGCCTTTAACCTATTCATTTTCTGATTTATATTTTCTAACCAGCCATATTGATTTAATGCTATGACATTCATGTTCCCACCCCCCAAATTTTGTTTAATGCAAACAGTAGCAGGATGACAGTCCAGTGACACTTTTTACTCATGTCTTCACTTATCAGGTGAAGAAAATTCCAAGGACTTTGACACTCTTTATGTTCTTTATAGTTTAGCTAACAGTCACTAGACAAAAGTCAAGTGATAGTTGTGGCATGTGACCTTCCTTCCCAGGCAATGAGTTAATTCCAATAGGCTCAACCTTATTTCTGACATTAGGTTTTATAATAGTATTGTTGATATTCATGAATTTTCTTAGGATTGATAGTGTAGTGGTTTCCCTATTGCATTCTCCACGCTGATTTTATTGAGACACCACCTCTAATTAGCTAGCTCTTGATTTGTCAAAAGTTCTTCCACCTTTTGAAAGATTTTACTTTTTGTCTTACAGGGTTGTTAACAACCTGTCTCACTTAGAAGAAATTAGACCATCCAATGCATACATACATGCATTGAGATATATATATATATATATATATATATGTTATGGGATCTTACCCATAATAATAATAATAATTAGACAATTACTGCAAGACATTGGAATAGTGATACTGGTCGAGACTACATTTTTCTCTCTACTAAACCTGATTGTTCATACTAACACTTCTACTTCTCTGTATATATTCCTGTTTGTAATATATCTGTGTTATTCCATACCTGTGTTCGAGTTCTTCTTTATTGGTTCTACCTTGGTACAAGGAACTGGACCATAACATATATATATATATATATATATATATATATATATATGAAAGTTTTAACTTAGTTAAAATTCTAAAGAATATTTCGATCATAGAGTCAAAAAGTTTCATAACCCTAATCAGAAACTTGAATTTAAAAATAAAAATTTATATTCAAGTTTCTTTTCTTCTTTTTTTCCTAACACCTTGTGTCTCATGAGCTGTGTGTGGAGATGGAGAGGAGTATTGACAGATGTAAATTTTTGATAAAATCAAGTCATTTCCAAAGAAAAGAAAAGTTTGTTATATTATTTTTTTAAATTTCCAAATAACTTTTAATGAATAAGAAAAAGAAAACAATCTTTCATTGATACAGTCTGTGAAGTGGCATTGGAGTCTGAAGTTCTGAAGCCAATGGCAGCACAAAATGCAACATGATCTTTGGTAAAATCAATGTTGCCTGGCCTGATTTCACTTTAAAAATGTACTCACTAAATATAATGTTTATCATAGTAAGAGATAATGTCAGATTAAAACAATCCATTAAATGCTTAGCACTTCTTTAAGCTTCTTTAACTGGTTATTTTTAATAGTGTATACGGCACATCTCCGAGACAGGCAGACTTACTAAGTATAAAAAATGTGAGTTTGAATCCTTTTAACTGTTTACCCTTGGAGCCCTGACCACAACTTTACTGGTGGTAGAGAAAATGGATGTAAAGCCCAATCACAGGTTAAACAGTGGTAGAGAAAAATGACTTAATGCCCAGCTACTGGTTGAAGGGTGGGTAAACACTTGTAACTATTTTTATATCTACCGTGAAACATTACATACCAGTGAATTTTGACTCGGGAGATTAGATAGAATGGTTAAAATTGTTCAAGAATGTAGGGCTCAAAAAGTTAAGTTGTTATAGGTAATTTCCATAAGTGTGATGATGAATGTAGCATCCTAATAATTACCAGACATGGCAGTTAAAAATAAACTTGAAATATACTAACATACTTTTTCAACAATAACAGCATACACAGTGCATTAAATGAAAAATGTTAGTCTCTTCCATGTTAAACCAAGGCAGCATACAGCAAGAATCATACAGGAAAACATTTTGGAACTCAATTTGTCTGTTTTCTCTATTTCCCATATTCACTTGACCTTGTATCAAATGATTATTACCTTTTTTGATTACAGCAAAGCATTTTGATGGAGATTGGGGGGGTGTTTGTAATAAAAACCAGATTCAAAAGTTATAACTTTGTATGGGTGCAAAATATAAGGAAAGAAAACAATAATGCATTGTCAGTTAGCTGGAAAGAAAAGGAGATAAGATATACTAACATAAAATTATGAATAATGAATTACCAGAGTATAATGGATCAAGGCAGAATGTCTCTTTTGTGGGTGAGGGATGTGACCTGGAAGATAAGAGAGTTGGTTGTGTACTGCCCTAGTGTTGAAGCTTGTGTAAGGTCAGCTGACCAGGAGGCCAGAGGTGAACTCTGCTTTTAATGTTGCTGAGGGGACTTTTAAGCAGTCAGGGTAGATACACGACTATGTGATTTTTGTCATGCTTTTACTTTAGTGGCAACATTCATGATTGGCTCTGACATTTAGATTTTAATTTTATATTTTGGGGGGATTTGTTTTGATGATTGGTCGACAGTTTATGATATGGAATGATTCAGAAAGAGATCTAATTTAAAGCAGAGTAAAACAGAAACTTTTTCAAATCCAAACCTGTGGAATTTAGCTCAAAAGCTAAAGAAGATCTCCTGTTGAGTGGCAATAAGTCTTTGCAAATAATGTTGAATATATAATTGGATAAAATGTCATTAGACTTTGCTTTTGAAGAAAAGAAAAACGAAAATTCTTTATGACTTACCCTAATAGAATGAATGATTTAAAATTACTATAAAAATGCAAAAAATATGTGGTGTTAGTGATCATGGCTTTCCGCAGCTTCCTATACTTAGCAATATTTGTCTTTTTACCATCCTTCTCACTTTCTGTTCAGCCAGCTCAAAACATAGGCTATTCACTCTTTATCCTGTACCTCTTGCCTGTGAGTGTCAAATTTTCCAAACCTTCTTTCCTTATTATGTATCCCAGAAATTTCTTTCTGATTTCAAGCATAAGTGACCTTTTTGTTTCCATTTTCCTTAAAACTTCAAAATTATTAGTAATAACTTGATTTGTTTTATGTAGTCTCTCTGACACCATATGTGTAGAGGTCACTATAACCATAGCAATATGTTTATATAGTAATTTTGAAAGTTTTTAAATGTATTGACCCAACTATAAAATAATTTAACCTTTCTGTGTTTTTCTTTTTTTTCAAACTAGAACAGTTTGGTCATGAATAATAATTGCAGATTTATATATGCACATACAAAATAATAACAGATAAAATAAATATATGAAATCATTTAAAAAATAGATTTATATAAAAATATAGAATGCAATACTTTTTATTAACCAACTGCATTTTTCAGAGATATTTTTTGAGTTTTTTTTTCTACTTAGAATATCTGTTTTCCTGCTTTTTCTTTCAGATTTTATTTGGAGAGTATGAGCAATTTCTTAATTTAGTTCATTTTTTTGCCTGCCTACATATAATTTACAAAAATAAATACCAGGATAATTGAAAATAACAACAATTTTATCTGAAATTTCAAGAAACCATCTAAAAAAAATTCAACAAAGCAACAGAATTGCTCTACCATTTTTAGAATGAGAAAGTTTAATATGTATTCACTTCTAAAATGAGCACATTGAATTGAAAATGATGCAATTGTTATATCATACAAACTAGAATTCTGATTGTATAAAAATTTTCTAATTCAGTGTTTTTTTTTCTTTTTCAGGTAAGTGTTCCATTTTCATTTCTTATATCAAGCCTCATCTTCATTTTATGCAGTCAAGTATGCTGTTTACTATGACACAGGTTTGTGAAAAATATTTTCAATATATGCTCACTTGTTTTTAATTGACACACTCCACTGAGCTCTTAGGACATTTTCACTAATTTAACTGTTCATCATTTTATTCTGTTTGTATTATCAATATGTAATAATCAGTTTTCACCCTTGTTCTGAAAAACAAATTCAGAACTGAATTTTAATTTGATTTTCTGACCAATCAAACAAATTCAGAAGAACTGAATTTTAATTTATGATTTTCTGACCAATCAAACAAATTCAGAAGAACTGAATTTTAATTTGATTTTCTGACCAATCAAACAAATTCAGAAGAACTGAATTTTAATTTCTGATTTTCTGACCAATAAAACAAATCCCTGTCAACAACAACAAAAAAAGAGACTGGTAATCATCCCATTCCCATGAAATGACCATCTATATTTTTCTTTTTTTAATCAAATTTACCCAAAGCAAGGCAGTAAAGCCACTAAGACGCAAGAGGGTTACTGGATGTGAAAAAATTAGAAAACAGAAGCATTACTAAGCAATGAATAATATAAGCATAATCAGGAACAGAGTAGATAACAATTGATGTTACATTTAAATTTTTGAAGATCAAAGCTAACTAGAAAGTATGAAGCTAGGAGAGAGTTCCACAAGTGAAAAGTGTGTGAAAAAATTTTAATTATTTGTTATTCAGTGTAACACTGACAATATTTGTAATAGAGCTGGCATTAAGTGTAGTGATCCTTACTAGTCAATTGCTAACATTTCTCATTGATATGAGAAAAAAAGACAGTTAAACGTAACTCATTATTTTCCTTATTATATCTATATTATGAGTTTTGATTGATTTGCTCATTTTCTTGTTTTTTGCTAATCTCTTTGTCTTTTAAAATGCAAAAATTCAGAAGAAACAAGATTCAATTTGAATTTTGATAAAATCTAGTTAGTTTTCATTCTCATCTCTTTCTATGGATGTGCAGGTGGTGTCATTGATAGTATCTCAAAATGAGAAATTGGGGGGGACAAGTTCAAATTTCAGTCAGGTTTGTTAAATTCACTTACCTGCAAATATCCTTGGGAAATGTATTAATCCATCTCTTCTCCCCATAACTATGGGTTAAATAGTCAGATTGTATCTGGAAAAAAAATCATTGTTATCCTCAAAAGAATTGTTAATGCAATATTCGCTCAGAAAAAAATAGTTATTTTTATAACCCAAAATATATTTTTTGGCTTTAAATAACCTACAAAGTGTTGATAAGCTGTAAACAAAAAAAATCTGTTTTTATATAAATATTACTAATAAAAAAACCTTGACGCAGAGTCTTGTGATTCTTGCAGACTTTTCTCGATACAGAAATGCAAGAGGAAAAGAAAAAAGTATTCAGTGATTTCTAAAGAACATTGGCTGCAACTTTAACCTGAAGATGGCTAAAGATGAAATGTTGGATTATGATAAACAAGACCACAGACAGAGAAATAAATGGAACAATTTGCAAATTTTGATATGTAATTAATTTCAGTATTCCAATAAGAATCAATTTTTTGACATAAAAATGAAGTACACTATTTACATTGTTTGGACTATCATCCTCATCTTTGTTGCCATATTTATCACAATGTTTCAGACATTGTATGCTCCGGCCTTCTTCAGGTGGTTGGAATGTCGAACTGAACCCTTTATTTCACTTGCTGGGGTAATGTCATTTATCAGCTATCTCCTGTTAATTTCCCTCTCCAAGTTCTCCACCACCTTAACCAGGTATTGAACTTTCACTCAGTGGGTCCTGTCACTGGATCTAACTAACATCTTTATCCACTGTGCCATGCCCTTGAGGACATCTGTGTATGAATTTCTGGGTATTATAAACCTAATGTCATCAGCAACCATTTTTTATCAGTACTGACATTACAATTTTTGCTGTTATCATTGCTTGTTTTTTACCAGAGCTCATATTGAAAATTTTCATTGTTATTATTGCTTTTCTCTGGCATTCCTTATTACTAGTTCCAATATTGTATTCATTTCTATGCTTGGTGAGCTCAGGAGATTTTTGTGGCCTAGCATATGTGCTGATTCCTTAAGTTCATGAATTTTCCAATGATGTTCTTTGTCTATGATTTCAACCTGATCCCACAATGGCAGTGAATGGTGTTCTTGAAGCCTTGTCTTAAGGGAGTGGCCTGTCACCCCTTTATATTTCTTTCTGCAACTACACGGGATGGTGTACACACAGTCTTTAGTCATGTTCTCCTCTATGGGGAGGGGTCTTACTTGAGAGAGATATCTGTGAAGTGTCGTCCAGCTTTTGAAGGTTGTCCTGATGTTAAATGGACTGCAGATCCTTTGTATTTTCTCTGATAACCCCTTCACATTAGGCAGATAGACTGTTTTCTGAGTGTTGTTGTCCTCCTCTTGTACAATGATAACAGAAAAAATTGCTATATGAGCACTGATAAAAAAAAGGTTGCTGAAGACATTATCTTTATAATACCCAGAAATTCATACACAGATGTCGTCAAGGACACATGTCACAGTGCATAAAGGTGTGAGTTAGATCTAGTGACAGGACCCAAAGAGTGAGAGTTCAATACCTGGCTGAGGCGGTAGAGAACTTGGAGAGGTGAATTAACAGGAGATAAGTGATAAATAAAATCCATTACACATGGCAGTGAGTGAAATAAAGTGTTCAGTTCAACATTGCAACCACCTGAAGAAGGCTGGAGGGTACAACAGTCGAAATGTTGTGATAAATATGGCAACAAAGATGAGGATGATAGTCTGAACAATGTAAATAGTGTGCATAATAGACAGAGACAAAAATGAAGTAAACAGTATCTTGTGAGGCAAATGGTAGCAACTAGAAATTCACTTATAACATTAAATTATTAAAGATCTTATTCGTATGGTGTATACCGAGCAAGGTGGGCTTGGAGAATCTGACACTCTCATGACATATTGAAGGCAAATGATAGAGAGGAAAGCAGTGAATGACCATGTATAATTGGTTCATAAAACATTGATTAGGAGTGATAGAAAAAGGGCAAATGTTACTAAAAGCTGCAAATGGCAGGAAGTTGTGGAGATCCATGCTTTACCCAAATGACACCAAGAAGATCAAGTCCCTAGTCAGAGTAACAGCAGTCATAGTAGTTTCAAGAATGTTTGGATATTCTGTGATGAATTGTTTCATTATTACATGTATTTTTTTCGTTTTTAACTTTTTTTCTTACTTTATTATTTTCCATGTTTTTCATGTTACTTTCACTGTTAAATTAAACAAGAAATTCAGTACAAAAATTCAGTACAAAAACATTTGAGCAAAACTCATACCTTTCCCTGTTATAGAAAGTTGTTTTCAGACTCTTTTATAAAGTATTTTTAATTATTTCACATATTTTGTTGTGACTTATTTTATTTTTATTTCTTCATCTGTCACTTTTTATCAACATATTTTGAGGCAGTTGATGCTTGTTCAGCCACTAAATTGTGGGAATCTGGAACAAATATACCACTTTTGTTGAGAGTTAAACTTTCATGCAGTTCAGATCTTGAATTTGGAATATCATTGATAAAAAATGCAAGAAATGAGGACAATAACCTTCACATCTTTTATGAAAATGTCACTAAAAGAAAAAGATATGAAAACCTGAAATAATTTATTGAAAAAGAGCGTCTTATTAAAATGTTACCATAAATGGCATACATGGAAATAATGAACTTCTTCATAAAATCAATGATTTTTAACTATGACAAAAAATAAAAGCAAATTGTAAAGAAGAAAAATATTTATTTTCATATCAAAGTAATTATTATTAGTTATGGATTCATATTAAATATGTCTGCAATTCATATTCCATATTCATTTCAAATATAAAAAGATAACAGAAAAAATAATGATTAACTAATAAAGAGAAAAAAAACTTATAATAATTTTTTGAAAATGAGTTTGTTCAAGATTTCTCTATTCTTCTTAACAGGCAACTGTACTCAAATTAGACTGAATCTAAATTCCACTGCTGTTATCCATGTAGTTTCTTCCTCCTCTTCATCAAATGTTCTTTCATGACGTCGTTCTCCACAACTTCCAATAATGTATAGCTCTTAGCAATATTTGTCTTTTACTATCTCCTCTCCCTGTTATGACATCCATTTACACAAGTTCATTATTTGGGTTACCTGCAATTTCATTTTCGCCCATTTCTCTCAATATATCCTGTGTCTGTTAAATTTTCCAAGCTGTCTTTCCTCATTATTTTATTATTCAGTCGAGTTAGTTCAGGCATTCATGAGTCTATCAAGCCAACCATCACAGTCCTGCATCAAAGTAGGGAGATAATTAGGGAGACATTCTGTGTCATTACATAGCAGGTCAATGTAGGTGGTTGCTGGACGACCAGCTTATCTTACTCCATGGTTAGGTGTCCAGAACAATAGATCACTGGCTCCATACATTAACACAACCTCTGCAGCACTATATATATATATATATATATATATATATATATATATATATATGTTATCAGTGTATATATGTAAGTAAAAGAGAGACTGGCAAACTGGCAGTAAATATGAACACCCCTAGAGAGAGAGAGAGATACATAGGAATACAGACTGATAGGTAGAGAAAGAGATACAGTTTGAAAGGTTGTTGGTTGGTTGTTTTTGTTTAGCGGTATATCAACACTTCTATGGGTTATTTAATGCCGAAATCAAAATATTTTGTTTGCAGTTGTTTTGTTTTTTTTGGGGAGATGATAATGGTTTTAGTGATACAAATCTTACTAATTAACCCATAACTGGGGGAAAAGAAGTGGATTCATACCTTTCTCAAATTTATTTGCATGTAAGTGAATATAATGACCCAACTGGAATTGGAACTCTGCTCTCTGTTCAACAATTCTGAGCTACACCACCTGCACATCCAAGCTTACTGACCATGCTTGACATTGGTTAACTTTGGTGATCATATGGAAACTGGTGTTTCAAAGTGATGTGGCCATAATCTGGTACAGTCTGAGAAACATAGAGAGATATGAACAAAACCTTAGGGTTTGGCAGAAAGCCAGACTGATATATAAGATACAATGTAAAAGAGACAGGTAAGAATAAAACACAAATAAAAAAGTTAAAACAGAAATTATCTAATTTAGTTTCATGTACCAAATAGAAATCTATGGACAAACAAAAATTATCCAGAATGATACAAGTTTACAATTCATATCCATGGAAATTGTGGCCCTGATATTCAGATTAAAATTTGCTACTGTGATTACAAAACTAAGAAATATTGCTAAAACTCTCATCCAAAGGATTATTGTGAGGATTCCTGCAAGATATAATATCTACTACATTTGACCACAAAGATGATGAAGCCATACTACCAAAAAGATACACAGAATATCACTCCAAAATATCCACATTATATGGCCTACCAAGAATACTTAAAGTTAATATTTCAATGGAACCAATAGTTTCTGGAATAGGTTGTGCCACAGTCTAGAGCTATCACAAAAATTCTAACCCCACAAGTGGTGCTATCAGTTGAGCATATCTAAACATT
>CAHIKZ030000070.1:1147500-1232500 GCA_903632075.3 Acanthosepion pharaonis
ACATGTGTCCCACCTTGTAAGAGAGACCATTGTTTGATCCAACAGAGAGTACCACACACCAGCAAGGTTCTATCTTTCCTTTTAAGGAATGCACACTTCCTTGTATCTGCTCAGTATTCATATACAAACACACACACACACACACACATGTATATATTTATTTAGAGATATGGTTTGCGGTACAAAATTTTATGACCACTATGAAAAGACAAAATTTATTTTTATTACCACTCATGATGATAACAGATAAAAAGTAAAACTGAAAAACGGGCAAATGTATATATTGGGCATGTGGCCGAGTGGTTAGAACATTCACATTCTGACCATGAGACCCAGGTTCAAATCTCACTATGGTCGATTTGTCAGGAAGGAGACTTCCTGATGTTATCGGACGGGGTTGAAGGGGTTGATTCCAGCATGCGGCACCTTTGAAAAGTGCCTGAAAAACTATACCACGAGTTGACCCAAGCCTTGTGAGTGAAATTGGATAGATGGAACCCTTGGGTGCCATCAACAGCTGTGCTAGCATGAAGTCACAAGTCATCGTGGCTGAGGGCTTGAGTGTGCTGGCCTTGTTCAAATTGTTTATCACACTAGATAACATGCTCTTTCCCAGAAACTGTAACTAAGGTCTGCTCAGCATAGTTGCAGTATAAACCACAAGTAGGCTCTGCGGGTGTTGAATAAACTCAAATGCACCTGAGCAAGCATCTGCAAAAGGGATTAGCTAAACACCCTAGTAGACAGGCATCCTCGAATACGAGTGGCCAGCTATATATATATATATATATATATATATATATACAG
Organism: Acanthosepion pharaonis; assembly: GCA_903632075.3. Classification (NCBI taxonomy): domain Eukaryota; kingdom Metazoa; phylum Mollusca; class Cephalopoda; order Sepiida; family Sepiidae; genus Acanthosepion; species Acanthosepion pharaonis. The sequence continues at coordinate 1,148,308 of CAHIKZ030000070.1, forward strand.
GAATCACTTGATTAGTGTGGCTAATGTGTACATCAGTAGCTATAAAATAATCAATTTTCGATTATTATGTTTAAATTGAACAATGTTTTACTGCACTTGTTGAATATTATGTATGCACTAACCAAATTTTGGTATATAAAAATTTTAGCACACTAATCAAAAATGCATTAATCAAATGTCCGTTAATTGATGGATGCCTGTATATATATTTTGGTACTTGGTACTATTTCCATTAGCTTTTGTGCTCTTGTATTTCCCCTTCATCCCCTCGTTTTTATTAATGTTTTATTAATAAATTTGTATTTTAGTCATAGTTCCTTTATTCTCCTCCTTATATTTTCTCATGGTGCCAATTGTATTTTTCTTGATCAATTAATTTTTAATTTTTTACCAATGTATTTTTATTCTGATGTGTTTGTCAAAAGGGATCTCTTAAGATAGAAGAATGCTTTCCTGTGTTACAATGAATCACTCATACAAAAATTCATATTTTTTTGTCTTGGATGCTACCTGAATTTTACCAAAATTTCCATGCCTGAAGATGACTGAATGTACAGTTAAAAGTACTTGAACTGTACCACATATTTGATATATATGCACAATTCATAAATAAGATAAGAGTAAGTACATTTTATGATGGTTCTGTTAAGCAACTCTAGATCAATATAGGTGAAGGCAAAATGTAAAGAAAAATGAGTGTAGTATTTTTTCTAAAAAGCTCCACATATTGTCTAACATTATGTCTCACCTTGTCAGAATACCTGCAAAGATTCAATATGTATGAAGATTACAAAATATTTTTTGCACATGTCTTTCCAACAGCTGCAAGTCATTCTCTGACAATTATTGGAAGTTCATATTCTCATCTTTTTTGAAGAATTACATGTTCAGCATTTTTTCATGTCTACTTGTGCAAGCCTACAATGAATTCTATGTTTAACAATCCCAGCATCAGTTGAAGTATCCACATACACAAACAGACATTGAGTAATTCAAAATAGCTTTTACTTGAAGTTATAAGCAAGCAAAACTGAAGTTATCAGAATGAATTTGAAGATAATTTTTGTTGTAACCTATGGAAGGTTACTAAATAGAATAATCACACGAAGGTTGGTAATGAATGATAGTACTTACAACAAGAACAACACATATATGATTTACCAGCAGTGTGTAGAAGAGGGAGTCAAGTGCATTCCACAATGAATCTCTAACTGCACACCAATACACAGTATTTACTACTGTATTTATGTGAATGGGGACATACCCATTATCACCCGAAGGTATGCTACAACAATTTTTTTTAATACTATTTGTTGTAGAGTAGGTCTCAGCATACTTCCTGCTCTTCCCTACTGCTGTGACAATGGACTGCTCTTACTTATAAATATGGCAAGCAGCCACATTAGAATAGGATTTGAGGAGTAGTTGATTTACTCATATTTTTCTGTTCTATGTATGAGTATTTAATAAATTCCTTTTTGTTTCCTCTACCTAGACTTATGTTCCTTTGATACTCTCTCTAACTATGGCCTTCCCAATTCTTGGCTATTTTGAACAAAGCCAATATTATAGCACTATTGTTCACCAAAAGGACAATCTTATCCATCAGTCAATCAGTCTTTTGTGACTGGGAACTTATTCTCTCATTTAACCTTCATCAAATATTGGTTACATACAAGCTTATTTTACAGAATTACATTGTCCATTTATATATGTAAAAACTGCCATATATACATAATATTAGCAGGAATCTTCTTTTTACTTATCCTTTTCATTTTTACAAAAATTACCAGATTTAACACTTTATTACATAGGTACCTCCATGAGATCACTAGAAAAAGAGCATAGCATGATGAAAAAATGCCAAATTTGATGAAATGATAGCACACAATTTTTCTTTTACATGAAAATCTGAAGAGGCTGGGGGTCATTCTAATAATGTGGCATCTTTGAAACCTTTCCTGACAAGGTGGGCAATAGTCAGTTTTGCAGAATGTGAAGAATTGTCTTGCAAGAATTTACTCATTAGCTTAAAGCTTCTTGGTTTTAGATTGTCTTCTCCAATATCTGACAAAAATTTTCTGCACTTGTTTTATAATGATTTTACTCCAAGCAAGGCAATAAAGCCACTAAGATGCAAGAGATTACTGATAGTGAAAGAAAATGAATAAACATTATTGAGTAGAAAGGGAAATAAAAGAACAGGATTAAACAAAAAGCAGTAGATGATGATTAATATTGCATTTAATTTTTTGAAGATCTTTCTATGGTGGAGTAATGGATAGTGGTTCGGATTGAGGAATTGGAGAGCCAAGTTCAAATTCTAGTCGAATCCATTACATTCACTTATGTGCTAATACTTTTGGGAAGGGTATGAATCCCCTTCTTCTTGCCACAGCTATGGGTAAATAGCAGGGCAGACTGGGTTCTATAGCTTAGGATGGTAACTGGTATACCACAGTAAGAAATGGCAACCTACTACGGGAAAAAATCTGCTGCATTAGTCATGTGTCAAAAGATACATGATTGCCTAAGTGTTTATCATGTATGGCACATAACTGACTGAATTGATCAGAAAGCAAGAAGGACTGGTAAGAAATTCAAGACAATTGAAGGAACCTACAATATTCTTAGATACAGTAATAGCACAAAATATTAGTTCTTCAACACCCTGTTTCTTCAAAGTCATGTTGGTTGACTATTTCTCTAGAGGATTCAAATTCTTATCCAGTCATCAGGTATGTCTAATTTACCTCAAGTTTAATCATAAAAATTAATTTTGAGAAACCAATTTTCATGTATTTCTTTACGCAACTAAGATATTTCTCTTTGTAATGTTTACTTAATGGTTATGTTTTAGCTGCTTCCATATATTCAGCCAGTGTTTTAAATATTCTGCAACATTTTCTTTCTGCTTACATTTGCAATTATCAACTTTTTAAAAATTTTTTTTGTTGATCAATTCATTTTCTTGCATAATATCTTTGTAATTATTCAAATATCTTTTTTTCTTATGATTATCTTTCCAATGTTTTCATTTTTGATTGTTCTATGATCTCTGTTCAATTTTTCACTATTTCCAATGCCATGTCCTATCAAAACATGGGTGATTTTGATTTAAACTTATGGTTGAAATTCACATTTCTTACCTTGTGTGTGTGTATTGAAGCCTGTTTTGTTGAATAATTTAGACAAGTTTTGTCTGCTTATTTTCAACAGGATCTGTTCATATTCTTGGATGAGCTTTCAGATGTCAGTATTAAAAGAAGAGAAAAAATTACCGTGTTGATACATATTGTACATGGCACAAAAACTAGTGGTCCTAACTCCACATATAAAATCATAACTTTCAGATGGACATTTTGCCTTTGTAAATAATGAACACTACATTTTTGTCTTAAAAACACACCCTGAGAATGATATTATGTTAATGTTGAAAGTACGAGGAAACATGAAAGTTTTTGTGCAGCAATTTAAAATATTTTTATTATAACCTCTTATAATAGATATATATATATATTGTGTATTTGGGAAGCAATCTTTCATTTATACATGTTTCATTAAAGATGACAGATGAGGTACTGCAATTAAGCTTTTTATTTAATTTTTCTTGTGTTCAGACAAATGTTTTCTTTTCTGGACACGGTGTGTAGAAAGTGTCCATTGTATATATATATATATATATATATGTGTGTGTGTGTGTGTGTGTGTGTGTGTGTGCATGTGTCTGTTTCTTCATGTGAATATGTGTAAAGGAAGGAGAAATATAGAAAAATGAAGATGAGATATGACTTATCTTTCTGTTTGAAATCAATTGATATCTATTGTCAGAGCATTGCATTTACTTTCATAGCTCTACTTTGCTGTGTTATCTCAAAAAGAAACACCAAGCACAAATCATCTCTATAATTCAAGCAGGCAAATAATAATAATAACAAGGAACAGAAAGAAAGCTGCTGAAGAAAGAAAACACATTTGAAAACCCTAACTGCAGCATGCAATAATTTTCAGCTTGTGCTAGTTTTGAATGTCTCATTTATTTTTGGTCTGGTACCTTAGACATTTTCCTGTTCATTAATCATTATTGAACTGCACCCTAAAATAACATAATCAATATGGTCCATGTTAACCTTCTCTTTTCTTATCATTAGATGATTACTCCAGCCCAAAATAATATCATCCCAGAATAAGTAAATTTTCTGTGTATGCTATTTCTTGCATTTTCAAAATTAATAATAATCACCTGATGGCCAAATTGACAAGAATATGGAGGAGCAAAATCATCTTTCAAACAAAGTACAGACTGTACAAATCACTGGTAGTCTCCATTCTCCTATATGGATGTGAAACATGGACACTCTTGGCAGATACAGCAAGAAGGATCCAAGCATTTGAGAACAAATGCATGAGAAAACTCCTTGGCATTTTCTATTGGGGGAAAAAAAAATAATGCTTTTGCATGGAACAGGGTTGAAAGTTTTGTGGGACGCCAGGAATCTTTCTTGCCACTGTCAAATGGAGAAAAATGGTGTGGTTTGGACACATTACTAGGCACGACAACCTGTGCAAGACCATCATACAAAGCACTGTTGAAGGTCGATGTAAGAGAAGGCGCCAATGCAAAAACTGGTTGGACAATGTCAAAAAATAGACAGTTATGACGACCAGAACTGCTGATGGCTGCCATTAATAGACTGTTATGGAAAAGAGTTAGTGTAGCTTCTGTATTTGGATCTGCCTTATGATTACAAAAGTCATGATAGAGGGGGGGATGATGATGATGATGATGATGATGATGTATCTATACACATGTGCATGCAAGCACACACACACACCCACATATACATATATATATATATATATATATTAAAGAGAAAGAAAGAAAGAAAGAAAGAAAATGTAATTTATAGAGTTGTACATTTACCTGAATGTATCTGTTTGTACCTGTACTTATATCTATATTGATATATGAGGAGTGATGTTAGAGCTGTGAAATCTTGCATACATTAATTTCAACCCTTTTTATTAATAACAGCATTGTTTCTATCTAAAGTTTATTATATTTAAGGAGATGAGAGCCCAATATCAGGGATAGAGTGTTTGTACATATAAACAATGTATACAGATACAGAAAAAATATATATATATATATATATATATATATATATATATAGAGAGAGAGAGAGAGAGAGACACATACATACATAGATATATACAAAATGTTATGTCCAGTAACATTTGACAAGAATGACAGCTACTCTCTCATAACAATTGTGTATATCAGGATCTGAAATACATGAAGTAAGCCAGACTCAAGTGCATAAATTTAATTGCGTTCATTTCCAAAAAAGATATTTGATAAAGGCCAAATTGTTATGCTTAGAAGATTAAATTAGAGCATCAAGACAGCTTTTGGCATGCTTACATTCAGTTGTAATGAGTACCAATTTGCTGTGATTTGAAGAATGTAATATCCTCAAACACATTCCAGCCTAGACAGAGTATAAAATTAGTTATGCGGTCTTGTACATCCTATTTCCCACACATACAACATTAGAAGCCTGTTGCTACACTGCAATTATTTTCATAGCAAATGTTCAGTCGAGCTCCACTTTTTATCTCCCCACCCCATGTTACAAATGTAAGAAAGAAATTCCACTCAGTCTTTTCCAAAGAACTCACTTTCTGAAACAGGCTCCCACATGGGTGTTTCTTTGACTACTTTAATCTTGAATTCTTCAAATCAAAGGTCAGTTATCTGTCCTACTTATTTACACTTCTTACCATCTTCTCTTGTACTCATTTCACTCACCTCAGTCATCATTACCATTTTGACTATAACCCTCTACCTTGAGTAGCTCTTGAGCCTTGTATTGGTTGAAAAATGTATACAGTATTTCTCAGAATATAAGACCTATTTTACAAGGTTATTGTTGGAGTACTGCTTATCTCATCACTCCACAAACCCACCCATTAGTTATGTAACTTAAGCCTTGGATGATCCCCCTTTTATGCTTAATACATGTTTAGTATTTGATACAGGTCAGAAAATACCAAATAGTCTAAATCAAATTTAATGTCAATAAAAAAAACGTTGTTCTGAGAAAAGTTGGTTTGTGATATCCCAATATAGATATTGGGCTTACCCTAATATATCCAAAATAATTTTTATTCACTGTCACATCTGAACATCAGAGTATTGAACTGGAAGGTAACCTCATAGCCCCCAGGTGCAGATTTTTACAACTGAATCAACTATGATATGTAAACATGCCACAACCAGATAACAGGATTATATATAAATGCCTCACTTGAGAAGGAAAAGACAATGTCTCTTGTAAGAAAAAGATCTGTATTCAGAGAAAACCCCTAAAACCACATACTGCATTTGCTAATATTAATATAAAATAATTCATGAAAGCTTTAGTCTCATGTTCTTATCAGTATTTACAACAATAATGTTTCAATAGGAGTGAAATACAGTACAAAATCTCTTATCCATCACCTGGGAACAGATACTTTTCAGAATTGTGAATTTGGGAGATTTTAGAATGGTAATATATTAGCAAAAGGAAGAGCCCAACATGCAAATTGCAAATCGGAGATGCAAAAATCAAACAAGTACCAAAATTTAAATATCTAGGAAGTGTTTTAACAGAGGACGGAAAATGCAAAACTGAAAACCAAAAATGTATTGGAATAGCTAAAGATGCATTTCAAAAGCTGAGAAGAATATTAAGAAACAGAAAAAAATCATTAGAAACAAAGAAAACAGTACTGAACTGTGACATGATATCAGTCCTCCTATATGACGGTGAATGCTGAACAGTCTCCTCAAAGATGACGAAGGACTTGAAGCAACAGAAATGTGGTTTACATTATTCAGACTATTGTCCTCATGTTTGTTGCCATATTTATCACATTTCGGCCGTTGTATGCTCCGGCCTTCTTCAGGTGGTTGGAATGTCGAACTGAACCCTTTATTTCACTCACTCAGACTGTTCTAGTTCGTGTCATGTCTAATGGATGTCAGTTATCAGTTATCTCCTGTTAATTCACCTCTCCAAGTTCTCCACTGCCTTAACCGGGTATTGAACTCACAACTCTTAAGGACACATGACACAGTGGATAAAGGCATTAGTTAGATCCAGTAACAGGACCCAGCCAAAACGTTGTGATAAATATGTCAACAAAGATGACAATAGTCTGAATAATGTAAATAGTGTACATAATACCTCATCTCAGAAATATAGACAGATACAGAAATGTGGTTCTACAGAAGTATACTGAGAATATCATGGACTGAACATGTAAGTAACAGTGAAGTTTTTTGAGAAAATGGGGAAAATTGTGAAAATTGCTTACCTCAGAAACGCGTGCGAATCTGTGCAGTGTGCAAACTCCAGTTCTCCCAATGGTAAAAGGAACCAAAATGGCGGCGCCCATATTTTATGCTGGGCGGTCTCGGTTAGTTAACGCGAAATCTCGTCTCGTCATTCGCATGCAAATCGTGGTCGGTCCTCGGCTGTATAAAGCAGGCTCGTTTTGCTGTTTCGGATCAGAGAGCTTTTGGCTCGTGAGAAGGTTGGACATGCGACACCGGGGGTTTTTGGTCACCTCCTCCTCACAGTTTTCTTTGTTCCTACCTGCTATCATCAGTTGAGTTGTTGCGTTACCTCCCACATGGAAAGAAAAAGGAAAATTACGCATAGCATCAGGAACACACAGTTGAAATTTCTAGGGCACAAAATGAGAAAGGAGGACAAATTGAAGGCAAAACAGATAGAAAGAAACAGTATAACCTACTTAGGGAACTTCATTAAATGGATCATGGAGCAGGGTTTGTGAGAGATAACAAAAAGACAACATTTATTAAAAGCTTCAAAAGACAGGAAAATTGTGGAGAGCCATGATCACATATGTCTTGATGTAACACGGCACAAAGAAGAAGAAGAATGAGCTTGATTAAATGGATGACGGAACAGGGTTTGGGAGAGATAACAAAAAGACAATATTTATTAAGAGCTACAAAGGAGAGCCATGATTGAAGATGTCCTGAAGGGATACTGCATATAAAAGAAGATGAATACAATTATTATGGATAGAGTAAATAGTTAAGTCTGTTTCTATGGAATATCTTTGTAATGAATCTTATAAATCCTTTATTGAGTGGGTTAAATTAATATTATAAATAATCCTGTTTTGTTTTTTTTTCATTTCCAAAGTGGTGAATGAATTGGGATCAAGATAGACCATAAAATTACTGTCACATTTTTTATTAAGAAAAAGCTCTGAAAACAAAACTTTTTTTACACAGAAAAAGTTCTACTTTCGGAACACACTTCAATTTCTCAGATTTTCAGAGGTTTTGTGTACCTGAAGCTGTGGGTACATTTAAAAAAATAAAATTGCATAGCTTAACAAACAGAGCATGTTTCTGTGTATGTCTTTCATGAAAGTAAAATGTATCAGCACGAGCAAGGAATGTATGGAGATCTTTTTTTAACATGTAAATAATCTGGAAGTAAAAGATAACAATGAACGAAAATGTACATTTGTTTCATTAGACAAAGACTGTATGGAACATGAGTTGTAATCAGTGCATATAACACAAAACATGATTTGATTACTTTTTCTTACACTTCTCATATATATATATATATATATATATATATATATATACATACATATATATATATATATATATATATATATATATATATATATATATATATATATATATTTATGTATGTATTTGTGAGCATTTTATAATTATTTCTTTCTTTCTTTCTTTGTGTATGCATGCATTGATAATTACATTCACAGACAGACCAAGATGTGTAGATCAGAAATTAGGTATAAGTAGAAGAAATTATTTGTTGAGTGACAAAGCAAAACATTATATAAACATTGAGTTGCATGTTTAATCAAACAGTATCCCAACCAACTAAACATTTTCTGTGCAACCTGTTTTTCTCTCTTTACACACACACACACACACACACATATACAGACAGAGACACACACACACACACACACACACACACACACACACATATATATATATATATATATACACAGACACACACAATATAAATTATTTGGTAGGTAGGTCTTTTGGTCTTTCTTTCCTTGTTCAATTCTTCTGGCAAGTTGTCTTTTGGTCACACCAGCATGGTTGTTGTTTTTCTTCAATATATATATATATATATATATATATATATATATATAAATGATCACAGCACCCTGCATTTATGCACATCCATGCAGACGGGCACACGTCCATGAACACACATCTGTAGAGATCGGTACATGGCTGCAAGTGCACAAACACATGAACACAAACAATAGAGAAAAAAATTATGCTGATGTTAAATGTATAAAAAGAAAAAAATGGAAGCAATAAGTTGCTGATACCCCTCGAAGAGTGGATGGACAGGTCTGCTGATGAAACTCTGCGGTAGGGGATACTGAAGGTAACATCAGTCAGCTAAGTTACAAACTTTTACTCATATTAATCCTATTAATGCTCTGTCTTTGATATCGAGCATTTTGTTGCAAAGACTGCTTGCCTTAAATGTCTTTTCTCTCAATATCCCATTGACAGTCAGCATTTTTGGCTTCATACTATCTTTGAGATCGGTATACATATATATATATATATATATATATATATATGTGTGTGTGTGTGTTTGTGTGTGTATGTGCCATGTCAATGAGGACAAGTTATAATATAATGAAAAACAAAAATATTAAATTGAAAAACTAGTATATTATTAAAACGTTTGTAGGTATGTTCAACTGAAAAAAAAACAACAGAAAAGTCTTTTCAATAACAATCCTCAGTCTCAAGGATGACTTTGCAACCAACTACATTCGCAGATCATTTGTTCCTTAATTATGATGCTCATCATTTTCATGATGCCATCTTCATTGAATCTTTGGTATTGAAAGAGCTACTGTTTGGTTTCATTCTTGAAGATGCCCCAGAAATAGTCCATAAGAAGAGCCAGGAAGCCACATGTTGCATATTTAAATTTTCTGTCACTAAAAGATGGAGAATGATCCAAATTGTAAATGAAATAATTTCTACTTATAAAACAATTGTGTGTATTGATAGAATAAATTAATTAAAATGCTGGCTGCATATGGTGTAGTAGTTAGTGCAGTATGTTTGCTTGACCATTATTACTGAGTAGTGAGTTCAATCCTCATTAGGTTCTCAATAAATTATTCAACATTAAATAACTGAACAAGGATTGACAACCAACCAACCAACCCTTTCCTCCTTGGCATCTCAACTTAGAAAATTTAAATGCTGTACTAGATTGGCAGTTAGGTCTCATCATTTTATAGTTGAAACTGATAGCTGTAACTATATTCTGTACTAACAGCTTCTTCTCTCACACTTCTCACTTGTGGAACTCTTTTCTTGCTTTCTAGTCGTAATTCTGCTTTTATTGTTCAGTTCACTCTCCTAAATAGTTTTTTCCTTTTTCTCATAATCTTTCATATTCAGCAACCTATTGTGTCTTTGTGGCATTATGGCCTTACTTGGGTTGAAAGGATTAAAAAAGACACTCTAACCAAATCCCAAACAACAATTGATGTTGGTGGAATTGGTACAAATTTGAAAACAAAGACATAAAGAAATAAGGAATAAAACTAATAAAAATACCAAGTTCTAAGGAATTACTTTTACCTTGTATTTGTCTTTTTCAAGTGTAATCAGTGCTGTTGCCTATGATGCTTTTAGCTAACTTCCTTTTTCCTCTTTGTGCTTTGGTCTTTTTTGCTTCATTCTTCCTCTTTGTCAGTTTCACATGGCATTCATCATCCTTCCTTCCATGTTTTCCTTCATCTAATGGCTCTTCTTTGAAGAAGCCGAAACTGTAATGAATCAACGACAATTTTTGTCAAAGTTAAAAATAAGTTTGGTTCAAACTTCAGCATAGGCATGTTTCCAAAGTTTACTAAAAAGAAGCAGCAAAATTTGGTTGCATTTAGTCAGCTATTTTGAAAATATATTCTTTGTTTTAATGAATTCTGTCATTGTGAAAGAATGATTAGCAATCAAGATGAAAAAACACAAGATGTCAAATGATTGGACATAAAACAGTTCATTAGTTAAAACCCTGCAGTAAGTTACTTCATAAAACTTTGTGTTACTACAAATTATTAATATATTTTTTCTTTGTCTTAGTAGCTTATCTTCTTTAAAATGACATAATGAGTAGATCTCTGGTTCCAAAAAAAATAAATCCTGTCAGCTTTTCTTTTTAATCTTTAAATCAATTTTTTCCTGTTTTCTTTCATATGTTTGCTGGTTCATTATTTGATCTCTTTTTTAGTTAATTTTTGTCAATATAACAATGTGAGATCCAATCAGATGAGCTAATGTTTGTCTTATGTCAATATTACCAAATGTGAGCCAATCAGATGGGTTAATTTTTATCTTATGTCAATATCACCAAATGTGAGCCAATCAGATGGGTTAATTTTTATCTTATGTCAATATCACCAAATGTGAGCTAATCAGATGGGTTCATTTTTGTCTTATGTCAATATCACCAAATGAGAGCCAATAATCAAAAAGTTTACAGAACTCAGAACAAAATTCCTTCTGAATGGAGAATGAGATGAGCAAAGTTTAATGAAGTAACAGAAATATGGTTCTACGGAAGGATCCTGAGAATACCATGGACTGAATATATGAGTGACAAATAAATTTTAAGGATAATGGGGAAAACAGGATATTTATACTTAGAATCAAAATGAAATAGTTGAAATTTCTAGGACACAATGAGAAAAGAGAGCTTAGAGAATTTCACACTCACAGAACATATTGAAGAGAGGAAAGCAGTGAGAAATTTATCTAATTAACTTGTGCAAATGGCTGGCTCAAGTGATAGTGAAAAGGCAAATCTGACTAACAGTGATATAGGATATGTTATGGGGAGCAATGATTGGCAATGTTTTGAAGGGATATGACACATAGAAGAAATTCAAAAGACAGATAAAAATAATCTAGAAATTTGATATCAATTTTGTAACTTGGATTTTAAGAAAATAATTGAAATATTGAAGAGAATAAGTTTTTTTTAATATTTCAACTATTCCATCAGACTTTTCCAAATATGTAAAATATTAGAGATATCTGTCCTATGAATTTATATGGAAACAAGAAGGGATTCAATAACATTTATGATGTTTGGTTGTTTAATCAGATATTCAAACATTGGTTAGGCCAAAAACGTTTCTGTATTTTTATTTGTATAATTTCATGTTTTCAAAGAATGATGATATTTTTATCATAAAATATAAGCTTTTCAAAATTGAGTGAAACTATCAAAATATCTTAGGATTAGATAATAAACAAAATATTTGAACTTTGGATATCTTACTGTCTCACTTTATTGACTGTACTAAAAATTTTCTCATTTTAGTTTTAAGACAATATTAATGGCTAGCCAAAGAAAATGATTATGAACTGTGTATAGAAACAGCAATGAGTGAACACTGTGCTGAATTCATTTAACAAGAGTTGCATTCGGTTGATTACAAAAAATAACAGGCTTCATAAACAACAAATTATACCAATGAATATACCCTTACAGTGTTTTTTATACTAAAGTTCACCCAATACAATACTTGAAAGCCTCTCAATGTAAAGGGTTACAAGATGAGGTGTGTAAGAGAAGGTGGAATGAAGTATAAGGATGGACACTTCAGATGCTAAGGTGTAATGTTCAGAGAAGCATCCATGTGGAAATCTGTTCCACAAAGTAACAATTCTTTGGAAAATCTCTGAGTAGAACTTCCTCATTACAATTGGAATACAGAGAAAATGAGGGTTATTAAACTCCATGTAAGACATTTCCTTGTTAGTGAAATTAACAAATGGAGCTCATCTGAACAATCCCTTGGAAATAAGAATAGAATAGTGATAGACTTGTGACACTGCATCTGCAAGAAGAGGTTGAAGAGTGGAAAATAAGTTATCCCTCACACAACTACATAAATGATTTTGACCTCTGTCAAGTCTGGGTAGCTTCAGAGCAGATATGGTGACAATACTCCCTTTTTGGCATAATATGACTTTTGTAAAGCTTAAAGCATGACAGAAGGAATCAGGTGCTTCCTGGAGTGAACCCTTTATTTAATCTAGATCCATTAGTTGATTAAAGCAATGGTTCATAAATCTGGTGACATAGTAATAGTGGGTTCAATGCCTGGGTCAAGTAGTGCAGACATATTTAAAACAGGCTGAGCAATAACTTATACAATACAAAACAATGACAAAAGTCTGTCTGAAGTTATTATGCAATTCAAATAAACCTCGATAACTCAAAAAGTTCTGGACTAATATTTGTCAAATTTAAACTCATCCATTTCCACCCTTAGTAAAATATTTAACTAAATTTCCTCCTATTTTTAATGGTTAGTTTTTTGAGATATTTAAAATTTATGAAAATGGACTGACTGAAGTTAGTATGCAGATTAAACTAATATTATCTTAAGACCTCTGAAATCTAATAAAAGATATTTTCTCTTTTTGTCCATAATATATGTTGAAACATGGGTAAAGGGAAAGATCTAACAATTGCTGAAAAACAGAAAATAACAAACTTATTGAGTGAGGGAATGTCCACATTGGAAACATCAAAGGTGCTTTGCAGAGATCATTGAATGATAAAGAAGGCTGTTGAAAATATAAGTTGAGAACTCGAAGTTTATGAAAAGGCTTTAAGAATCTGGTTCCTTGAGATGAACATAAACTAAAGTGAGTTATAGCAAAACAACCACCTTTCACCAGCACTCAGATCTTTGAAAAGGTTAGAATTGAGTGAGGCAAGATAGACAAAAAATATAGAATACTTTGTGAATTGGGATCGATAAAAAAAAAATATCCTATGCAACCTCCTCTCATTAAAGCAAATACTTTAAAGCCTCAAAATTAGGCCAAGAAATACATGAAAATTGACTTTTCTAAAGTAATTTTTACAGACAAATCTCAAGTGATATTTGACATGCCTGATAGATGGGCCAAAGGATGGATTATATCCAATTCAGATGTGCCTGTGGCTAAAAGAAGCAACAAGGAGGTGGTAGTATTATGATATGGGCTGGAATTGTCAACCAAACCATTATTGGATCATTCAAAGTCAATGTAGCATTTAAACTGAACAGTGCTAACTATTGCAATTTTATGAACAAAACTTTCTTTGTATGGTACAACTCCCAGTCTCAAAGTGAAATATGTATTTATGCACAACAATGCTCCTTCTCATGTATCTAAGCTTACCCGTGATCTCTTTTGACATAAAAGATTTACAGGAGCAAAGAAAATACAATTGCCACCATCAAGTCCTGATCTGAATCTGATCAAAAATCTATAGTCAATTGTGAAGATATTTTGTGATGTCAACAAAATCTCATTGCTACTTTTGTAATGCCAATGAATACTCATTATCATTTTCATAATGCTTGTTGTAGTAGAGACTTTGTAATTGCAGATACAACTATAGTATGCCATTGAACAATACTGGTGTCAGTTGGCTTTGAATAACACTCACACTAACTGTACTTGCTCAATAATACTCGCTCAAAAGGTAACCACCGAATAGTGATCAGTATAGGAAAGTAGTATAGTGAATAGATTAGAGAATAGCAATCTGTATAGTAATAGAGGATAGAGTAGAAAGAGTGATCTGTATAGTAATAGAGGATAGAATAGAAATGGTGATCAATTAGATATCATACTAATTCCTATATATATATTTCCTTTGTGATCACATGGTCTACTTATTAGAAATGAAATCACCTGTGTTTGCTCACTGATGATCTGTGTTCAAACTCCAGTGTCAGCAGCAACACTTTATTCCTATATAATAACATGAATTATATTAAGGTGGCAAACAATATAACAGCAAAGCAGACATATGGGATGCAATTAAAACTACCATGCTGGAAACTGAACCTTCTGAGGTAAAATAAATTAACAAAATTAATGGCTAATAGATTACTGTTATTGAGAAAAAGGGGTCACTATATTAAAATGTAAAGGATTCAAAGACTTATCATATGTGTTTGTTATTTTTTCTATTATAGGTGTTGATCAATTTTTGATGATTTTATTACCTTTTTATTAAGTAAAATGTAGTTATTTGGTTTTGCCTAATAACTTCAGATGGCAATTTTTTAGAATAAATCAACTAACTTCAATAACTTCAATAAAACATGTTGGTACTACTTAAAATTTTAACTCAGGCTTTGTTTTGACATCTAAATTGATTAAAATTTGACATTTTTTTTTCAAACCAAATTTGAATTATTGAAGTTTATATGATTTGCTTAATAACTTCAGACAGGGTGTAGATGAGAACAATCTAACCCCATAGGTTAAATAAAGCGTTAATTTCAAATTTTTCTGATGGTTACCTGGATCAACAAGCAACTGATGAAGGCTGAAGGACATAACAGCTGAAACATTGTTAGAATAACAAGAAAAATGAGGATATTTGTCCAAGTTTAAATAATGCTAATCTTGCATCCAGTATCTGCTGTTGTGAGTTCAATCCCCACTGCATGATCCATAGTTATAACCTTGTGCTGTACTAAACTGAAATTAATAAATATTAGGGGAGAGAGAGAGAGAGAGGGACACTGAATATACCAGCTATTTTACCTCAAGAGATAGTAATTAAGGTAGAATTGATTGCCCACATATTTACTACTCAGCCATTGTCTCTCCCAACCATCATGGAGCCTCAGATGGGACAGAAAATAGAGAGAATTATTTCATACCTTTCCCAGTGGCACCAGCATAAATGTAATACAGACAGTTTCCACTGGAATTTGAATTTGATTTGCTGATTTATTTTCCAAGCTAAAAATCAATAAAGCACTTTGCAGTAATGCATATGCGTAAAATTAGTGCGATAGGTTGATGAATATATTGATAAGTATGTAATATTTTACTGTAGCATCACTTGTCCTACAAACATATCCACTTATCCAGTAGTTTGCAAAAATATTCAATCCACAGATAATGAGCTGTATTTTTAATTAATCCTTCTAAATTCAATTTGACATTTAGCTACTCAAATCTTATTCTTCTATATGCCATGTCCCTTCAGGATGTCGGAGACCTTGACTTTTCTCAACTTCCTCTCTTTTTTAACTTTTAATAAGGTTTGTCTTTTTGCTATCCTTCCTAATCCCTGTTCTGCCAACCATTCACACAAGCTGAGGTAGGTTATCTCTTACCTCTGCCACACTTGCCTTCTACATGTCTTGTGTGTGTCAACTTTTCCAAGCTCTCTTTCCTCATTAGATGCCCTGGAAATTTCAGTTGTTGCTTTCTAATTCTATGTTTTAGTATCCTTTTTGTTTCCTTTTGATACACTGGTTGTATCCTAAAGTGGGAAAGCTTTTTCTTCCCAACTATTTAACCCATAGCATGATGGGAAATAGATGGAGTCATGCCTTTCTCAAGAATATCAGTCTGAAGGCATCTTGCGTAGCAGAAAATTCCTGAAAATAGTTCTGAGTGCACCAACCACAAAAGGGTCAACTTAATCTGCTGCTTGGTATATTTGTTTTATTTTAAAGATCTTGCTACCCCTGAATTTTTGCCAGCTAACTCTGCACGATCTTCTTATTCCTATGCACAAAAATGTGTGTCAAAGTCCATTATTGGCTGCCCACATGCAAAAGTATGATTGCCAATTGCTCTCCAAGAGCTTATCAGTCAAGATGGTCATTTCCAACATAAGCTTTAGTTGCTCATTCTTAACTACTCACTGTCGATGATTGTTCATACTGATTCTCTGAACACACACAGCCATATTTCCTGCTGTTGTTATTATTTCATTTTTCACTTAATATTTTGAGTTTTCCATGGCTAGTGTAGAACAAAAGTCTAAATTTGGATGTTCCGGGCAATTCCTGATTCCTGTAAATTATACCATATATGCTTACTCAGATCTTTTTGTACTTTTCTTCAGAATAATCTGCTTAAAGCAAGGTTCAAATTTTGACCCATTTCAGTAGAAAACCAGTCAAAATGGTGACAGAAGTTCTTCTATTGAGTCATAAAACAAAATTAGAATGTATAAAGTCAGCTCGAAGCTTAGACATTGGTCCAAGCCTCAGAGGCATAGCCTAATCATCATCCTCCTAAGTTTTGACAAGATCTATTGATTTCCAGTCTCTGGTTGGACAAAATTGTTGCTGTTTAATGGAATTCTTGGAAAGAGTGGAGTTTCAGATCTTCAACAATCAGCACAAATTGTCTCAAATATTCTGGCACCAAAGATCCATTTAGTTCATTCTTCAGATTTTCCAAACTCTCAGATCAGGGTTGATATCACAGATTTTATCAGCTTAGTTTTGTGCCAGATTAAAAAAAAACATACACACACACATTTGTTTCCTTTTCTGTGTTTTAATTAAAGCAAATAAAATTTTTGTATATAACATTTTTTTTACAATAGGCGAAAATTCAAATTTTATTTTTCATTGGTTTAAAATTATTAAGAGCCATTTGAAAGAACTTTGCTTTCAGACATTGTAAAGTTTAATAAGGAAAAATGTAAATTCTATTTATTTTATGAATTTATAATATACTTATCTTATTAGCATTATAAAAATGACCGACACTGTTTCCACTGTATAAGTCTAAAGTTATACTAAAGGAATATATTTTGAAAAGAAACATATTTAATATTCATTTTAATACTTTCTGATGTTAAAGTGTTATTACATAAAACTAAGAAACATGTAAAATTAAGTTAAAGTTTTAAATGTTTCATGGTTAATCTTTATCAGTGGAACATTTAAATATTGATGTCTTTGATTGATTTGGTCTAAAGGAATGATATTAAAAGATAGAAAGTGAATGATGGAGATGAAAAAAAAGTTCCATTACATAAAAATAAATACTGACTTTTGGTATTTCCAATAATTTTCACAGAGGTATTTTTTCTTTTTCTCCAACTTTGAAAATCAGTACTGGTTAACTTTCTATTTAATTAATTCACTCCAAGCAAGGTGATAATGCCACAACTGGTGACTGTGAGTGAAAGATAATGAGAATACTTTGAGATGGCTACCTAATAATGTATAGCTCATCCCTTCCCCGGAATTGATAGGGGCTTCCTTCCTAAACTTTTACTTGATTAGTGTGGAATGTCGGTATCTTAATTATGTTATTATTTTCTCTTTGGGTTACAGCTGCTATCCATTTTAGTTGTTCACGTTCTTGAAAATCCTCAAGTGTTGTGTTATTTCTTATATTTTGTACAATTTTTTCTTTGTGATTTTGTAGAACCAGTTCACAAGGTTTAAAGAAGTGTGATCTTTGCCAAGACCCATAGGCTTCACACACTCAAAAACATTTTTAACCATTGATCTTAGAAATTAGTTCTATGCAACTGACAGTTTAGATATTTGGCGCCATTCATGACATCTGTATTGAAGTCTTGATCTAACAAGTATATTTAGGTACATGACTCGAGTTTTCAGGTTAATATTTTTGCTTTCTATATAAAAAAAGGCATGTAGAGCAATTAGAATCCCAAGAGGAAATTCAGAAAAAATATTTAGTAAAAGTTCCAATGCTGATGCATCTTCACTGAAAAAAAAATATTAGAAATTAAAGAATAATTCTGCAATATCAGCCATCTTTTTCTCTGACATCTCTTGGGATATTTGCAAAATTATCAATTTTGGCATTTTCAGACTGATAAGCATTTTCCAATTTCTTTGCTAAAAATGAATTCACCTTGTAAAAATGTATACAGTACCAAAATTCTTATTTTTGACTAGCCTGAAAAAGAATCCCTTTTCACAGGAAAAAAGACATTTTTTTTCTCTGAAAAGAGTAAGAAAAATATTTTTTCCTAAACACAAATAAAATAAAAAAATATTCGACTGGGTTAATCCAACCTCACCTCCTGTCACCATAATTAATCCATCATGTTTTTGAAAATACTGATTCATTAAACCAAGTTCTCTATTTAAAAGTTTTTCTCATCAAAAGTTAAGCACGTCCATCAATCTGATTTTCTGTCAATATTTTATCACAACACTCAATGATGACCTGCATTGAACCATTATGATTAAAATATGTCCTATACCAACATCATTTTCATATCTATTCCACACCAATTCATTATAATTAAATTATCTTTGTATTATGATTGCCAATTAATATTTTGCTTGCATTCATTTATTCAAAAAAGAATATCTTTTTTCATTCTATTACATTCCTTTATTCTTTCACTTTTCTTTCTTTTGTCATCTTTCTTTTTTGGTACCTTATTTTCTTCTTCGTGCTATGATATTTTTTAATTTTTCTCTTTTTATAACTTTCTTTGTTGCTTTCTTTTCTTTTTTCACCTTTCATTTTTTTTTTCTTCACATTCCTTCTTTTATCTCAACCTGATATTGTTCATTTTTCTTTTTCTTAACTTATTTCTACCATGTTTCATTTATTTGTCTATATGATTTTTTCTTTTCTTGTATACTTTTCTTTCATTTTTGCATTCTTTTTCATTAATTTTTCATTCTTTATGATTTTTTCTTTTATTTTGTATAGTTTTTCTTTCATTTAGTGCATTCTTTTTCATTTATTTTTCATTCTTTATAATTTTTTCTTTTATTTTTGTATACTTTTACCTTCATTTTTGTATTCTTTTTTCATTCATTCTTATTGTTTGTTCAGTGTATTCTTTCTTCATCCCTTACTATTTTGGGTCTTTCTTTCATGGCTCGATTCCTTTTACTTTCCTTTTTTTTTTTCTGTTTTCCTCTCATCTCTTTCTTTATCTTCCCAAAATCTTCCTTATATCTTTTCATCCTCTCTTTTCCTTTTTATTTCCTATTTTACTTATTTCTCTTTTTCTTCATTTTCATCCACTTCCTTCCTCTCTATTTTTCTTTATTTTCTCTGTTTCTCTTTTTATTGCTCTTTGGTCATATTTTTATTTTCTCATATTCTTCATTTTTTCTTATTATCTGTCACTCTCTTTCTTCTCATTCTTTCTTTTTTCTCTTTCTTACTTAATTTTATATTATTTTCTACAACTGCACTCTCTTTGATAGAATTAACTTTGAAATGATCATAATTTTAATTTGATCATAATATCAGGCTTGACTTTATGATCAAATTCCTGAAAAGATCAAGAACCATCTGCAGTGATCTTAGACAAATGAAAGTAATTAGAATTTTATAAGATTAAACAATAATGGCCTGATGTGCCATGACATTGGATCTATTTTTATCAGGATAGACATCACTTCATACATTATGCTGAAACAAAATGAGAAAATCAGAATACAGTTGAATTTTGGCATAAATATACATAGATCTGTTCAGTTTATTTTTTAAAATTTTTCAAAAACTTAAAAAGTATGTGACTTTTAATACATGAGGGGGGCATGGTACAGTAATGGATTGCTGCTTGGACTGAAGAATTGAAGAGATGAGTTTGAATACCAGTCGAGTCCACTATATTCATTTACATACTAATACCCTTGGGAATGGTATGAGTCCATCTCTTCTCTCCTCAGGTATGGGCAAATAGCAAGATGAACTGGGTTCTGTAGTCTTGGTGGCAACCAGTCTAGGAGAAAGAAAACTCTGAATTCAAAAATATAAATAGCCCTGGCAAAGCACATACTATACTGCTAAAGAAAGGATGATTCACATTGACTTGATGATCCCAACTACATTTGTCTCCTTTTTTATATATATATTCATCTGGTATATCCATGCCTGATTTTCCCCCTTGAACTGTGGCTCTACTGAGCAAGTTGCACATAACTTTATTGATGGTAATTAAACTCTCATAAGGTTAGCAGTGAGGACAGGATACCAGCCATTGTCCTGAAGAAATGTGCTCCTGAACTGGCTCCTGTCCTCTCCAAACTATATAACTACTGCCTCAAGGAATCTTGTTTCCAGTCTGTTGGAAATCCTTATCTGTTGTACTTGTCTTTAAGATCTCTGGAGACCCTTCTGACCCATCTAACTACCATCCTATCAGTCTCCTACCACTCTTCAGCAAAGTCTTCAATGCTTTAATCAATGCCTAAGTGGTTAAGCACCTTACATCCCATGACTGCTCTGTGACAAGCAATATAGTTTCTGCTTTGCCCGATCTACTGCTGATGTACTCATGTCCTTAGCTGAATTTGTTTACTAAGCACTTCACAATAACGGAGAAGCTTGAGCTATGACTCTAGATATCTCTAAAGCATTTGATACGGTTTGGCATGCCAGCCTTCTTTGTAAACTTCAGGGATACAGAATTTCAGGATGATTACTTGACTTAATACAATCATTCCTGTCAAACCATGTAATGAAGGTCATCCTAAACACATTCAGCATTCAAACATGAAACAGACACTCACACACACACATACTGCAGTGGCATTCTACCCATTCACTCAAACTGATTCTTAAAATTATAAAAGCCTAGCAAACTGGATGTTGGATTATCCAAAAAAATAATCTTATATATTAATAGCTGATAGTTTACACAAAATTTTAGTTCCACTACATTCTCATGTGCACCTAGTGAAATTCTGATAAACACATGTCCCCTACCATTTTGAAGTTAAAATGTGGCAAATCTTCTAGTGATAAATTTGATAGACCTTCCATTGGATCTTTTGGTCTGCAGTGATCCAGGTTGAATTTCAATATACAAATGTTTTCTATTATCAAAATGGTTTAATTCTTTTTTATACTATAAATTGATTTGTTTCCATTCTCAGATTGAAAAGAAAATAAGTTCCTAAATATTACCTGGCTTTACAGAACCGATTCCTGGAAATTTAGGATGCACCACTGTATGTGTCTGTGTACAAAAGAGCATCAATAATTTTGACAATTATTTGCTGAATTTTAAATTAAAATATTCATTGTATAATGTGTGATTAAGACAGAAGCATTGGATTAAGTACATTGACAAGGGAGGAGTTTATGTTAAAAAATAAATATTTATTATATAAAAGAAATTCTTCTTTCAGCACTGGACTACAGATTTATTGATTTATCTAATTATAAAACTTTGTGCTGATTAACCATATATATCTTTGAAGACCATTGGTTGTAGACAAAATCTTTATTCAACGTTTTAATACTGTATCTTTGTCAGCCAGGCTTTGTGAATGTTTTCATTGGCTTCCTGATGTGGAACGACAGAAAGCTAATATTTCAGCCATGAAGTGGACAATGTTTTTGTTTTCATTTTTTTTACCTTTAGCTTCTAGTTTCTCCTAACATTAAAATAAAATAGATGTATGTAAAAATTTTGTTCTATTTTTCAAAACATTTTAAAAGCTCCGTCTTCTGTTAGCATCTCTGTTGTTGGTAGGATGGAACTGCACACACTGTTTTTGAAGAACAGGGATCAAACTAAAGAAGAACTACAAGTAGCCATGCGATAAATCATGGTGTTTGTGTTGATTCAATGATGGAATCAGTCTCAACCTCAATTTCTAGAATCACCTAATTCCCAAAGTGAATTACTACTATGAATATAGTATTGGCAAACTGTTGTAGCCTTAAAGAGGTTACAAAGGTGGTATCTGAGTGAAGGAACAACAAAACAGGCATAGATGAAAGAAAGAGAGGTTTATTGTAAACGATAATACACAACTGAAAGACAGGGAATCAGATGGCAGGCTATTAATTTCCAAAGCAAATCCCCAGGTATATCCTGGGCTCACTATATATATATATATATATATATATATATATATATATATATATATATATATAGCTATTGATATAGTCAGTACACATAGATGACAGGGAGTGTGGGACATTCCATTACAATGCAAACATAGATTTGTTTCTGAAAGATTTGTATATATACATGTGTGTGTGTGTGGCTTTATCAATAGCAAGATACTCACGTATGTAATAGCACTGGACACCCTTCAGAGACATACATTAACCAACTGACTCAAGGTTCTGGATGAAAATGACAGCATGAATGACTGGGAAGGATAGATATCATAAAATCATGCAAATCCTAACAATCTTGAAGGTGATTATCATTTTTGCACTAATTTCTTTTTGTATTAATCTGATTTTCTCTTTACATTGGCTGTTAAATGATTCCAAGCATTCTACTTGCATGAATCCTTTTAAAATTGTTTTTAGAGAAAGATTTTATAAATTTCAACTGAAAGTCAGGCTTAGGCCTGCTAATGGTAATATGTAGCTCAGTACAACCAGCCATGTATATGGGTGGTTGGTGTCTAAACCACCTTCCAAACTAAGTTTTCTGCTGGTGAGGATAATAGCATGTGAAACCCCACAGGCTGCAAAACAAGATTTGTTAAATGGCAAATGAACTTCTTATAGAAGCGAATGACCAATATTTATATATATATATATATATATATATATATATATATATATATATATATATATGGTAGTCTCTCCCATTGTATTTGGTGTATGAGGGTCAAGCACACATGATTTGATTGTAGTGGTGAAGGCTTTGTGCAGAACCAACTACTTCTTTTCGAATGTCTGAATACAGAGACCTGTTTCACTATATGCCACAAGTTCCCCAAACGACCCTTTGCATGTTTCGAATTCAGAGATGTCCTTCTCCTACACCAGTTGTCATTCAAGGCTATAGAACTCAGTCTGTCCTGCTATTTACCCATAGCTGGAGTGAAAACCTTTTTTTTACCTGTTTTGCTTTTATCATTATATGCAATGATAACAGCAAAAAATTGCAATATGAGTACTGGTAAAAAATGATTGCTGAAGACATTAGTTTTATAATACCCAGAAATTCATACACAGATGTCCTCAAGGACACATGCACAGTGGATAAAGGTGTTAGTTAGATCCAGTGACAGGACCCAAAGAGTGCGAGTTCAATACCCGGTTCAGGCAGTGGAGAACTTGGAGAGGGGAATTAACAGGAGATAAATGACAACTTACATCCATTAAACATGGCATGTGGAACTAGAACAGTCTACCCCAGTGATCAAAATAAAGGGTTCAGTTCGACATTCCAACCACCTGAAAAAGGCTGGAGCGTACAATGGCTGAAACGTTGTAATAAATATGGCGACAAGGATGAGGACAATAGTCCGAATAATGTAAATAGTGTACATAATACCTCATCTCATAAATATAGACAGATACAGATTACACCTATGTATGTATGTTTGTATGTATGGTAGTACAAGCTGCTAAATCAATAAATGCCAAATATTTCCTCATAAAGAAATGCCTAATATTAGTTTTACTTTTTAAAAGTAAAATTATTAAAAAAAATTAAAGATGCATTTACTCACTTCATAAGGTTGTAAAGTCTCTTATACTGATTAAGTTTCAAACATTTTAATTCTGTCTGAAGAAATACTTCTTCTTTTCTGTGCCATGTCCCTTCAGGTCATTGGTGATTATCGTGAACTAGATTAAAAGAGTGAAGAGTAGGAGAGTCTTGTATTTTGAATCCTGCAGAGTTGATTTTCCCAGACAAATGCAAAGAAGTGGGTATTTGTTTTTTAGCAACCTAATTTATGGAGTTGTGCTTTGTTGACAGGTCCATATAGATCAAAGTCATCTATGCCTATTATATTTCAGGTGCAGAGACAACAGCAAATGTAAATTATATTTGTTTATATTTTGTCTATCAGTATTATCTCTCTGTACATTTCCAACTGGTAGATTTTTTACAAATGCACACAAATCTTATGTAATGTATGCAGATCAAAATACTTCTCTCTAATTTCAGATACATCAATATTAAAACAGAAACTTGGAGTATCAAAGAAAATCAATTCATACAAGAAAACAATTTGAAATAAATATATCTATTATGGTTTAATCAAAAAGATTTTTATTAATTTACATTCAGTGATCGTAGAGAATCTTGTTTTTTCACCATAAGTTGCTTCATGAATATTTTTCAATTTAAATTTTAAATAATTTTGTTAAGATTCTAGGATGAAGAAACTTCATTTTTACATACACTGATGATTAATTTTCATCTATTCTGTTAATTTTTATCCAAATACTTTTTGTTTAATACATTTAAATTAAAGTTTTTCAAGTTATCTTTGAAAATAAAAATGTCTCATGTCAGAATCTCAAAATGATTTATAATTACTATTGTAATAGGATAGGCATTACTTTTTAGTCAGGAATTTAAAATGGAATCGATCAGAAAAGAGATCAAAAGTTTGAGTCTAACTAATAATGGTGGTGCAATGGATACTTGTTCGAAATCGGAGAGCTGAGTCCAAATTCCAATCATTTTATATGCAAATATCTTTGGGAAAGGTAGGAATCCCTCTCTTCTCTCCACAGCTATTGGTTGAAAATTAAGACTTTTATCGGGAAAAATCATTGTTATTCTCAAAACATTTTTAATGCAATATTCAGTCACAAAAAAAAAAAAAGAAATTTTGTTACAATCCCCAAAATAGGCTTCAGCTTTAAAATGGTTGACAAATTAATCAATTTTATTGATAGCATGCTTCAAATTGTCCTACATAGTGTTGTTCAGCAGATTCAGGTCTGAGCTGGAGAGCAGCCATAAGTCCACTGGGCAGAAATCCTGCAACTTCTTAGCTGTGTGGCAGGGAATGCTGTCCAGGGCTCCATGGCTCCGTGAGGATATGTCATGGTAACCTTGTGTATAATTTAAGGCATTGGTTGTTATGCACAGCCGTTCAACATTATTCCTTTGAACATCTGCATCTACAACTCCTGACAAAATTATGGAATAAGCAAACTTAGAGCATATCCATTTAAGTTTCTTTTATTTAACAGTAGCTAAACTGATAACAGATAAGATTCAAATTATTTTTTAACAGCTGAACATTTTGGCTTCATAAAATATACCTTAAACAAACTTGATTGAATTATTTCAATAATATTATAATTTTTTTAAGACATGCAGAGGAAAATATTATGGAATTCATCAAGAAAAAATTATAATTAATACTAATTCTAACATTTTGCTATCTTAGTTTATTTACTGCTAAATAAAAAAGGGAACATCCTCTAAACATCTGTCTATATTTCTGAGATAAAGTATTGTAACTATGTATATTATTCAGACTGTTATCTTCATCTTTATTGCCATATTCACAATGTTTCAGCTGTTCTATGCCATGGCCTTCATCAGGTGCTATACATTGAAATTTCAAACCAAACTCTTTATTTAGTCCTCAGAGGTAGATTGGTCTAATTGCACATGCTATGCCTTTGGATATCCCAGTTTCAATTATTTTACCGTAGTCACTAAACTCCCCAATTATTTGTTCCTTCTGCTGTTGCCAAATATTGAACTCACAACTCTTTGGGTCAAATCACTTTTTGGGTCTATCTCTGTGTTTGGTTTAAAATTCCAATGTATATCACCTGAAGAAGGCTAGACTGTACAATGGCCATAATATTGTGAATATGGCAATAAAGATGAGGACAACAGTCTGAACACTATAAATAATGTAAACATGCTCTCTGTATATTTATAATTTTTACCTGTGAACAATGAATGACCAGGTAATAGCCAACACCTGGTTCCAAGAACATCCAAGATGATTATAGAAATGAAATAGCCCAGGAGGAGAAACTAAAAACCAAATTGACTATATAACTATCAACAAGAGATTCAGGAATGCAGTTCACTGTAAAACCTATCCAAGTGCCAAATATGGAAGCAATCACCTCCCTGTATAAAGAAGCGGATATGTAATATGGTTGGCCCTACCCTGGCGTCTCGTCTACAGTCACTTTCTCACAGACGCACCATCGCCTCCCTCTGTTCTACAAATACTTTCATGGAAATTGCTCCGAGGAACTGCATTCGCTGGTTCCCAAACTTCATGAGTTCAAGCGCCCTACAAGGCTGGCATCCCGCTCTCACCCCTTCACTGTCGAAACTCCTAAATGTAGCCGTCTCTTCTACTCTAATAGCTTCATGTCTCGCACCTCTCGCCTGTGGAACTCTCTTCCCTTCTCCTGTTTCCCTGAGAGTTATAATCTCCAGCTATTCAAGTGTAATGTCAATCGACATCTCCAGTTGCCTTAATCTATCTACTACTCTCATCCTTTCTTCTATCACTCCTATCTGATCTTCCTATTTTCTGTAACCCCTTCAGGACCTAAATGGCAATACAACAAACTCCTGAATTTCCTGAATTCAAGGATAAATTATATTGATAGAAGAGATATTGCTTCTTCCACTAAATATTGGTCACTCAATCATCAGTACTTTTAATTTAAATCTACTGTGGATTTAGTTTAGGATTGCTTGTCATTTTTGCAAAATTGTAACATAGAAATCTTATTTACATTTTTGTCATTGCAAAAAACTTCTTTTTTTTTTCACTTATGCAACAATTCTTATAGGTATTTTTTATATCCATAATGAAGTTAATACATATATTTCTTTTCATTAATATACAGAAAACATAAAATAAGAATTTTAGTATGTTTTATATTATTTTTCTTGGTTTATTTTTACTTTGAGGCAGTGATACTGAAAAACTTGTTTATTGTTATTTGACCATAAATAACATCTTGACTAAACAAAGCCATTTAACTTTTATTGAAAATCAAGTCTGAAGGGTAATCAAGACCTGCTTTATTTTTTTTTTTAGACCAAATATGCAAAACAAATCAATTGATCGTTATCCACAAGTTGAAAGAAAATCATGTTGAGCTACAAAAAATAGGAGAAAAAAAAATTGAATAAACAAAATGGCTGACAGACAAGAAATCATGGAGCTATGAAGATATGAAGACAGGCTCTTCATTAGTCAAAACTAAATTACCAACCACCTCTAACCTTCCTCTATTTTACAGTAGTCTTTGCTGCATTTACTTTTTCCTCTCTTTCTTTTTCAATTAAACCTTTACATCCCATATTGAGAAATCTATATTTAACTTTGATCACCAATGTTACTTGTTGTTTTCCTTGACTATTTACAACTCTTCTCTTTCAATTTTATGTCTTTTATTATTTTCTTCCACTTCCTCCCCAAAAGAAAAAATAACTTGATGAACACATTAACAGTTGTTCTAATTCTATTTACAGTTTTTACTCTATCAAGTTAAATCCTGTTCATGCTTTTACAAGTTCACATCTTTATCAACACATGTACATGTGAATAAAATTTACACACTAAATAAATACTGAAAATTGCAAATATATATTTAAAACTATACAAGGCACAATCAAAACATTCAGGTATTGGTTGGATTTAATATTTTTATGTTATTCTCTTCCTACAAAGCCTACTAGGATTTATTAAGATATTATCTTAATAACATAAGATATGCAGATGACACTGTGTTGGTGTTAAATTCAGAAGGAAAATTGAAAGAACTCTTAGATTGGGTAATAAAGGCGGGCAAGAAGAAAAGGCTATTAATTTTAAGAAGACAGTATGATTATCAGCAACAGAAACAGCCCAAGATGCGAGCTGTGTATTGGGGACATCAAAATGTAGCAGGTACAGAAATTCAACTGTTTTCTATGGTTGTTTTTTAGATAGCTCAATTAAAACAGTTTGATCGCATCCTCATCACCTAACTGTTGTAACTGAGTTATCAAAAACAACAGTAGAAAACCGTATTTGGTTTAACAAGTTTATTACCTTTTGGTACAGGAAAACATAATGTAGAATAGCAGCTAGGGAAGTGAATGTTTAGCCATGATTGACTGTTTTCATCAAAAGCTAATTCTGCTACTGCACTTCCTGCTACTCCTCTTGATATAGGAGTATTTTTATGTCTTTCATTCGACAACCGAGTCCAAACTTGCAGGGAAATATTCTCACTCACAACAATTAGAAACAAAGAAAAGAGTGCTGAACTGAAATGTAATATCTAACCTTCTATATAGCAATGAATTCTGGACAATCTTTTCACAGATGACAATGAGATATGAAGTTACAGATATGTGACTCTATTGACAAATGGTAAGAATACTATAGACTGAAAATGTAAACAATGAGGAAGTTTTAAGGAAAATATGGACTACAAAAAACTTATACTTAAAATCATAAATTTAAATTTCCGGGGCACATTTTGAGGAAAGAGGGCTTAGAGAATCTAACACTTAAAGGACATACTGAAGGCAAGAAAAACAGGAGGAAAGAGCAAATAATCCAGTGAATGGATGGCAAACAAGAACAAAGAGGGATTTTAATATGTTTAAAGTTACTTAGACCAACAAAAGATGGGAAATTGTGGAGAGTTATGACCACCCACATCCTGAGGGGGACACAACACAAAAGATGAGTAAAAGGTAAAATTTATATACATATTTATCATTAAATGAAAGAAGAGAAGAGAATTTCAATAAAATTAGTTTGCAAGCTTTGATCTTTTTGCTTTTATTTTGTTGTTCTACTTCATAAAAATGTCAGATCACTGCATATGTTTAGGATACCAAAATGACACACCAATATGTAAAATATATTCTTGATTTTGTAATTAAAATGTTGAAAATTCTCTATCTCCAGTCCTTGCAGTTCTCAGTAATATAATATATTTTGTTTATAATTATGTTCACCCAATACAAGGCCCAAGATCCACTCAAGGTAGTAGGTGACTGTGCGATGTTGTATGAGCATAAGGGCAAAAAGTGAGGTTCATGGAAAGATAACGGTTAACCTTAAATTGAGGAAGCCAAGATTGTAGTGATTAGGAAAATATCTTGCCAGGAGTCTGTTCCACAAAGCATCTGTTCTTGGGGAAAAGCTATCCAAATGAAACTTACATCCTACTATATGAATACAAAAGGGAATGAGGATGATTCACCATTCTGTACATAACATGGTGTGTTCCAGGGGGTGGTTGAAATAAGGAATGTAGCTTGTTGGAACACATGCCATGGAAATAGCGATAGAGCAATGAGTGGCTCACAAGGTTTCATCCGTGGGAAAGGAATTGTATGCTGGAAAATTTCATATACCACTTGGCTGTATAGGTGCTTTTGAGCTCTATCAAGACAGTTGGGGAAAGACTGAGCAGTTTAAGCCAAAATATGGCAACAATATTTATATTCTTGCAATTTGATAATTTTTATTTATAATTCATGATATTTGCAGTTTGTTAACTGTAAATATTTTCAGCTTTTTTGTCTTTCATCCTCATTTGGTTTTTCATCAAAATGAAAAACGTCTTTTTGGTTTTTCATCGAAATGAAAAAATGTCCTTACAACATTAAGTCAACAACTTATTGATATGGTCCGGTTCCTTGTACCACGGTGATAGTCCAAGGTAGAACCAATAAAGAAGAACTCGAACACAGGTATGGAATAACACAGATATATTACAAATAGGAATATATACAGAGAAGTAGAAGTGTTAGTATGAACAATCAGGTTTAGTAAAGAGAACAATGTAGACTTGACCAGTATCACTATTCCAATGTCTTGCAGTAATTGTCTGAACGCGACTCTGTTTCAGACTGCCTCTGACTCGACTTGAACTACTGACTCCACTTGAACTACTGACTGAGGTGCAGTATTTATTGAGTATGGAATAGTCCATTATTATTATTATGGGTAAGATCCCATAACACTTATTTTATTTAAACTTTACTTTTTAAAAAATGTTACTTTTTTTTAATTTCTTACAATGTTATGTTAACAAAAAATATCTCAACTTTTTTTAATGCCAATGTCCCTTCAGGATGTAAACAATCATGTCTACCCACAATGTCTTTTTTCTTTATTATCTGTGAATTACCATGAATTCTTGGGAAAAATGGTGGAGTGGTTTCCCATTGCCTTTACTATAGTTTGGAATTCATACAGGATGCGATGGATGAATTGTTGTCTAAATTATGCAAAAATGAAAATAATATGGCCTACTCATTTTAACAGATATATTTACCAAACTTACACAAAATCTCTTGAAATACTAAAGAATAAATTTATTCAATAAAATTGCCATTGGCTTCAACCATGGTCTCTGAATGACTTTAGAATCTCCTACTTCTCTTTTCGATGGTCTCCTTGCTTAAATTGGTGAATGTTGCCATAATTCTTGTCTTCATTTCATCTTTGGTGTTACAAGGAGTTTTGTTGGTCTTTTACTCAACTGTACTCAACACCTAATAATCAAGTGGGTTGCAGTCTGGGGAGTTAGGTGGCCAGATGTAAGGGGTGATGTGGCTGCAGAAATTGTCTACTGACTGATTTCTCCCTCTTGTGTGGCATGGTGCAGAGTCTTGTTGCCAGACATAGGATCTTCCAGCAGCCACCCTCTTGACCTAAGGCATCACTACCTCCTCAAAGCACTTGAGGTAGACCTCTGTGTTGAAGTGAAATTCAGAAGGAAAATTGAAAGTAGGAAGATGAATGTAGGCATAATGTCGCCATCACTAATGATCACTCCAAACACCATTATGCTGACTGGATATATCATCCAACTCTTTCCAAATTCTCTGCACTGTCCTCAGATTGACACCCAAACACCCAGAAATGTTCATATAGGAACTTCCAGTGTGAATGCAAAGCAGTACAGCATACCATTTCCAAATTTCTGGCAGAGTGAATTTTGTCATAGTGCTCTTTTTCTCACAGTTGATGCCTGATTGACACTACTATACTGCGCCATCAAAAAATCAAAATCAAGCAATGCACATGTGTAAAAATAAAAATATAAAATGGCGACAATTTACCCATTGCAACCAGTAGTTTTCCTTCTCTTAAACTGGTTGCCACTCATGTCCTTAGAGCCAATTCTAGCCTGCTATTTAACTCTGGGCTGAAAGGTGAAAAGAAGTATTCATACCTTTTTGAAGACATGTGTGAAAATAAATGCAACTAACTAGGCCAAAATTTGAACATGGTTCAAAGATTCCACTTTCTATACCAATTACAGTTACATCACCCATGCACACTTTTGCAACATTATCTATATTAATTTATACAAACTGTATATAGACATATGAAGCAATTCAGAAAAGTTAGTAGTATTAAATGTAACAAATATTTACTTAACAAGATAATCTCCTTCCTTTTTGGTGGATTTAATTCAGTAGTGAATATTACACAATGAAAATTTCAGATGAAAATTTAGTTACTAATTATGTGTCAGATTAAGGATTTATTAACCCTTATTGTGTGTAAATATATGTATGTATGTGTGTATATATATATATATATATATATATATATATATATATATATATATAATCTCTTGTAGGTTGTCAATTGTCAAAACTTACTGCAATTCATGTACATATCAATCAGAAATTAGTAGATAATACCAAAATACTATATATCACTCATTGCAAAGAAAGACTCATAATACTTCAAACAGTGTTAATACAAAAAGAACAACACACATTAAGTAAAATGTCTTTCACCATAGAAAATAGTATTTTAAAGGGTGCATAAAATGATAATAATGATAATAATATTATGGATAGATATTTGAAATATCCTTTTCTGGCACTGCCAGTAGTCTGCAGAAGTAGGGACAAAAGGTGTGATGACCCCAGTATCCAGATCAAGGACATTCAATCAAGAGCGAAATAAACATTTATTTTTTGAAATTTGAAATTGTCTCTGTTAACTTCATTGTACAATTACCATACAGTCCCACAAGCTGGTGTAAATGTAGAACTCACTTTCGGCTACTTGTTTCTCAGTCAAGTTTGATCTTCAAAAAATATAAATGTGAATGATTGTCCTCTCTTCATAATAGTATTTTTCTCATATTCTCGAACACTATTGTGACATTGTTGTCTAGTTTGGGGTGAAATGATTAAAAAAATTAACATTTCAAAGATGTAAGAAATACTAATCTAAAATTAATTAAGTAAGTTGATAATGATATGGTTTTTGTTGGAATGAAATCAGTTCTTTTTTTTTTTTTCCTTATTTAGGAAACAGTAGAAACCTTCAACATCAAAGTGTTCTGAATTTTCTCTTGTTCCAAGTGACATGCCAAGATCTTGATGTCTTCTCAAAGATTGGTGAAGAATGGTTACTCTTTTTCGAGTACTCAGTTTGATTTTATTGAAAAGTGATTCTACTCTAGTCTGCAGGCCAATTCTACAATAAAATAAAACCTTGACCAATACCTTTCAGGTGTCAGACAAGGAGACTTATCAAATCAATCCTCTCTGCTTTTATCTGTAAGGGTAATTCATTTAAGACAACGCTTCACTTCCTTTACAGCTGTAAATTTTCTACCAGCTTTCAGTTTACATCATTGTTTCTGGAATCAATTCCCTGATTGGTGTCACTGTAAATAGTTTTATCCAAAGTCAACTGCTTTTCACAGCTTCAATCAACATTATTTATCCATCAAATACACTTCTTTTAGTCTTTGGAACTTTTGCAGCAGAATTTCACAAGAATTCTCACGCTTTCAGATAACATACTGTACAATGAATCGACAGTGGAAAGTTGAGACTTCTTGCCTCAATATATGATATCATGTTAATGATTAATTTTTTTAATAATTAATAAAATTAAACACTTGCTTTTAAATATATATGTGTGCATGTATCCACACACACACACACATATATATATATATATATATATATATTCAAAGGCAATTAATGTATGAGATGTATATGACATACTGAAAAGTTCTCAGCCTACACTATTTACATTGTTCGGACTATCGTCCTCATCTTTAAGGACACATGGCACAGTGGATAAAGACGTTGGTTAGATCCAGTGACAGTGTGAGTTCAATAGGCAGTGAAGAACTTGGAGAGATGAATTAACAGATAACTGATAACTGACATCCATTAGACATGGCACGTGGAACTAGAACAGTCTACCCCAGGGAGTGAAATAAAACATTCAGTTTGACATTCCAATCACCTGAAGAAGGCTGGAGCATACAATGGCCAAAACATTGTGATAAATATGGCAAGAAAGATGAGGACAAAATAGTCCGAACAATGTAAATAGTGTACATAATACCTCATCTCAGAAATATAGACAGGTTCTCAGCCTAATCAAGATGCACTGCAAAAAAATTGATATTTGGTCATTTTTCCTGATTTTGAGAAGTGGTTCAAGCCAAGAACTTTTTAGCAATGCCACTCTCTCTCTCTCTCTCTCTCTCTATATATATATATATATATATATATATATATATATATATATACACACAGACACACTATTCTTTCTTAATTCTTATATTATTTCTTTCTTTCTCTCACTCTCTCAACTGAGAGTGAGAGAAAAATATTTACGGAGTTGCATATAGTTTTGAATAAATGTTTCTAAATAAATTGGTGGAATGTTTTGAAACTTCATTTTAGCCTATTTTCTGGTAAAACTAGATCACTAAGTGTTTCAGGAAGCAAATAAAAAGACCCAGTTAATAAAATAAAATCTTTCTGGAACCCTTATCTCTAAGTAGTTCATATTTCTTCAGTAATAAGTAATACATGTACTATATATATATATTTGAAATGGTTTAATGAAGTTGCTTCGAAAGAGAGAAGAATTATTTTAGTTTTCTCTACTCTCCAAGGCCTACATGAGACATTAGAAAACCATTAGAACACAATAAAAGGAAGGACTAGAATAATTATCAAAATGAGTTATGTCTGAAAACATTTTATGTATTCAGCACAAGAATCTACAAATATGTGATACAATATATTATGCTCAAAGATAATCTATATTTACCACAGTTTTTCCCTCACAGAGTAATTATAGCATATATGTAAAAATCAAGCATTCTATGAAAGGACAAATAAATAGGTCTTACTTTTTATGGTCCTAGTAAGGAGATGACCAGTCCAGGTGATTTCTCTTTCTTATTTAGAGCTTATGGCTTTTATTCATTATTTTAACCACTGATGGGTACCACATTTGTTTTCCTTTGGTGCTAATCAGCAACTTACTGTCATTAACCAAGCATCAAAGCCCCTGATGACATTACTAAATTCATTCAAAGGGACATAATCACCTTCTGCATCCTTACAAGTAATTGTGAAGTTCATTGAGTTGTAACCATTCTCAAATACCAGGAAAGAGATATAAGTTTTGTTTTCAAGATTTTATATTGGAGCAATATATCTCATATTTCCCCTAAGAGTGCAGTGTACATGTTGAAATTATTCTTTCCTGGATAAGTTTCCAAGCAGTGAAATTAGCTCTATTTCCTAAATATAAATTTCAAACTTCTCTTTTAATTCATTATAAAATGTTAGACATAAAATTTTTTTGCTGAAAGACTGATTGCACGCTTAATTTCTTTCAGCTGGTCTTCTGTCTGCCATGTCCCTTCAAGATATGGGTGATCATAGTTCTCCACAATTTTCTGTATTTTATAATGCTTAGTATAGTTTTCTAACCATTTTCACAAGTTTGTTAGGTAGGTAATGCACTACTTACCACAATTCCTCTTTTCAATAAATCCTTTGAATGTCAAAGTTTCAAAGCCCTCTCTCCTCATTATGCACCCTAGATATTTCAACTATTCTATGTATAAATTGCTCTTTTGTTTCCATTTTTCATAAAACTTTGTTGTTACTCACATGTTCAGTCCATGATATTCTCAGCATCTTTCTTTAAAACTACATTTCTCTTGCCTCAAATCTTTCCTATATCTGTGAGATTGTCCAGTATTCACGGCTATATAAGAGAACCAATATTATATAACAGTCCAGTACTCTTTCCTTTGTTTCTAATTAAATTTTCTTGTTTCTTAATATTTTACTTAGCTTCTGGATGACAACTTTCACTGTTTCAATTTATTTTTGGATTTTACATTTTCTATCCTCTGTTAAAACACTTCCTAGATATTTAAATTTTTGTACTTGCTTGATTTTATTATCTTTAATTTTGTAGTTAACATCTTGGAGTGATCCTTTTGCTGACAACCATACATTCTATCTTCTTGCAATTTATGTTTAGTCCTTTTTTGTCACTTTCCTTCACTACTTTCTTTAGGAGTTCATGTGGTTTCCTTTCAACACTGTGTCATCTAGAAATCTTATATTGTTAAAATTGTGGCTGCCAATAATGGATCCTGATAGAACTTTTAATTCTCTCAGGAATGCCTCACTGCAAAGGTTGAATAAATCCAGTGAGAAGACCCATCCTTGCCTTACACTCCTTTTCATTTCATGCAAGTGAATGGCTGGTCAGTTTTTGAAATTCAGGCCAAAAGCAATTGATAGTGGAGTGATATTTTTTCTCAGATATGTAATCTAGCAGGTCTAAGTAAATAATCTTGTTAACACATTGTTTGTATTGAAAATTCATGATGATTATTAATGGAAACAAATTTGCCAAATAATAAATATTTAAAAATGAATGAAAGCAATTATTGATTATATGAAAAAAATATATGTAAAGAAAATAGAAATCAATGTCAATTTGAGCTGAGGATATTTATTTTAATGGTTTTATGAGCAGCTTTGTTTTTTATTATAATCTCTTTCCTGTCAATATGCATGAGAGTAATATCATAAATATGGTTTCCCTCTGTCAACAGATAATTCAATTCTCTTGCAAAATATAGACAGTATGCTTTCATATAAGTACAACTATTTCATGGAAATTTATGAGGTTCATTCTGGAAGTACTGCCTCCTATTTTCTCATGTTGTGGAGGATATTTGAATCCTACCAGGTTGACGGCCATAATCTTAACAATATAAGATATGCAGATGATACAGTGTTGATAGCAGATACAGAAAGCGCACTACAAGAACACTTACAGAAGGTAGTGAAGGAAAACAAGAAGAAAGAACTAGATATCAATTGCAAGAAAACTAAATGCATCATTATTAGTAAAAGGAACATCCCAACATGCACATTGAACATTGTATATACCAAGTACAAAAATTTAAATATCTGAGAAGTGTTTTAACAGAGGATAGAAAGTGCCACACTGAAATCTCAATACTCTTTGACTTCCAAAATTTAAGCAAAATATTAAGAAACAGAAAAATAGTTTCAGAAACAAAGAAAACAGTACTGAACTGTTATGCAGTATAAGTCCTCCTTTAGAGCAGTGAATGCTGAACTGTCTCCTCACAGATGAAGAAGATATTTGAAGCAATAGAAATGTGGTTCTACACAGGGATGCCTTGGACCAAACATGTAAGCAACAATGATATTCTATATACATTGACAACAAAAAAGACACTTATACTTAACATCAAGAAGAGATAGGTGAATCTTCTGGGGAGCATAATGAGGAAAGAGGGTTTGGAAAATTTGATACTCACAAGATAGGTTATGTATTGCTTTCTTCTATCTTCAATCTATCTGGTGAGCTTGAGTGAATGGATGGTAGAGCAAGTTTTAGAAGAGAGGGCAAAAAGACAAAAGTTATTAAAAGTTATAAAGGACAGGAAATTGTGAAGAGCCATGATCACCAACGCCCTGAAGGAACATGGTTCATAAAAGAAGATAAATTAAGCTCAGAGGAGAATATTGGTGGTATATTAGTAGGGGCTGGACCTTCCCAACAATAACCCATGTTTCTTTGTTAAAAATAACAGCTGAGCAGTAGTCTCACAAGCTGGCATCTGACTTAAAAGTGCATACGAAGCAGAGGCATATATATATATATATATATATATATATATATATATATATATAAATGTCACTGAATTCCTCTATGCTTAAAAAAATTGCTCACATTAACATTCATCAATTCTTGCTAAATATTTACATGGTCAAACAGTAGATTTGAGCAGAGTAAGGCAGTGGGTAATGCATTTCAGCATTTCCTGACATATATAACAAGCAGGCTTGTCTTCATTGCTGCTGAAAATGACACTGATGAGGATGATGTGAAAAAATTCTTATAGGTGAAAACTTCCTCTATCCAATGATGTTATTGCGATCTCTATATCTGTTGTAGTTTCTATGGAAATAAATAGAAGGCATTACTTTCAGAGCAATCATTATAATATATGGGTTTATGCAAATACTGAAGGGTAATTGAATGACAAATGTAAAAATTCTATGTAACATGTTTAGTCTGTTCAAAGGACTTCCTCAGACTAAAATAATCTTCTTAGTGACGGAATTATATTTATGTAGGAAGAGGAGGAGAGAATTATAAATAAAAAATGTTGGTGATAATTCTGCTCCAAGAGGAAACACTGAAGATGTAGTGATACTAAAGTTACAGGCCCAACAGAATAAAACTAGCAGCTGTACTCAAAAATTACCTCCACTCAATGGTTAGCTGGGGCAAGGAATGACTTTTATTGAACAGTTCAAAATCAAAACAGCTTTCATTTAATTATGACAGAGACCCTTTGCTACCTTCCATCAGCATGACTTATGCTAACCTTCAGGAGAGCAACCATTTGCACATTCTTGGGCTCACATTTTCCAATGGCATGATATGGAGGAATTCAAGTGAATCAATTGCTAAGTCTGCTAATAGGAAAGTGGGTTCTCTATGTTCTACCAGACAATTTCTCCTGACAGAATCCATCTTACATATTTATGAATCTGCCATTTGTCTATGCATTGAATATTGCTACCATATCTAGTCTGATGGTCCTACTATATATCATGATATTCATGAAAAAATCCAAAAAATATCTGCAATATTATTGATCCTGACCTGGCATCTCAACTTCCGTCACTTTCCCACCACCATGACTTGGCTTCCCTTAGTTTTTATTTTATTCTAATAAGCTTTCATCCTTGCTACCTTGACTCCATGATTTTAACTCCATTAGATTGCACCTAGGTCTCATCATTTTACTGGTGAATTATCTAGATGTATGTTCTTTTTATAATAGTTTATTTTCTCACACATCTCTCCTGTGGAACTCTTTTCTAGTTTCTTGTTTCCCTGCCACTAGCAATCTTCAAAACTTTAAATGAAAAGTCAGTTGCCATCTTCTGTCTTCCTGAAACTATTTCTTGTATTGTTTTTTCTCCTTGCTAAAGTCTTTTCATTCTCTTTCTCTCCCAATAAACCCTTTGTGTATTAGTAGCAGTATAGTCTTGCTTTGGGTAAAATGATTAAAAAAAGAGTTTCAAATGTTTTCTTTCTACTAGAAATCAGAGTTGACATGGACAGCTTAAATTGTAGTCATCAGTTCACATTGAAATTATAATAATAATAATTGTCACATAATTACAAACAAATTCATTAATGTTTATGGTTCTTCTTCATGATGATCATCTTTAAATTTCAGTTCATAGCCCACCTGTATAAACTTATACATATACACACTCAGCAACATATATATTCCTGTATATACAATATACATACATATATATATATATATATATATATATATATATATATATATATATATATATTTATTTATTTGAACCTTTTCTTATGTACAAATCCCATTGATTTGTTCACAGGTATTCCTTTAATTCACAAGCAAATATTTTAATTCATTATCTGTTAAATTTCCAAGACATGCTTGCATTTCTAAGTAGCAAGGTTGCCATGGTAACAAGTTTTCCCTAATTTTTTCATTTGTTCTGATGATGTTCTCAATCAACAAAATATTGGCAAGAAAATATTAAAAAATAAACATCTGACACATTTTCACATATTCTTTCTCAATTGTTTTGTTCAGATATTTCATATTAATCATTTTATCACACACACACACACATATATATATATGGAGTTTGCATTATATTTCAGAAGTAGTTTGCAAATTAATTATACTGTATAATAATTGTAGTCATATGCCAAACTGCTGAGTATGTGCACACACACACAAACAAACATACATACATAATATATATATATATATATATATAGATAGATAGATAGATATACTAGTCAAAGTACCCAGCATTGCCTGGGTGTACATGGCTGCAATTGTATAACTGCACTTCCCTGTATACCCCTACTCCACTATCTAGATATGTCTGTCTGCATCCCTGCTTGCATGCATCATCTGTTGGTATACTAAGCTACTCCCCACCTCATCTTTTTTACACTATGTTCTTCACAAGTGTTTGATTATTCTTAAAGGAATTCCATCAATAAAACCTTCTTGTGTGGTCATTGCTCAGGGTTAAATTGTTTCAGTGTTTTAGATATTCAGTAAATTTCCTATGGCCATAATAACTTTCAAATAGTATAGCATTGTTCGCAAATCTAATAATCAAACAAAAGCAGGGATGAAGAGTCTGAGCTTGATTCAACTGCATGAATGCCCCCCTCCTTCTTTGCATGTTTACTGTAAAGCTGGGATTAATAAGAACTTCTTTGGAATTTTTTCCCTTTTGATGCTTCATTAATCCTTCTAAAACAATCTTTGCAACAAAGGTTGTTCAGATGCCAATTTAGGATGGAACCATATGAAGAAACTATTGGCTAAATGGCAAAAGCCAATTTTGGATCAAGTTTGTCACAGATTTCATCCACTTAACTGAAATAATCTAAATTCATGCAAGACAGTTTGTGTTATATGTAATTTACATAGCAAATTTGGAAAGCATCAGATGAAAAACCAGGGAATTATGGCTGAAAACCAGGCTTTTTGAACAGTTTTTTGTCATATGTGGAGGAACAAGAAGGATTAACCCACACTATCTTATCTTTAGCATGATGGTAAATTTTTTTGTGACATGTTTGAAGAAAGTAGGATAAAAAATGAGAAAATTATTCAAGTTTTAATTAGTACAAAAAACTGATTTTTTTCACATTTTTGCAATTTTTGTGTGAAGCCAATGTCGCAGGAAAAGCCATCAAGCACTCTAACTAAACCTTGTAACATGGGCTATGTTTTTCATTAAGCGCAAAGAATATCTGCTCATCCAGTAAAAATTTTGTTCATGTGTAACTTTGCCTTGGTTCTGCAAAAAGTTGTATCCACCTTCAGTTTTATCAATTTTTCTGCCAAACATGGGGGTCTGGAGATTGAAAAGTTAGTGTTGATCTCTATTCATAAATTTGCAGTATGGGTGCATAACTTCATCAAAATCAGTCAAGAAATGAGGACATGCATAAATAGCATACACACATGCACCCACAGACATCTTCTGTTTTATATATAAGGTTGGCCACAATTAGACTTACACTTATTAGGTATGCACTTTACATTTAAAAAAAACATTTTTTATTACATTTATATTAATTTTTTTTAAAATCATATTTGTTCAAAACTGTTTATGTACATTTGTTTAACACTTTACATTTTTGAGTACAGTTTAATCTCTCAAGTGCTCAAAATGTCCTCCATTGCAACATTCCTCAAGTCTCTCAGAACACTATGACACATGACACAACACAAATCCTGATATACATTAATTTCAATAAATATTTCTGAGATGTACTCTTTTAATTTTTTCACTGTGTGGGGATTTCTCTCATATACCTTGTTCTTTATTATATCCCAAAAATGAAATCCATTGGTGTTAGGTCAGGTGAATGTGGTGGCCATTTGATGCTGCCACTTCTTCTGAACCAACACTGTGAGAAAGTTTGGTTAAGGTAGTTCCTTATAGCCAAAGTGAGGAGGTGCTCCATTTTGCTGAAATTTTGGTGAAGTTAGCTCTGGTTCAGATCTGTGATTTAAAACATGAAACATATAGTGAAACAAATGTAAGCCTACTTTTAGCCCGGCCTATGAGGGAGAGAAAGAGAGAGAGTGATAATGACACCTTTCTTGTTTAAAAAACAATATTTTTCACCCCTTTTTATCTAATGGAATACTTTAACATATAGGAAAACTTCTACAACACACTTAAATTATAGTGATCAAAAAATAATAATAAAAAAATTCTTTTTATACACAAACAAAACAATTTATTATAATTTGTAATAAAACAATAATAATTAAAATTCTTAAAAACTTATAATTATTTATGTTTCTGTTTATCATAAGCATTGAATGAGATATTTGAATTTGACGTTTTTTTAGAATATATTCTTTATATGTTATGTAGGTGTTTGTTTATTATAACAATGACTCATACAATCAATTTAAAGGAATTTTAATATTTATATGTACACCTATTGTCCTTTGGACTTTGAATTTAATTAATGACTTTTAAAAATTTTCAAAGCACACCAATGATCATCTCACAGTACACCAGTGTCCCATGACACACCAGTTGGGAATCACTGATCTAGAGTATAGCCATTAGTTCAATATGTGACCAGTACATATGTCACTTTTTAGGGCAGCAAGGGACATACATTCTTTGGCATGAAGGTTCTTTGCTTTGGATATCTACTAAGACACAACTTCACTCCTGACCTCAAGTCAAACTTATATATGCAATCCATCACTAAAGCTGCTAAAAAAAATGGTCAGCTTCTTATCCTACTTTCGAAAATATTTTATTCTACCTGCCACACTCTACCTTTAGAAGTGTTAGATCAGACCAAAAATAGAGTATTGCTGCCATGTCTGGGCAGAAGTTTCCCAGTTCTTTCTTTCCAGAGTTTAAATGTGTCTGTGCTTTTCCCTACAAACCTTTTCTCGCAGGCAAAATATCACAAACCTTTCACTATTGTATTGCTATTTCCATGATAAATGTTCTGACAAGTTTCATTCCTTAGTTCCACTAATTCAGATCTTTACAGCTAAGAGCTGCCATGGCAAGTGCATAGGGTCAAATCATCCTCATTCTTTTTGTATTCCAATGTTAGCATGAAAGTTAATATATATATATATATATATATATATATATATATATATGTGTGTGTGTGTGTGTGTATTTAGGCAACAATCCTTCTTTCATGCACATTTCATTGAATTCAACAGACAAGATGCTTTTATTTAGTTTTTTTTATATCTATTTAGGCAGTAATATATATAAAAAACTAAATAAAAGCACCTTGTCTCTAATATTCAATGAAATATGCATATATATATATATATATATATATATATATATATATATATACAGCAAAAAATCCAAAAATACCTCATGTGGATATAGTCTATTTCAAACTCACACTGCTATGCGCCAGCTATCCTCAGACTAAGACTGTCTGGAAATTATGTTTTTTGAATTTGGTTTAGATAGCATTGTTGGAAACCTAAAGGGCCACTTAAGATGGTGTATGTATGTATGTATGTATGTATGTATGTATGTATGTATGTATGTATGTATGTATGTGTGCGTGTTGTGTGTGTGCACACATATATATGTATACATATACGTGTGTGCTAAATCTCCCACCACTTAATAATATAATCTATTAGCAGGAACCTAAATTCATTAAAATACAATTAAAGGCCTTGGCCATAAATAACCCCCAACCCTAGCTCATCAAACCAGAATACTTA
Organism: Acanthosepion pharaonis; assembly: GCA_903632075.3. Lineage (NCBI taxonomy): Eukaryota > Metazoa > Mollusca > Cephalopoda > Sepiida > Sepiidae > Acanthosepion > Acanthosepion pharaonis. Next base: position 1,191,560 of record CAHIKZ030000070.1, read on the forward strand.
TCTAAACTGAACTATCAATTTAAGTGGCCCCATATGTTTCTACCAAAGCTATCTAAACCAAATTCAAAAAACACCATTTCCAGACAGTCTTGGGCTGAGGATAGCTGGCACATAGCAGTGCCAGTTTGAAGTAGACTATATCCACATGTAATTTTGGATTTTTTGCTGTATAAGATATATGCTCTGTTATAATAAATACATTGAGCTTTCTGTGGATCAGACTTAATATCTGATATTACTAGAATCCACCTGTATTATATACCAGCAGGTCTATTAGCTGTACTATATATATATATATATATATATATATATATATATATATATATATATAAAACATATTTTGTTACTCTATTGTTCACCCAATTCAAAACCCAAGAGCCACTGAAGTTAGAGGTTGTTTTGGGATTTAAGTGGAGGAGGTGGAGGTAGGAAGTGCAGATTATGAAGATATGTAGGCAAGATAGCAGTGGACTCTAGACTTGAAGAAGTTAAAGTGGCAGTTATCAGAGAAGCACTCTTTTGGGAGTCTGTTTCACAAAGCAGTGGCACTTAGAAAAAAGCTGCACAAATGAAACTTTCATGTTAACAATTGATACACAAAGAATGAAGATGTTTTGACCCTATGTACATGACATGTATATAGTTATGTAATGTGATGTTATATATATATATATATATATATATATATATATATATATAACATCTTTTTTAACTCTTTAGTTCACCCAAAAAAAATTTCAAAAATATAATCAGTCAATTGGTGATAACACTGAAGAGTGGCCAGATATGTTTACCTGCAAAATTCCGAAGTCAGGATGCTGAAGGTCACATCAATCAGCTAAGTGACAAACATTTACTTATATTAATCCTATGTATATATATATATATATATATATATATATATATATATATATATATATATATATAAGAATTTAGTTGTTTATAAATTTAAATGCCACTGTGATGCGGTGTACATAGGATGAACCAATCTAAGGTTGGAGGCGGTGGTCATACGACATGTTCCCGCCACTTTGTGTTCTGGTAGTCTTAGCCAGCCTATAAGAAGAACTACTCAGGCAGTCCATGAGTCTGCAATTGGTCAACATTTGCTTGACAAACATGCTTGTGCCTCTGAATACAAAGACTCATGGTTTTCAGTGTTACACAGTGCTCGCTCAATACACCATCTTCGAGTCTCAGAAGCTGTTTTCATTAAGTGTCAACAGCCTAGCCTGTGTAGACAAAAGGAACACTTCTTACGTTCCTTACGTCTTTTGGAGGGTTTGTGAGTTCCCCTTTTTCTACTTTATACTCTTGTGGGACTATTTATTTTCATCCCACCTCATTCAATTTTAATTTTGTGTAATTAAAATTTGTCTTTTAGTCGTGTTCCACCTTTCCCTCCTCATTTACTTTATTAAGTGTGTCTTTGTATTCATTCGAATTTAATATTGCTAACAAATAACTTTGAAAAAGTGTTGGCCAAAAGGTACCTTAGGTATGACGTCCATTTTGTTTAAGGCTATATATATATATATATATATATATATATATATATATATATATATGTGTGTGTGTGTGCCTCAGTAAGTTCATAGCTCAATAGTTTCATTTACTCACAGCAGAAATTTATTTTCAGCATAATCTCCTTTCTTATCAGTGCACTTAACTCAATACTTTCCCATTAATTACTTACCCTGGACAACAGGGTTTTACAATACACTGACTGCATCCTCTGCAGTGGAGAAGGATGACCAACAAGATAGGACATCTTCTTGGTGGACACCTTCCAAAACCTAAGCAAAGTATTAAGAAACAGGAAAATTTCATTAGAAACAAAGAAAAGAGTACTGATATGTTATGTAATATCAGTCCTCATGTATGGTAGTAAATGCTGGACAGTCTAATCATAGGTGACGAAGTGACTTGAAACAACAGAAATGTGCATCTACAGAAGGATGCTGAGAATACCATGAACTGTACATGTGAATAACAAAAGTTTGGGGGAAAATAGAAAGAAAATGCACACTTATACTTTAAATCAGAAAAGTGACAGCTAAAATTCCTCTGGAACGATGGCTTGGAGAATTTTGCACTCAAAGGACATATTGAAGGCAACAGTGGCTGAATGAATAACCTACCTAGTAAATTTGTGTAAATGGTTAGCAGAACAACGATTAGAAGTGGTAGCAAAAGATCAAACAAAAAAGACAAAACTTACTCAGACCTGTATACTTATTTTTTTGCATAAAAAAGACTGTTGAAATTTCTATTATAGAAAAGCAGGCTTGCAAAATTTGACACTCACAGGATTTTGTGAAGGCAAGAGAGATAGAGGAAAACAGTGCATAATGAGTTAGCGTAAATAGTTGGAAGAACAAGGATTATAAAAAGCAGTAAAAAAACAAACTTTACTAAGAGCTACAAAAAAGACAGAAAATTGTGGCGAGTCTGATCACCAACATCCTGAAGGGACACAGCAAATAGTATAAGAAGATGTACCTATCATTGTGACTTTGATCCTTTAGGAATTAGATTCAATATTAAGAATTTGGTTTCATATTTTTCACTGATATGAAGTGGAATGATTCTACTGAATCAATTACTGCTAACTCTGCTGCTCAGAAAGTTTGTTCACTATGTCACAATTTTTCTTGCCAGAATCTGTCTTGTATATTTGTAAGTTTGTCATTTGTCTATGCATCAAATATTGTTACCACATCTGGTTTGGGGCTTCTGTTTTATATCTAGAGCTTCTTGACAAAATCCAAAGAAGAATCTGCAGTGTTATCAATCCTGACCTAGCATCTCAGCTTCAGCCACTTTCTTATTGCTATAGTGTAGCTTCCCTTTGCCTCTTCTATTTCCCTTGCCACACCATATTTTTCAAGCACTTCTCAAAACCACTACATCAAGAAATAACGAACTTTATTATTATCAATTTTTTTCCCTTTTTTCAGGATACTATTTCTTGCCTGAATTTTTTAGTTGCACTTTGGACATGTATGATATTTAAATTGTGTAATAAGTTAAAAATTATCACTACAACAATGGAAAAAGTAAAATGAATAGTGGCAATGGAAATAAACCTGTTAAATTTTCCGCAGATGAGCATAAAAAGGGAATAGTTTCTTGCAACCCATAAAGAAAGAAAATGTCCATTTGATAGTACTATCTGATGGATATTTTGGATCCATTAATAACAAAGAAAATTGTTTTAGCAGCAGTTTTACTCATATACAAGACCCACATGTCTCTTATATAATCAAGCCATGTTTCTTTTGCTCAAACCCTTTACAGTCCAAGATTTTTTTAATATTTTTATTGTCAGTCACCATTTTCTTTTTCCACCAATTTCAATTAACCATTTCAACATTGGTTGCCTAAGGAAAAAGCAATCCTTCCTGGAAATTGCCTCATGATTTCGTTTATTACTTTGCTATTCTTTCTTTCTGTACAGCAATCATAAAAAATATCCCTTTCTAGTAATCATTGGAAACTAAAAAAAGAACTGAAAAATCCATCAGGAATTTTTTATTGCTAACATATTGTCATTCCAAAATGGTTTGAAACTGAAAAAAAAATGGTAGATGGTAAAAGATATAAAATGTGTACCATATATTCTTTGGATCAGTTTCTTTATAAGCATTGTCTTTATCACAATGTTTCAAGCACTCTACTCACTAGCCTTCTTCAGGTATTTGTCACATTTAGTAACCTTATGGGAGTCAATGTACAGTTTTCTTCAGCAAGTGGCTATCTATTTAATATTAACTAAAAATATCCTACCCCAAGTAATACTGCTTTAGTCCTCTTCAAAGTACACTCCTCATATACTTATTGTAGCATGTCATCCATTTTTCAAAACAGAAAGAAAGTCCTCCTGTAATATAAATATCAGCCAGCTTATTGCATTTACTGTGCCGTACTGATGCAGCATTCACCCTGGGCGGATTGAGCCGGCTTCTTCCTGTTATGAGAAGAAGATTCTTGGGATAAATTATAGAAGTAGGGTACCCAGGCCTACTCAGATAACGTTCTTGCTTGCCGCGGGGTTCTTGTACCCATGGTGCTGCTGACAGTTCACAAATAACCATTTACACTGTTCATGTCATAAATAACTGTCTTGGACTATAATACTGTCTCTCATAATATAAGCTTTTATGTATGTATATGTATGTATGTATTTATGTATGTATATAGATACACACACACACACACACACTCTCATGAATCACAGATACATCTTGTACCCATGGTGCTGCTGACAGTTCACAAATAACCATTTACACTGTTCATGTCATAAATGTCTTGGACTATAATACTGTCTCTCATAATATAAGCTTTTATGTATGTATATGTATTTATGTATGTATATAGATACACACACACACACTCTCATGACTCACAGATATATCTTGCAACCATGGTGCTGCTGACAGTTCACAAATAACCATTTACACTGTTCATGTCATAAATAACTGTCTTGGACTATAATACTGTCTCTCATAGTATAAGCATTTACGTATGTATATGTATGTATGTATTTATGTATGTATATAGATACACACACACACACACACACACACACACACACACACTCTCTCTCATGAATCACAGATACATCTTGTACCCATGGTGCTGCTGACAGTTCACAAATAACCATTTACACTGTTCATGTCATAAATAACTGTCTTGGACTATAATACTGTCTCTCATAATATAAGCTTTTATGTATGTATATGTATGTATGTATTTATGTATGTATATAGATGCACACACACACACACACACATCTTGTACCCATGGTGCTGCTGACAGTACACAAATAACCATTTACACTGTTCATGTCATAAATGTCTTGGACTATAATACTGTCTCTCATAATATAAGCTTTTATGTATGTATATGTATTTATGTATGTATATAGATACACACACACACACTCTCATGACTCACAGATATATCTTGCACCCATGGTGCTGCTGACAGTTCACAAATAACCATTTACACTGTTCATGTCATAAATGTCTTGGACTATAATACTGTCTCTCATAATATAAGCTTTTATGTATGTATATGTATGTATGTATTTATGTATGTATATAGATACACACACACACACACACACTCTCATGAATCACAGATACATCTTGTACCCATGGTGCTGCTGACAGTTCACAAATAACCATTTACACTGTTCATGTCATAAATGTCTTGGACTATAATACTGTCTCTCATAATATAAGCTTTTATGTATGTATATGTATTTATGTATGTATATAGATACACACACACACACTCTCATGACTCACAGATATATCTTGCACCCATGGTGCTGCTGACAGTTCACAAATAACCATTTACACTGTTCATGTCATAAATGTCTTGGACTATAATACTGTCTCTCATAATATAAGCTTTTATGTATGTATATGTATGTATGTATTTATGTATGTATATAGATACACACACACACACACACACACACACACACACACACACACACACACACACACACACACACACACACACACACTCTCTCATGAATCACAGATACATCTTGTACCCATGGTGCTGCTGACAGTTCCCAAATAACCATTTACACTGTTCATGTCATAAATAACTGTCTTGGACTATAATACTGTCTCTCATAATATAAGCTTTTATGTATGTATATGTATGTATGTATTTATGTATGTATATAGATACACACACACACACACACACACACACACTCTCATGAATCACAGATACATCTTGTACCCATGGTGCTGCTGACAGTTCACAAATAACCATTTACACTGTTCATGTCATACATAACTGTCTTGGACTATAATACTGTCTCTCATAATATAAGCTTTTATGTATGTATATGTATTTATGTATTTATGTATGTATATAGATACACACACACACACACACACACACACACACACACTCATGAATCACAGATACATCTTGTACCCATGGTGCTGCTGACAGTTCACAAATAACTATTTACTGTTCATGTCATAAATAATTGTCTTGGACTATAATACTGTCTCTCATAATATAAGCTTTTATGTATGTATATGTATGTATGTATTTATGTATGTATATAGATACACACACACACACACACTCTCATGAATCACAGATACATCTTGTACCCATGGTGCTGCTGACAGTTCACAAATAACCATTTACACTGTTCATGTCATAAATAACTGTTTTGGACTATAATACTGTCTCTCTCTTAATGCTAACTTCACATAAAGATTCCAGCATCTGTATATTTTTATGATGCACACATTACACAAGATATCAGACTTGTACTTCCTGAGTACTGCTTCTGTTGATCTTGTCACTGTATTTACATTAACTTGATTTACGTCATTTCCACTACATTGCAAAAATGTATATTAAATTAATTTATTGTAAAAAGTAATTTATATTAATGATATTGATGACATAATAATTTTGCTGAATTTATGAAGACATTGAAAATAGCAAATTCCATTAACAGCATCATCATTAGTTACACTCATTGATCAGATCATAATTATCTACACCAGGAATCCTCAACCTTAAGTGTGCTGAGGGATATTGAAGAAATCAAAAAAACAAAAAAACACCAGGTACTGGTTTCACACTAAATAAACTGCACAACTAGTTGAATAGAAACATTGAAATAAATTAAGTTCTTATTTGTGTGTTTAGTTTTTTTTTTAAATCTATGGTTTTATTTTATAACATTTAAATATATACCCTTTTAACATAGTGTGCCATGATATTTTCATTTGCTCCTAGGTGTGCCATTGCTTAAAAATGTTGAGAAACACTCATCTATATTCTTAATCTGCTTGATTGTATGCACAACCATCATTCTTTTTTTCTTAAGATCAGAGTGTAGTATCTGCCCAATCCTAAACCCTTCTGGATAGAATCAGTTATATTGTCAAAACAAGAAGTTTACATAATAACCATAAGCAAAAAGGAATTAGAAAAAGCAAAGGTGAGGCTATGTTCGGGGGTGGGGGGGAGGTTGCAAAGGAGGAAAGGTAGGAGTTAATAAAAGCTAGAAAAAATGCAAAGAAAACCAGTTGAAAGGAAAAAGTAAACAGACATATGTGCATATAAAGAGAAAAGAGATGAGGATAAAAGACAGAGACAGGCTTGCTGGTTGGATATAAAGTGTGTAATGGTTGCAATGCAGTGAGAAGGGAGAGAATGAGAAGTTATAGAAAAAAATGTGTAAAAGATCAGTGACATGAGATAATAGGTCTACCTTATTTAGATATCAGTACACTAATCTATACTAATTTTTATGTACATAGATGTCCTACATAATACTCTCCAATAAAAAATAGTAACTGCACTGTGGATGCACTTATGTCTTAATCACCACCAAGCACAAACATGGTAATATTTTAAAAACTTAAGTATTGTTTTGAAAAGCACCCAGTAGATCAAGATTTTTTTTAGCAATTTGTGCAAGTCAAATCTCTTTACAAAAGTTATTTCATATTTGTATTCAGTGAATTACCAATAAAAATTGATTGATCTCTGCTTTCCTTGGATGTGTGTTTAGCATAATGTATATTGGTATGAAAAGGTGTTATTGGCAAGACAAGCTCAAGTTCTGGGCTAGTCCACTGCATTCACTTTCACACATATGCCCTTGGGAAAGGCATAAATCTATCTCTTCTCTCCTAAGCCATAGATTAAATAGCAGAGTAGACTGGGCTTACTAACCTTCGGTGGCAAATACTACAAAAAAAAAGAAAATTCTGAATTCCAAACGATGGAGGAGGTAGTGGAAAACCACTCCACTATTATGTTTCTGTAGTTGTATAATAGGAACTGTGACTATAAATAATCATTTTTTTTCATCTTACTACAGATTAAGCACTCCTGATCATAATATATATTTTTTAATTAAATTTTATAGAAGTTAATACAAGTGTCCAGTTTGCTATGTAAATTTATTTTAAATTGATCCTTTCAGTCAGTTAAGTGCCATACATGATGCATACTTGGGTGATCATGTCTCTTTTGATACAGGACTAATTAGGCAAAAGATTTTTTCTGCATTGTGTTGCTGTTTCATTCTGCTGTAGGACCCAGTCTGTCCTACTATTAAACCTATAGATTGGGGGGAGAAGAGATCGATTCATACCTTACCTAAGGGTATTTTTATGCAAGTGAATGTAATGAATCTGATTGTAATTCAAACTCAGCTCTCCAATTTCTCATTCTGATCCAATGTCCATTACACCACATCAGTCATCCCCCTCACAGAAGCCAAAACAAAATGTGCTCATACAATGTGATTTCTTGTAAAAAAATTCATATTGTAAAGTTCTTTTTTCATATTTTATAACCCCAGATTAAAAATGTCAAAACATTTTTTTTTTTTTTACATTTCAAGAAATCATATCAAATGAGCATATTCTGTTTAGGCTTCTGGTGGAAAATCAATTTAGAATGAATTTTTATAGATAACTAGCCCCCTGTAAACTTTTATAAAATTTCATTAAAAAAAATTAATATTTGTAATCTAAAGTATTTAATCTATATTAATATGAAATATTTTTTTTTTGAAAAAATAATAAATTGTGATCTAGATTATTTAATCTTTATTAACAGGAATTTTTTTTAAAATTAATATTTGTTATCTGGAGTATTTAGTCTATATTAATATGAAATAATTTCTTTTTAAAATTAATATTTGTGATATAGAGTATTTAATCTATGTTAGTGTGAATTTTTTTTTAAATTAATATTTGTCATCTGGAGTATTTAATCTATATTACTATGAAAAAAACTTTTATAAAATTTATATTTGTGATCTAGAATATTTATATTAATAGGAAAAAAATAAAATATTATTTTTTGGTTGCAGTGCCTATTAGATAACTCTCAAAAAATATTTGTGGAGAGTCACATTCTGAAGAGACATGCATAAAAAATGTTTCCCTTTCTTCTAAAGACATTTTATTATCATGTTTAATACTTAATATCTTTGTATTTATCGATTGTCTCTTCTTTTCCAACAATACTGATTTATGACCTACAGGGTGTTAGGAGTAAATTGTTGTCATTTTATATTTTTAATTTTGCACATGTGCATTGTTTGCTTTTGATTTTGTATATTAGAGTCTGTTGGGCACCATTTGTGACAAAAGGAGTATGATTGCACAATTCATTCTGCCATTTGAAAATCGTCTGTTGTACTGCTTGGCATTCACACTGGAAGCTTCAATATGAACATTCCAAAGTTTTTGGATGTCAGCACAGAGGATTTGGAAAGAATTGGATGAGTCTAATGGTGATTATCAAGGTACAGCAGCTCTGAAAAATCATACTGATTGTTCTGATAAAAAAAAGAACTCCCAAATTTGTTAGTGAAGACCTCACTCAACACAGAGGCCTACATCAAATGCCTTGAGAAGATAGCATTGTCCTAGGTCAAGAGGGTGACTGCTGAAAGATCCTATATCTGGCAACAGTACTCTGCACCATGCCACACAAGCAGGAGAATCCAGTCATCCCTGTTAGACAATTTCTACGACCACATCACCCCTTACATCTGGCCACCTAACTCCCCAAACTGCAACCCCCTTGATTATGTGTGAGGCGCAATTGAACAAGGGACCAACAAAATTTCTTGTAACACCAAAGATGAACTGAAGTCATTGATTATGTCAGCATTCACCAACTTAAACAAGGAGACAGTACAGAAGAGATACAGGAGATTCCAAAGTCATCTGGAAGCAGTTGTTGAAGTCAATGGCAATTTTATTGAAAAAAAATTTACTCTTTAGTATTTCAAGATATTTTTGTGTCATTTTGGTAAATATATCTTTTAAAATGAGATGTCAGTGTTATTTTCATTTTTGCATAATTTAAATGGCGATTTATCCATCACACCCTGTACATGAATTCTTACATGGCTGTCCTGCGTATAAGGCCTTTGATTGGGTAGGGGTTTGAGGATAACTCACAACCAATCTAAGGATTGGTTGAGTTATTTTTATCATTCTTTATTGTAATAAATCTTTACAACTTTTGCATACAAAATACTTTGGCTTTACTTAAATGGTTAAACTGAAAGTCATTTGCATGTTTAACCTCTGCTTACATTTGATATTTATCTGTTTTTTGTTTTCAAATCATTTTTGTTTCTAAATTATTCATATCTTTTTTTTCTTAATTGCTGTTTTTCCCAGCTATGGGCAAATAATGGAGCCCCAAACTGGGAACAAAACACTACGAAAGTATAAAAAATACATTTTTATAATAAAAATACCAGCAATAAAAAAAAAATTACCAAAGCTTCCAAGAAAATTAAATTTCAGCTTTAAATAACCCTTAAGGAGTTGATATGCCATTAAACAAACAAACCAAACCAACTGATTCTGATATGGAATGTTAAATAGTCTTTATATTACTTAAATCACTATATATTGTGTAAATCTCAAGACATGTGATAAATTTCAAGGTTATATATTCTTAAGAAAAATTTAATTAAGTTTCTTATTAAAAGGATCAGATATCTTTTTCATGGGGAAAAAATATCTCAGTGAGTAAAATAGAGAGGTTTTATCAATAGAAGAGGTTCACAATAAACTTTTTGTAGCATGTAACCAGACCTTGACATTTTAGATGCAACAAGAATCGAGATTTTTTTATTTTATTGATGGTAAAATTTTAACTGGAATGGACATGAATCTAAGGATTGGTTGTGAGTTTTTTTTATCATTCTTTATTGTAATAAATCTTTACAAATTTTGCACACAAAATATTTTGGCCTTACCTAAATGGTTAAGCTGAAAGTCGTTCCCGTTTTTAACCTCTGCTTACTGATATTTATACATTTTTCTCTTTTCAAATCATTTATATCATTTTTCTTTCTAAATTGTTAATACCATTTTTTTTTTCCAAATTATTTAGCATAAAGCAATATCAGATTTAGATATGGGTTATTGTATAGTCACTAGAGTTAAGCGCTATCAAACCTGATCAGTAAGTAATGGGTGACCACTTGGAAATATGAATTGCTGTAATGGATAATGGGTCATAATCAGAAGGCTGAGTTTCAATACCAGTCATGTCTGTTATATTCACTTAGGTACAGATACCCTTGGGAAGAGTATGAATCTAGCATTTCTCTCCTCAGCTATGGGTTAATTAGTAGGATTCGTATCAATAAATCATTACTATCACCAAAAAAAATCTGGTGTTAAATTGACATGCAAGAAGCTGATAAGCCATAAAAAATAAATCAATTTACATTAGTTACAACAAGAAAAAAAACTACTAAATTGCATTCACTTTTCCATATTTATTTATTTATGATAAAACTTTAAAGGTTTGGATATTAAGAAATCTATGAATACAGTTTCTGCCTCTTCTTTCAAATAAAATGTCTTTTGGCTTAAAAACTTATCAAGATGCTTGAAAAAGTAGTAGTCAGTAGGTGAGATCAGAGGATTATGGTGGGTGTGGCAAAGCTTCATACTGCATGTCAGTGAGCATCTGCATTGTCAGCCTGGCAACATGTTGCCAAGCATTCTCACGAAGCAAAATTGGACCTCATCAGTTAACCAGTGCCAGTTACATTTTGCTTAACTGAAAGGGTATTTCATCCACTTTCTGGCAGTAAATTTCAGCAGTGATGGCCAGGTTAGATTCCTGAAAGCTGTAATAGATAATGTCAGTGGTGGATTATCAGAGAATATTCTGTGGGTGAAATTGTTTGTCACAAAGGTTCTAATTCTCATCACAATTTGTTCAAGAAATGGATCATTTGAATTTCGCAAATGCAGCATCAAACACACTTCAAAACATCAAACTCTTTGACTTTATTGCATTCGTGTGGAACTCATTTATCAAGTTTCTTCACCTTGCCAATTTTCTTGAAATGCGCTGATACTGTTGAAATGCTGAAACCCATTATCAGAGACATTTCTCTGACACATGTTTTGTTTGACTGGTTATTTCAGTTGCTGATTATCAATTGAGGATGAATGTCCTCTACCACCTTGATCTGCTAGAGTTGTATCCACACCGCAGGGCTTGAGAAACAAGCACCTTACTATCTAATCACAAGTGGATCCTTTATCCCATGCTCTCTTAATGTTGGCAGCAGTTTGAGAAGCATTATGACCAGGCTTGACCTTATGAAAAAAAAAAGCAAACGCATCTCTTCTTTATCCATGTTCAAGATGAGGAGTATATAATGTTTCACGTTACATTTTGAAAAAGATTGAAATAAAATTAATAAAGTGGACACCTTAATCATTAGGAATTAGTAAAATATTTTTGGGCATCTATATTGATAATATATTAGAACACAAAAGATTTATTTTAAAATCAGATATTTTCCAAGCAACTTAATAGAATCAACCTGAATCTGTTAGGAATATAAATTCTACACTTGGGGACAACTCCACATTTGAAAAAAAAGTTGTTTATGAAAAATAGAGGATGAAAACAAGGGGGAAGCTTATACTTAACATCAGGAAGAGACAATTGAAATTTCTGGGACATGTAATGAGAAAGTAGGGCTTGGGAAATCTGATACTCACAGGGTGGATAGAGGGAAAGAGAGTCAAGGAAAAGCAATGTGTGATATACCTAGCAGGCTTAAGCAAGTGGATGAAGGAACAGAGTTTGGGAGAAGTAGCAAAAGGACAAAACATACTGAGAACTACAATGGATAGGAGGAAGTGGAGAGCCATGATCGCCTACATCCTGAAGGAATATGGCACATAAAAGAAGAAGACTGCTTTCTGAAAGTCCATTTTATACCACTTTTATGAAAGATATACATTAGTGTAGGTTTCACCTTTTGTTTAAAATAGCCTGAAGTAAATAGTTCTCACCAAATCATCTTTGTCTACCTCACCTCTGTCATAGGTTAAGATTCATCATTTACTGTGTTTGAAATAGAAAACTTGAATTATGACAGCTCAACCTTTTTTTTTTTCTATCATACTTTTCTCTGTTGACCTGCCCTCATGTGATATTTTGAAACTTGTAATTTTCTGTTTTTATTGCAGCAATATCAATCACCACAAAAGATTTATGCAAGGTTAATTTTTGTGGTCTGGAAATGGTCAAAAGTATTCTCATATAGATTAATGGTAATTGTTTCTATTTTATCCCATTTTAGATTATCAGAATTCATATTTTATTTTTGGAGGGGCAGTGAATACCTACAAGATTTTAGTTTCCAAAAGTGAAGATTTCAGTTTCAAAAACCCAGAAAGAAGATGAAATGAAAAGAACCATGATAAAATGTAAATAGGAATAAAATATGAAAAAAAAACTATATTAAAAAATGATGCAAAGCATTTGTGTAGACCAAGAAATAAATCTTATTAAAAATAAAACAAATTGAAATGTAAAACAAAGAAAATGGAGAAAGAAGGCAGGAGACTTTTGAAAAAAAAATCACAAAGAAAAAAAGCAGAAAAAAAGAATAAAATCATTAGAATATATAAAAAGATAAGTGGAAAGCATGTGAAAAGGATTGAATGAATAAGTGTGAATAGAAGTAGTTATGAAGAATGAAAGAATAAAAATAGAATAATTGAAAGAGAAATTCTAATCAGACTGAAAGTCTTTTAGTGCATACAGTCAGATCCAAATTCCATTGACAAAATTAGCAATATTTCTGTTCTGAAGATACCATCTATTTCTATTCATATTACTCAAAGCCTACATCAGGTCCCAATAGCAAAGTATATATATATATATATATATATATATATATATATATATACATTCAAATATTCTAATAAAAAAACGAGAGTAGACAGCTATATATAAGGGCTGGCTACTCTCATTCTGTGTATATATGTATTTATGTGTTTGTGTGTGTGTATATATATATATATATATATATATATATATATATATATATATATATATATATATATATAAAATAATTAGATAATAAAAAAATGTGTCTTACCAATTGAACATATAAAATGAAAATGCTTACAGTTTGGAAAATAAGTAATTCAATAGCCACCATAAAAAGCAATTTATTGCATTATTTGCCTGCATATATAGTATTTACCTCAATATAAGCAGATATTTAAACAAATACATTTATAGAAAATGATGAAAGATATATTTAAAAATAGTGAAGCAAAAGGTATTCAATGATTATTCATAAAAGAATTCAAATCAAGAACACTGTCCCAACAGTAAAGTATGGAGGCAGTGATATATTTATACCAGGCTGCTTTTCATCACATGGCACAGGACAATTTCACATAATCAAATGACGTGTAAATGAAGCCATGTACTGAGATTTATTGAATAAGAACCCCCCTCATCAGTCAAAGCTTTAAAAATGAAATTCATTTCAAATGAGTATGTCTCCAGAACAACAATCCTTAACATATTGCTAACACAACCAGTGGTTTGAAAATAAGAGAATCAACCTATTAAAGTAGCCCAATCAGTCTCTTGATCTGAACCTGATTGAAAATTTGTATCTATGCTGGTCAGCCTCATAATTAGTATTGAAAAAGATCTGCTATCAAGACTGATTCCAAATACCAACAGAAAAATGTTTTAAGCTAATGTCTATTATTGGAAACAACTGAAGATTGTTGCAAACAAAGGCTGTTTTACAAAGTCTTAGGCTCTGTTTCGTATTATAAAATTTTTTAAACCTTCATTTTGAAATATTGTCTAGCCATTTCCCTCCAAGCAAGGAAATAAAGCCTCTAAGATGCAAGGGGGTTACTGAGTGTTAGAGAATGAGAAAAAATACTATTAATGAGAGAGAACATTAACAGGACAAGAATTAAAATAGGAAAATATAATGATTGACATTGCATTAAAAATTTTTGAATTTTTGGTTAAAGGTGACAGAAAAACAAGAAGCCAGAAGAGAGTTCCATGAGCAATAAGCGCAATAGAAGAAACTGTTAGCATAGAACTTACAGGTACATTTAGCCACTTCAAGTGTAAAATGATGAGATCTTGCCGCCAATCTAGTACTGCTACTGAGAGTGAAAAAAATGAAAAGACTTTGGAAGGAACCTGAAACCCAAAATTTCAGAATTTAAGTGGAGATGGAGACAAAGTAGAGATATAAATATATCTTTTATAATTTTATATAAATGTATTTGTTAAAATTTATTAGTTCAAATTCATGGTTAGAATAATGAAAGCATATGTGGGTAGTGTAATGCCTAGTGGCTCAAAAATATATATTGGGAAGCCAAATCCGAATTCTGGTTGAGTTTGTTGCATTCACTTTCACACAAATACTCTTGGAAAATGTATGAATCCACTTCTTCTTTCCTCAGCTATGTTTTTTTTTTTACTATGATGTTCACACTGTGCAAGGCCCAAGGGTCACTCAAGGTAGAGGGTTACACAGTAAGAGGCACAGTTTATTCAGATATGTGAGGAAGATAAAAATTAAGCTAGACTTGAACAGGTTAAGATTTTAATGTTCAGGAAAGCATCCTCTTGGGAGTCAGTTCCACAATACAGTGGTTTGTGAGAAGCTGCTGCAAGAGTGGAATTTACATCTCACCAAATGAAATATGAAAGGAATGAGGGTGGTTTGCTACAATGTGCGTGGCATGTTGGGTCTTAGCCGCGAAGATTAGATCTGGTAGAACTAACACTTTCTATAGAAATATCAATAGAGCAGTGAGAGGCTTGCAACATCTCATTTGTGGGAAAAGAGGTTGTAGGGTGAAAAATAATTTGTCATCCCCAAGGACATATAGATATTTTTGAGAGTGGAAAGTGAAGACTAGGAAACTCTTGCCCATAGTACAGTAGTACTCCATTTCTGACTCTTGTAAAGGTAGAGGATAGTAGAAGTAGTCAGGTATTTGTTGGAGCAGTACAGGGAACTGACCATCAGGCAGACTGGGCTCTCTAGCCATGTTTGGCAACCAGTCTAAAAGAAAGAAAATGCTAATTTTAAACTCAGTATGTTGCCCTGGTGAAGTATGTACTATATACCCATTGTGAAGATGATGGCACTGACAATTAACTGTGATGTGGGAGTATTGGATTGCATCTGAGGCTGAATAAAAAAAAATAAGTAATGAAATCTTTATGAGGTATAATTTGGAGGGAAAGATATCTAGAGTTAATTTCTGTCTAAATTTCTGGAGTTATCATTATTTACCCTATTTTTATTTGGACTATTATCCTTATCTTTGTTTTTGTTACCATAACATTTTGGCCATTATGCCCTTTGGTCTCCATCAGATATTTATCAATCTGGGTAACTTACAGGGAATTTTGAACTGAACCTGTTATTTAATCTATAGGGTCTTATTCCACTACTCAAAGGTGGTATCATCTAGTTCTTATTTTCAGTAATCAGCTATTGCTCACCCCTTTCCACTTATTTCAAATACACACTGCCTGACCAAGTGATTGAACTCACAACCACTTTCACCAAATTCAAGAATCAATGCTAAGCCTTTGTCTTCCACACAAAGATGAGGACAATTATCCAAATATAAAAAGTGGAAATTAGCTAGGGTCAAATAATACAGTAAACTGTTTTTGTTGTATGTACTGAATATTTATTTTCTCCACTGTATCAACAAAACAAAAATAAATTTCATAGAGATTAGAGAAGATTTGTTGAAGAAAAGCAAAATAATAATTAATTTTTTTCTCAGCTATCAAAGAAACAAATTTTATCATGTTGTGAAGAAATATTATATCTGGATGAAAAAAGTAAAAACATTTGAAAGAAAATAAATTATGCCTTTCAACTGTGATTAGGATCCGCACTTATAACTGTTTTTAACTTGTAATGTTTAGCAATCACTTCAAATCATAAAAATATTCATCTGTGTACTGTGCCCCTTTAGAACAATGGATGATCATAGCTCTATACAACTTCCTGTCTTTTATAAAGTTTGTCTTTTTGTTATATCTCTTAATCCATGTTCTGCCAAGCATTTACACAATCTTATTATGTATATGCTGCTTTCCTGTTTCCCTTGTATTCAGTATAACCTATGTGTGTCAAATTTTCCAAGCCCTCATTCCTCTTTATGCACCCAATAAATTTTAACTTTCTCTTTCTGATGCTACATATAAGTATCCTTTTTGTTTCCATTTTCTTTAAAAGTTCATTGTTGCTATCTTGTTCAGACAATGATATACTCAGCATTCTTCTTTAGAACAACATTCCAGTTGCCTCAAGTCTCTTCTTCATCTGGGATGAGATTGTCCAGCATTCCCTGACATATATGAGTACTGATGGTAAATAACAGTTCAGTACTCTTTTCTGTGTTTATGATGAAATTTTCCTATTTCTTATTATTTTGCTTAGCTTTTGGAAGGCATCTATTCTCTATTTTCAGATTTTGATATCACGTTTTCCATACTCAAATACTAAATTTTTGTACTTGTTTAATTCTGATATCCCAAATTTGTAATTCACATTTTAGGTTGTACTTTTTGTTGACAACCATGCAATTTATTTTCTTATAACTGATGTTTAGTACTTTTTTTCTCATTTTCAATTAATACCTTCTCTAGGAGTTCCTTTCTGCATCTGCTATCAACACTGTATCATCTGCATATCTAATTTTATTAATATTTTCGCTACCAATAATGAATCTTAGTAGGTATTCTAATTCTCTACAATGTACTAATACTGAGAGAATTAGAATTATAAAATAGTCTATTATATACATGACTCTCCTAAGACCCTACAAAAGTGTAAAAAAAATATTTCCTAAAGTTGTGATATTTGATTAGCCAGACATGGATCAGTGTTTATAAGAAGACTGACTTAAATATAGATAGTGGGGATTGAGGAAAGAGTCTTGTATTTCATCATTTACAGTAAACAGCTACATTAATGTAGAAATAATTAAATAATTTAATTTTCATATTGTAATTAAAATACTGAAATAAGTGGCTGTATATGATTTGAACTTGAATGTAAATGTTAAAATTATTTTAGGATTCAGAGAAAATTTAAGGAATTCTTTTTATGTTTACACATTATAATGCTCTACAGCAAGGAACCCTGTATTTGCTAAACGTAGCTCTGTCTATGAAACTTCACCTGGCCACAATTTAAGGGCAAGCACAGAGCCACAAGTAGAATGTTTTTCCCCCAGCTAGGTGACCTTTATTTACTATACTTAGTTTAGTCTGGTACAAGGCAGTAAATTTGAGGTATATAATCCTTTGCATCTTAATGGTTTTAGGGCCTTTGTTAGGGTGAAATGATTAAATGCTGAAAGGTACAAAATTAATTTAGTTGTAATGGTCTTCAAAGAGCTCAAGTTAACCATTGCTCTCAAGTGATGTACCTTATGTAGTGAGTCTTGATAAAAACAAAACATAAAAAAATATATATATATATAAACAAAAATAAAAAGAATTCAAATGAGGCATTTTCATTTTCCTTAAAAACCCTTACATCCTTCTTTCTCTCTCTCTATCTCTGAACTTTTCTTTCTATACCTCTTTCAACTAATGAGAAGACAATCCTTAAATAAAAAGAGAAAGAAGCAAAGACTGAGCCTGGTCCAAAATGCTGGATGTCTGCAGGAGCAGAGCCTACTTTGTGACTGAAAATTCTGAAAAATCAGGGAGGCTCTACACATAAACTCTGTTATAAAAAAAAAATGAAAAATAAAGGAACACCAGAAAATAAATAATTTTGGCCAATAGAAGAATTAACTTAAAGAGACTTTTGATGCTAGCTGAAACCAATGTTCACACCAGAATCTCCAAGCCTGATCAAAAGGATATAAACCTGACACCTCTGGGCTAGAGGCAGATGGGATGAGGAGAGGATGGAACCAAAGAATGCTACTGCGTAGAAACTAGCCATGTTTGATGCATAAAGAAGCAGTTAAGAGGTCATTTGCTACTGATATTTTCACTCTGCTTGGGGCCAAGAAAAACACAGTAAATTGTCATTGAACTAATTTCTGAGATTACTATTATCCCTATCATAGTCTTACTCCAAACTACTGAAACAGACATTTCTCCAGACTGCCACCAATATCCACCTTATTAATGAACTTTTTTGCTATGTTGAATACCATGCTAAAGATAGTAAATAAAAATATATTATTTATTCTAAACCCCAGAGTCAGTTTGTTTTATTCCAAAGTTTCCAATAAAATAATTATCCTACCACCTATCCACACTTGGATTTACCAAGCTTCGCTTAGTTTCACATGTAAACACAATTGTGGTGCACTGAGTGAAAATCAAAGTCACTTTAATTGTTATGTTCTGTGAGACTAGCTTGCTAATCATTGTTTCTCCATTAAGGAACCTTGTTTCTTTGATTTATTCTTTTCTTCTTTCATATTCTTTTTCTTTTTTCATTCTCATTCTATTGTCTTTTTCTTCTCTTCTTTCTTTTTATCTTTCTAATATTTCTCTTTTCTTTCTTTCTTTCTTTCTTTTCCTGTTATTTTTTCTTTCTTTAAATGTTCCTTCCTTCTGTCTTTCCTTCCATTTTATCTTCATTTGAAATTTTTACTTTTTCTCAAAGTTTTCTCTTTCATTTTCATGTTCCCTTTTTTTCATCACCCCTATTTCTCCCCAATGACTTGTTCTCTAAACCAGTATTTCCCAACCTGCGGCCACATGGCCAAAATGCCTTGTGGCAAATTTCAGGCAGGCTACAGAAATTTTAAAATTGGATATGTTCTATGTAAAATGAAAGTAAATGTTTACACTATAATAATTTATGGGTGACAGTAAAATTCTGGGTTTAAAATGGGCCATGAGCTAAAAGCTTGGGAACCAATGCTCTAAACTCAGATAGACAAGATTTAACTTGAAATTTTAATCAATGCAAGGGTGCCGAAAAGTTTTTAGCCTAACCAAAGAGGGGTTAAAATATAAACTTGGGTATTTGTATATTTGTTCAGACTTTGGGAAAGGAGTGTGTTAGGTTGAGACCTTCTCAACACCTCAGTCAGATTGTAATATTCCATCCAGTCAACAATTTCTTTCATCACAGTCTTAAAGTCTCCTTTATGAAGAAACTGCACTCATAAATTCACAGAACATGAAAATATTACCTCTCCACACATGATTAAAGTGTAATCACATTTTTCTTCCTTCTTTCATCTTCTAACTAGTGAAGAATATATTTAACTATTCTTTTTTTGTCTGCCATGTTCCACCGACGATCATGGCTCTCCACAACTTCCTACTCTTTATAGCTCTTTGCAATGTTTATCTTTTTACTAACCCTGCCGTTCCCTATTCTGCCATCCATTTAAACAACCTTGTTAGGTAAGTTACTCACTATTTTTCCTTTAACCCTCTTTGCCTTTAATATGTCCTGAGTGTGTCAAATTTTCTGAGACCACTTTCCTCATTATTTGTTTTAGAAATTTCAGTAGTCTCTTTCTGATTCTAAATATGTTTCGTTTTTGTTTCTGTTTTCATTAAAACATCCTCCTTGCCCGCATGCTCCATTCATGATATTCGTAATATTCTTCTGTAAAACCATATCTCTTTTATCTATCTTCATTTTCCTGTCACTTGTAAGACTTAACAAGATATCAGTAATTGCCAGTACAATTTACTCATGACAGACTAGAACTATAAATTATCTGAAATTGTGTCTAAGAAGCCTATTGTTACTGTCCTTCAGTTGACATTATAATTTTTGTTAATTAAATGTTGTCTCTTTATGTCCAATCCTCTGCTTTCTGAATTTATTCATCAAACTTGATTGAATACTGTCTTGCCTGACAAGTTATTTATTCATAGCAAATTTTCTTTTCAGCAGTGACTCCTCTTATAACAACTTTATCAAGTTTATACAAGATTAAATCATGCAGAAGTCTGTATTGGACATCTTCCATGGCTCAGTGGTTTGTAAAATTGTCTCATTAACAAGTTTTCTGGGATCAGGAGTTTGATTCTCACAGGTGCTCTCCTACTATAACCTTGTGCCAAACTCTGCTATGTTTATTAAATAATCATATAAAAAGCCATGTAATTTCCCAATGTTAAAATTTGACAAAAATATCTTTTGTCTTCCTGATCATGTCATGGTTGCTGACAAGTTTGTCTCCCTAATCGGTTTGCTCATGTTGTAAATTCAGTCTCATGAGTGTTTTACTATGATGATCTTTTACTAGACTAAATTCCTCTTGAAAATTATTTCTTCTGGTTGCTTCTTCAAAAATGCTTTACAGGATCAAATCATTCAAAGGTCATAATGAATGCTTACCATGATAAAATAGAAAGTTTTTTTTCTAAACCAATTTGCTATTCAATTCATCTATATTTCTGAGATGAGGTATTATGTACAGTATTTTACATTATTCAGACTATTGTCCTCATCTTTGTCACCATGTTTATCACAATGTTTCAGCCGTTGTATGCTCTGGCCTTTTTCAGGTGGTTGAAAAGTTGAACTGAACCCTTTATTTAAGGACACATGGCACAGTGGATAAAAGCATTAGTTAGATCCTGTAAGAGAACTCAAAGAGTGTGAGTTCAATACCTGGTTAAGACAGTGGAGAACTTTGAGAGGGGAATTAACAGGAGATAACTGACATCCATTAGACATGGCACGTGGAACTAGAACAGTCTACTCCAGTGAGCAAAATAAAGTGTTTAGTTCGACATTCCAGCCACCTGAAGAAGGCCGGAGTGTACAACATCAATATACATGGCAACAAAGATGAGGACGATAGTCCGAATAATATAATAGTGTACAATTTGCTATTCTCAAGATTCAGAGGTGTGCACTTCTCTTTTGATCTTATGACAGACTCACCTATGATTAAAACCTATATTATTTCCTAATATTGCTAGAAATATCTCTGATTTACTTGATTATGTCATGGTGGTTGGCAAGTATGTTTCACCAATCAGTTTGCTAGTGTCGTGAATTCAGTTTTATAAACACTCTTGTGATCTTGTATCTGACTAGCTACTCTTTTTAAATAATCATACACAAAGCAAAATTAATTCCCAAAATGTTATTATTTTATAATTGAGTAGAAATATTTTGGTGTATTGATATACTCAATTGTAATCATTTAAATAGAAGTATAAAGTTGCCATTTTGTTATGTATCTATTCTTATTTTTTATGTGCTATGTCCCTTGAGGAAACAGGTGATAATAACTCTCTACAGTTCCTTGTCTCTTCTAGTTCAAAGGAATATTTGACTCTTTATCATCTCTGTCTATGCTCTGTCATCCATTCAGATACATTACTTGCTGCTTTCCTCTGTTCCTTCTGTTTTCAATATGTCTTCTCTAACCCCTCTTTATTACCTTTCTGAAAAATTTCACCTATCCCTTTTTGATCTTAAGTATGTGTCCTTTTAGCTCCCATTTTCTTCAAAATTTTTTCATTCCTCATACATTCAGTCTATGGTAATTGAATCTTTTACATGTGTCATAAACATATTTATTGTTCTAAGCCACATTGAACCACAGACAAATACTCAAACAGTTCATTTACTTTAGACCAGCATTTCTCAAGCTTTTTACCCTTGCATAGCCCTTAAAATAAATTTCAATGTCTCAAGTAACCCCTGCGCAAAAACAAAATTATATACCATGACTTTCTCATTTTATTTTCATCGTAGTTCATGTGGTAAATATCATAGTATATATTTTTGAATAACTGGTTTAAGGAAAAATTAATACTTCTTTGTCAAATTTTTCAGTAATGCTAAATAAAATCCATACTGTTCATTTATAATACTTCATCAGAGAGAAATAAGTAAATTTAAGTACAGGTCCCATTCGCTGAGTTGGCACTGACTAGTGAAGATGGTTTCACACTGGCACCATACAGACATCACCAAATATATTCCCAATGATTGTTATATTTTTTAATAACATAATAGGTTAGATAGGATGATGTCTATATTACAATAACCAAGAATATATTGTGTGTGTTTAGTAATATTCCATATATGAAATTAAATAAAAAAGTAAAAAGTGCATTAGCTTATCTCACCTGTTCTTGCTGAACCCTTGGGGACCTTTTGCAGACCCTTAGGATTCCAGGAAACTCCACTTGAGAAATGCTGTTCTAAACTAACCCTTATATATTTTCTATTCTTTTACTTGATAAGTTGATGCATATAACTTGATCTATGTTAATCAAATGTTAATTTTCTTTTATTTAAATCTATATTGTGTGCATTCATATATCAATCATGATTATATATAGACACTTCTATCTTTGCCAACCAAAATTTCGGTTTCTGTCTATATTTCTGAGATGAGGTATTATGTACAGTATTTACATTAGTCGGACTATTGTCCTCATCTTTGTCGCCATATTTGTCACAACGTTTCGGCCGTTGTATGCTCCGGCCTTCTTCAGGTAGTTGGAATTTCGAACTGAACCCTTTATTTCGATCACTGGGGTAGACTGTTCTAGTTCCACGTGCCATATTTGATGGATGTCAGTTATCAGTTATCTCCTGCTAATTTTTCCCTCTGAAAGTTCTCCACTGCCTTAACCAGGTATTGAACTCACCTTCTTTGGGTCTGTCACTGGATCTAACCAACGCCTTTATCTACTGTGCCATATGTCCTTGAGGACACATCAAACATGGCACGTGGAACTAGAACAGTCTACCCCAGTGATCAAAATAAAGGGTTCAGTTCGAAATTCCAACCACCTGAAGAAGGCCGGAGCGTACAACGACTGAAACGTTGTGACAAATATGGTGACAAAGATGAGGACAATAGTCTGACTAAAATTTCGGTTATATGCAAATTTTCAGTAGTGATTCCTTTTTTGCTTATTTTCTTACAATATAAAAACTGTTAACTCCTGCATTCAACCATATATTTCCAATTCCATGTTTCATTCTGTTCTTTTCAAATGATTTTTTTTCTTTTCATATTTCTTCTCTTTTTCTTCTTTATTCTTCATAATATTTTTCCTCTTTATTTTTGACTTATGGCCACATCCTGTTGAAACACCAGTTCTTATACAATCACTGAAGTTAAGCAATGTTGAGACTAGTCAGTACCTATATGGGTGATCGTTTGGGAATACCAGGTGCTATGAGTTTAGATGTGTGGGTGGTGTAATGGATAATGACTCTGAATTGTTAAATGGAGAGCTGAGTTCTTGTTCGGTTTGTTATATTCACTTAAATGCAAATGACCTTGACAAAAGTATAAATCCACTTCTTTCCCACAAGCTATGGATTAATTAGTTGGACTTTTATCATTAATCATTATTGTCTCCAAAACAAAAAGAATTTGTACAATCTAAAATATAACATTTTCTGGCTTTAAATAACCTGTAAAGGGTCGATAAGCCATAAAAAATGAATGAATCAATCTTTACTTTTGTTTAAATTTTTTTTTTTTTTTCATGACAATTTCTGTCTGAATTTCTGGGATAAACTATTATTTACATTATTTACCATTGCACTAATATCTTCACCTTTGTTGTTACTATAACAACGTTTCATTCACCTGCCATCTTTCTTTAGGTACTTGTTGATCCAAATAATCTTCAGAGAATTTTATACTGAACCCTTTATTCAGTCTACAGGTGTAGACAAGTCCTCTAAGTTCTTAGTTCTCTAAGACAAGATATTCCTAACCCACCCTGCCTCCCATCAGGATGGCTGAGGCCCAACTCCATGAGAGTGCCTCTCTGCACCTGCTTGGTCTCATGTTGTCCACTGACCTGAAGTGGAACAACTACATTCAATCTATAGCTTCATCTACTGCTAGGAAAGTTGGTTCTCTGTGTCGTGCCAAAGCGTTTTTCTTGCGTTAGTCCATCCTTCAAATATACAAATCAACCATTCATCCTTGCATGGAATACTCCTGCCATGTATGGTCTGGTGTTCCTGCTGTTCATTTCGAGGTCCTAGACAAAATTCAGAGACGGATATGCAACATGATTGGTCCTGATCTGGCATCCTGTTTACAGTCACTTTCTCACAGATGTGCTGTGGCTTCCCTCTGTCTTTTCTACAAGTATTTTCATGACAACTGCTTCAACGAGCTACTTTCACTGGTTCCAAAACTGCATGAATTTAAGTGTGCTACTAGGTTGGCATCTCAATCCCACCCTTTCATTGTTGAAATGCCTAAATGTAGCCATCTCTTCAACTCCAACAGCTTCTTATCTTGCACCTCTCATCAGTGGAACTCCCTTCCTATAACTTGCTTCCCTAATAGCTATAATCTTCAAATATTCAAATGTAATGTCAATCAACATCTTCTGATGCCTTGACCTTGATCCCTGTTCTTCTCTTTATCCTTTTCCCAAACATTCCTCTTACTCTAACTTTCTGTAACCCCTTGCATGCTAGTGGCACTCCTGTCTTGCTTGGGGTGATTCACTTAAAAATGAAAAAAAAATATGGAATGAAAACAATCTACCCACATAGATGAAATTAAATGTTCAATTTGAAATTTCCTGAGGATTACTCAAATTGACAGGCTGGAGGGCATAATGGCTGAAACATTGTGATAGTAACAAAAATGATGAGGACATTAGTCTGACTGTAAATAATTTCCTTCTTTCACATTCAGACCTTTTTCTTTTTCCCATTCTTTGCCATCACACTTTTCTTTATTGCAGTATCTGTTTCAATTTACTCTCTTACTTCCATTTTTATCTCTTGAGTATACGTTCATCTTTTTTTTTTCCAGTTCATACATCCAGATTATCTTCTGGGTCTTTGTCCTTTCACTAACAAATCAGTATTGACATTCAGATACAAACTCACATTGACACATTCCCAATATATGAGCTGGCCAGGTAACATTACTGTCATCACTGTGGGACAATCATTTGTGATTGATTCCAAGACAATGGCACACCTGGCACCAAGCTGTTTCCTTAATTCAGCTCAATGTGTCTCATACTGATTCATTCTTTAATTTCACTTTGTTTTAAACTCACTTTCACGTTACACTCTCATATGTCTTCTTTTTTTTTTCTTTTTTTTCTTATTCCCTGGATTTTGATCTTTTTCTTACACTTTCTCTGTCAAATTTTATTTTTCAGACATTTTGCTCTCTCCAGATTTCTTTCCCATTCTTTTCTTCTCACAATCTCTTCCTCTTTTTCTCACTTTCTTTATCTTTAACACTTGTTCCATAGTACTCATTCATTTTCTCTTTTATTTTTCTCCTCTGTTTTTCATTTTTTCCCTGCACTCACTTTCCCACTCTTTTGTTGATTCTCTTTTCTTTTCTCCTTCTTTTTGTATCAGTATTATTGCAATTCCTGTTTTTTTTCTTTTTCTCAGACTCTTTGCATCTTTCCCTTCTTCCTACTCTTAGAATATTGCTGCCACATATTGGTCCATTGCCCCTACTCCTTGATAAAATCCAAAGAAGAATCAGCAATATTATCAGTCCTGATCTGGCAGCTTGCCTTCAGTCATTTTCCCACCACCATAAGGTTGCCTCTCTGTGCCTTTTCTATAAATATTTTCATTGTAATTGTTTGAATGAGATCTTTGCTATGGTATCTAGATTTTTTAATTTAAGCACAATACTAGACTGGCATCAAGATCTCATCAATTTACAGTAGTCGGTTATATGTAACCATAAATTTCTATGCTAACCATTTCTTTTCTCACATTTCTTGCTTGTGGAACTCCCTTCTGGCTCCATGCTTTCCAGTAAACTTTAATCTGCAAAAATTTAAATGCAATGTCAATTACTACCTACTATCCTAATGATTATTATTTTCGTTTCTGTAAACTGTTAGCATAGAAATTGTAAAATTTTTTCTTCTCTAAATTGTTAGCATAGAACTTACATTCACATCTAGCCATTTCAACTGTAAAATGATGAGACCTTGCCGCCAATCTAGTACTGCAATTAAATTCATAAAGTCTAGGTACTATAGAGGAAAGTTCATCAGAACAATTACTATGAAAGTATTTAAAGAAAAGACACAGGGAAGGTATATTATAGCGATGGGAAAGTGATTAAAACTGAGATGTCAGGTCAGGACAAGTACCATTGATGATTCTTCTTTGGATTTTATCAAGAATCTCTAAATATATAGCAAGTGTTCCAGACCATGTGTGACATCAATATTCACTCATTAATGTTTCTGTTTCTAATTCTTCCATACCCAGTAACCCCTTGTTTCTTAGTGGCTTTACTACCTTGAATGGTATGCCAATTAAAAAAAAAATCTCATTTTTAATTCATTTTTTTTTAACATTATTACCCTTCCTATTTTTTCCTTCTTTTTATTTTGTTTTCTTTCTTCTAATTTGTTCTTTCATTTCATACTTGCTCTTCACTTTCTCTTCTGTTACTATTCTATTTTTATTAACGTTCTTGACATTTTATTTTACATTTTTCTTTTTCTTTACAATCACAACTTATCTCTCTCATTCTCATTTTCTGTTTTTTTCAATTCATTAGCATTGCATTTTTCTCCTGTTTTTGTCCCTGTTTTTCTTCTTTCACTTACTTCTCTCTCTCTCTCTCACACTCTCTTACACCCTTCTTTGCTCAATATCAATCTTTCATCCACTTTCTTTTTTTTCAGTTTCGTTTTTTTCTTCATTTTACTTCTCTTCCAATCCCATTTTATTGTTTTCTTCCTTTTTTCATTTTTCAGTTCTTTTGTTTTCTATTTGCCATTTCTCTTTTTTTAATACTGACCTTGCCATCGGCACATATTCCAGTGCAGTGATTAACAGGTATATCTTCAAGACTATTAAGTAACTAGCATAAGTTTAATTCTCTTTAATTGCTCCCTATAACATGGCCTTATGTTAGACTAAACTTCAGAAATAACTACATGAATACCGTCTACATAGCTATAATTAGTTAGCTTGTTTCATAGACAATTTTCTTGTGATATGAGTTTAATTCTCTCTGCATGCCCTTAAATTGTGTTCTTGTGCCAAGTAAAGCTTTATAGATATTAACATCTTTTTTTTTCATCATTTCACCCTAAGCAAGGCAATAAAACCACTAAGACGCAAGAGGTTACTAGGTGTTAGAGAATATAAGAAAAACTACTATTAAGTAGAGAGAACAATAAAAGAACAAGAATTGAGAAAGAAAATAACAATTGACATTGCATTTAAATTTTTGAAGATAAAAGTGGACTCGGAAGCAAGAAGGTGAAAGAAAGTTCCACAAGTGAGAAGTGTGATAAAAGAAACAGCATAGAAGTTAAATTTACATCGAACCATTTCAACTGTAAAATGATGAGACCTTGCTGCCAATCTAGTACTGCATTGAAATTTATAAAGTCTAGGTACTATAGAGGAAAGTTCATCAGAACAATTACTACATAAGTATTTATAGAAAAGGCACAGTAAAGCTATGTTACGGTGATGGGCAAGTGACTAAAACTGAGACGCCTGGTCAGGACCAATATGATTGCAGATTCTTTTTTGGATTTTATCACGAATCTCTAAATATATAGCAGGTGTTCCAGACCATATGTGGCATCAATATTCAAAGAATGGTAGACTTAGAAATATGTAAGATAGATTCTGGCAAGAAAAACTGTCTAGCATAACATAGTGAACAAACTTTTCTAGCATTAGACTCTGTGTACCTTGGCCTTGTGACAAACTTGCAAGATGTACCAGTATATAGGACATGCCATAAATCCACTTTGAAATATACTGAAAAACTAGAATGGCAGAGAAATTTCTCAAGACTAGACAAGATCTCACTGGGAGAGATCTCAACCTAAAACTTGACCTTCACTATGAGTGATTTTGATAGATTTTAAAAAGAAAAGAACTGTGTCATGTCTTATATGCAGTAATGTACAGTTTGTGCTTCTGAATCTTTCAAAATATATATTTTCTTAATAGATGCCGTAAAATATATTTAAATTTAAATATGGTAAATTTATCATTGTTTTATAAACAATAATAAAATGTGAAAATTTTAGTTGTGAAAATAAACTAGATTACAAAACCAAAATCCAAAGATTCTTTCTTTATTGATTCTTTGATTTCTTGTTTTTTAGTTTTTCTTTGGATTTGAAACTGAGAAATCAAATGCATAGAATTTTCTGAATGGATTCTTGGGAACACAATCAAAAAGACAAAGAGAATTTTTAACAAAGAGAAATATTTTGACAGTTGTTATTCATTTTTGCAATTTTCCTTTGTAGTTTCTCATTTGCCAGTACACCCACTCTCATATGTAAATTCTGAAATTGCACTTCAAGGTCTTTCTTGCCTGCTGAGAATAGATTGAAAAGTCACCTTGATCAGGTGTGATAATTGAGCTATTGGGAATATTTGTATTTTACCTGTTTTCAATTGTATTCACAAGACAGTATTAGTAGTTAATTAAACATGGCTGAGTCTCTAACATCAGGATATGAATGTAGGACACCTAATGGAAATAGAAATCGTTACAACAGTTTGAGACTATATTGCTAACCTCTACTCATTGTCATAGTTATACAGAGTAGTGATTAGCTTAATCTGCACTCATTGATGATCATCATCAATACAGTAGTAATGATGCCCACTGAGCTTGTTAAACACTGTATGAAGACCAGTCACCTGATAACATTGGCATAGTCTTTAGTACAAGGCCATAAAAACAAAGTAGCCAAGTCACTTCTTTTGTATACCATTTCCTTTCAGAATGTAGGCAATTATTGCTCTCCTCAACTTCCTCTTTTTTGTTTTACTCTTACTACACCTCTCATATTTGTAGTCTCATTTTTACTATCCACTTACTCAATCATCAAATGAGATACTTACTCTCTTCCCCCTGTTTCTTTTGCCTTCAGTGTGCATTCTGTTGCATTCACTTATGCACAAAAACTCTTTGGAAAGGTATGAATCCATTTCCCCCATAGCTATGGGTTAAAGAGTAGACTCGTATCTGGAAAATTTAATGTTATTCTCAAAAAATTGTTAATGCAATATTCACTCAGAAAAACAAAAAAAAATTATTCTTACAATCCAAAATGTCTCAATTTTAAATAACCCACAAAGGGTTGATAAGCTGTAAAAATAAACAAATCAACAAATTGACTTTAATATGCTCTCTGAGTTTTAAATTCTCCCAGCCTTTGTTGTCATGGAATTTTTGTTTTGAAATTGTTAGCCTTATAAAACTAAATTTAATTTTCCTTTAGAAAATGTTAGTGGGGGGGGGTCACAATACCTGTAGCTCATGAGCTTACAAAATTGTAATCTTTTATTTAATCCACTGTAGAATAATTAAGTAAATAAACAATGTGAAATAGCCTTTTCTTTTCATACAGATTCCAAATTTAGTCACCTTATTTTTGTGATTGAAGAGCAAATGTTATCTTACAGCAGAATGCCATCATTTTCTTTCCCTCACCTGGTCATTATTTGTTTGTGTTTCGAATACACTATTTATAGCTTCTCTAAATACATATTTTAACAAAAATATAGCCTAGCTTGTGTAATGGCATTTTAGTCCGCTTAAATTCTCTCCTTGTGACATCAGTTTTTCAACTTTACAAAACAGCCCACAAAGGCCTCTTTTAGGATCACCTTTAATTACCTTGTTTTAGTCTCCTTAATCTTTACCATGGTATTTGAACAGGGATTTTAGCTTTGGAAAACCAAATGAAGAGGGTCTGTTTATACATATTCCATTAGGCCTCTCTGAAGACTTGCCAAGTTAGATCAAGGTTGAGCAATTGCTTCTTAAGGTATTTCAAATGGTTGGATACATTCCGGACAAATGTTACAAGGTACGTTAATTATTTGGCCACTATGAAAGAGATTATTGTGCATCAGATCCTTCCCAATGTTTATGATAACTCTTCAAATTTGATAGCACAATTTCAGTTGATGTTTCAGCTTCTCATACCCATCTTGTACAAAATCTGTTTTTTCATTTCTGTCATTATTGATTGTACAATACTAACATTGCTAATTTGATTATATTGCTGTAAATAATTAATACAGGTTTCTATACATTTTCTTCTTTATTTCAAATGAAAACTAGTTATTGAACTTTATTTTTGCCACCCATTCTTAAAATATGTAAAATGGTTCTAATCTGTGTATTGAAATTTGTTATAAGGTCTCCAGTTAAGGTTTTGAAGTTATTTTACATTACATCCTTCACATCTTCAGTGATTGGTGACTTTGACCAACTTCTCTACTGGTACTTGCAGATTTTAAATCCAAAAGATGTTTGGTTCTTAGCAACATTGTTCCCAAATTTAGAATTTATATTCTTCACAAATTCGGTTCAATTATTGTCATAAAAATTGAAAACATGGAAGTTAGGTATTTGTTATAAACTGCAAAAAAAAATATATATATATAATAGTCAGAAAACAAAATGAAAATTTTTATTGAATAATCAACAACTTATTTAAAAATAAATTATTTTAAAATTATTTAATAATAGTATAATACCCATAAAAAATTAGTGGATTAATTATATATCACTCAGCCTTCTGTATAAGATCAGAGTATCTGTGCAATGTCTAGGATATATGTGCCAGTCTTTGACGCTTTTACAAATTTCAGATTGCAGTATTTTTAAAATATGAAAATGTTACACATATAGAAAAAATTTTTTTTTTGTCTATTTAATACTTTTGTGTTATATATGGATATACATTGCATGTTATGTATGTTAGTTGTTTGGTTAAATCATTCAAAATTGCCAGTGTTATTGATTATTATCAGCTAAAGAAGGATGGAGAATATATTGGTCACAATATGACTAAGATTAGTACATTTGTCTTCATCAATTAGTATATAATAAACTCAGAAATAATGAATATTCTTATAAAATAACTTTTAAACTAAGAGTCAATATCTTTTAAGGAAATTGAAAATGACATGTCATCATTACAAAGAAGCGTGTTTATCAATGGTCTGGTAATGGTAATATTAACCATTTCCTTATGTGGAAACATTCAACATTCATTGACTTGAGCAGCCAGTACTACTTTTGGTTGAAATTTATAAAATCTTTCTCTTAAAACAATTTTACATGAAAATAGGTTTCACAAGTCCAGTCGCTCTTACCACTCTTTGCAGTATTGATGGTGCCTTCTTTCCAAACGTTTTGTTCAAAGTATTTTGGAATGCCAACATCTTGATTATGTCATTATTTTTTTTTCATGTTACATGTGATATCAATTTTAGCTGTTGAAAGTACTTTAGTGGCATGGTTTCTGTTATTTGATACAGTCCTTTTGTGATTCGGTAGTGCCAGTCCACAAGGTCTGAAGACAGATGGACTTTGCACAGACCTCCAGCCTTCATTTGCTCAAAGTCATTTTTAACTATTGATCTTAGAAAACAGTTGTATGCAGCTGAGAGTTAGAACATTTTTGAACAGGTTAGGCATCATGCATGACATCCATATGGATGTTTTGATCTGATGAGGCTATTTAAGAACATGACTCAAGTTTTCAGGTTGAAGATTTTGCTGTTATTTAATACCATCATCTATTTCCTTCACTGAATGACATGACAAAACCGAAGAACTTTCATTGATTTCTTTCTTGGCCTCCCTTTGATCTTTATTATTTTGTTTTCATCTCTTTTCATCTCTCCTTATTGCTGATGGTGTTTTAAACTCTGTAGGAGTTTGTTCCTTTCAGGCAATAGCAAAATTAAGACGTTAGTTGAAACAGATGCACGAACATGAACTATTTATTCTATACTTTTAAGATCATTTTTCTATTTATTATAAGTTGTATCATTTTATCTAGATTTGTTTTTACAAGATCATGAATAGAAAAGTCTTAGAATGAACTGAGATAGATATTCCATCAATTGATTCTTTGTTTAGTCCAGTGATTTCAGAAATCACCAGCATGACATACTGGGTTATTCATAATATATTTTAAGCAAGTTCAGATCATTTGGTTGTACCCATCTCCTTTCCAAAAATATCATGATCCATAAACCATTAGGATCATAAGAGTACTGAATGTACTGCAGCCATAGCAGCAATAGTGTTTCTATGGTAAGGTAGCCTGATGAAGTTCATTACTCATCAGGATGGTTTTCCTTCTCCTAGACTGGTTGCCCCTCACAATAAGATAGCCCAGTCTGCCATACTATTTGTTATGGTAATTTACCTATGCACACATGAACTCTCCCAGCTATAAATAGGAGCAGGTACTGCCTTTTGGGAGGGGGAAGTTTCCAGCAGTCAACTCTGACAGTCGGACTGAGCATTCTTGCTGTAACACTCTTGTTTGTATATGTTTGTATTACTGTTTCTGTTAATATATTTGTTTAACTCAATTCCTCTCTTGTGTCTTTATTTCTGGCTCTAATGAGGCCACAATGCTATTTAGCCCATACATAGAGGAAATAAAAATGAATTCATATCTTTTCCTAAGTGAACTAAATAGTGTACATAATACCTCATCTCAGAAATATAGGCAAATACTGAAGTAGATACACATACAGTTATAGAATATGAGCAGCTAGACTTGCTTTAACAGGAATCGCTTGACCAAGAAGAGACTTTGTTTGGTCATTTGATCAATTTTAGGAAGGTGGTTGACCTATATCTATAAAAACTGAAATTGTATATATTGTATGTGTATCAAAGAGAGAGGTAGCTGAAAATTGTATTCATTTGTTAATTGGCAGGTGAATATATGTTAAATAAATAAATAAAAATGTACATTTTGATAAAACCTATTCATGCATAAATATTAATGCCTACAGGTATACAAAGCAAGTGCTGGAAAGTTTTGTCAAACAAAGAAGAAATGCTCCAAAATTTCTCATGTTTGGTAGGATTTTTGGATGTGTACCAGAACAAAAACTTTTCAGCACTACCTCCTCTCTATCTCTCTCCCCCCCATACACATACACACACATATATATATATATATACACACACATACTATTGATTAAATCTGGTAGAATGCTGGCATAAGTACAAAATAGGAAAACCTTTATAAATTTGACATGTTTCACTAATTTATTTAAGCTTTCTGATGAAGTTAGAGTAAATTACTGAAACATTAAAAAATGTTTTCTTTTCTGTTCTTTATTTAATCGCACACACATATATACACTAGAATTTAAAAGTTTTAGGAAACCCCCTGGTAATTTTTTAAATTGACCGAAAAAATAATTATTTTGCACTTTAAATAAGAGAAAATTATTATACATGATTAAAAAAAAGTGAGATGTGACTTTTTATTAGAAATTTTATGATGAGAAAAAGAAAAAAAAAATTTTATGAATAAATTTTACTCTTGTCAAAATATCCTACTTTAGCCTTGATTACTACAGCACAGACTTTTGGCATTTGTTGCAAAAGTTTCTCAAAGTATAAGTTTGATAATTGATTCCATTCTTTTTAAATAAATCTAAGAGCTTATTTTTATTTTTTATTTTTTCACTCTTCTGTCAAGTTCATCCCATATTAATTCTGGGGATGGTATCAAAATTTTGAACTGTAGTATGTATTTTATAAATTCTCTACTTCACATGCAAAATATTGATGGTCTAATAATCTTTTAAAGATCTGAAAGCTTCAAATTTTGTCATGAGTGCATCTGTGTACATTTATTTGATATTTGAAATATTTGGAACAGTTATAAATTGGTGAACAAAATGAAGCCTTTATATGATATTTGCAAATGTTAATCATTGAATTAAAAAGAATTAGACAGTTGATTGTTCATCAATCTGTTAATTTGCTGCATATGCTATAATTTCTCAGTATTAGTATTTTTACAAGCAGGTAGGTAGCTTGGTAGTCATGGGAGAGTGAAAATTCTCTTTGTTAACATTGTGTGTAAGTCCAGATGCTTGAAATGAATATACTTATATTTATATAAGTTCATAGTAGGAGCAACATATAAAACCAACCTTGAATTAAATTATTGTTAATGCAAGGATTCACAATTGAAAAGACAAATTGTTTCTGTTTCCAAAAAAGGTTGATTGGATAAAGAAATTCTAGCTGGATTTGTTCAACATTTCTTTTTGGTGATAAATAAAATGAAAGAAATTATTCATCTAAACTTTACTGAGTAATTAGATTTAACTTGTGGACAGCTTCATCCGATTAATAAAGTATTTTAATAGAAAAACTAGTTATTTATAGAAAATGATTGAATCAAAAATGTGTTTAAATTGACTCTTCACCGATTGGTTGGTTAATTACATTTTATTTTATCAGTGTTCGGAAAAGAAATGTTCTTCTGCTGTGTTCTTATTGTTGCATAAAGTTTTTCATAAAAATCGAAGAATACTAATTATCTAAGGTTTAGCAACGATGATCCAGCATATTTAAAATTTCCCGCCTTTATTTTATGGATCTGCCAATATTTATTTTTGATTTTCTCTCAAACTACAATTTAGCATTTTATAAACTGACTCATTAAACCAAACATGTAAAAACATGACAATGATTTATAACTGAATCTCTCCAGAGGTGAATCTGCCAAGTGCAGTTGCAGAAAAATCTAGAAAATAATTTCATTGATAGAAAAGGTAATAAACCCTAGTGTATTACCAGTGACATATATGTATTCAAATTCAGAGTTTTCCTGGTTTATCACATTGAAACATCAGTTCTTGTATGATTGAAGTTAAGCAACATCAAACCTGGTCATTACCTAGATGGATGATCACTTGGGAATACTAGGTGTTGTAAGCTTGGGTGTGCATCTGATGTAATAACTAATGGCTGTTCATTGATAGGATGAATATTTCTTCTGATCAAAAGAGAATAATGTTAATACAGACTGTCCCTAAATTACAATGACCTGCAATTACAACCACTGTGAGATGAAAAAGCAAAGATTATCCTGGTGGAGAGATTACATGATAATAGATAGATGGTTAAATTCAAATCCATACTCGCAATTCATGGCCTTATCTTAGTTTATGTCATACAGTAACTACTTAATTGCAATATCCTGTAAACCTAAAATGAGTTTTTATATTTGTATATGTGGCAGCTTTTAACATATCAAGAGCATCAGTAGCTATTGCTACGTACTCTTCATCCAAAGCTGACATGATGTTGGTAAAATTCTTTTTATTCCTGTTCATGTTTACTGATTCTAAAAAAAAAAGAAAAAGGTGATTTCTTAAAACACTGATGCAACATGACACTCCAACTCTAACACATGACAGGAGGTATTAAACAGACTTAAAATTTGGTGGCTCTAATGGTGCCGTCATCATAGCTTGGAAAATTCCTAGTGTCTTTATCCACTTTTTGTAATTTTCTCTGTGGTTAATGGACTGAAAAAAAATATTTTTGTCCTTCCAAAAGACTTCATCAAACTAAAATAAAGTTCTTGGAATTATATAGACATGGAGACAGTGATATGAAAATCGATAAACAAAAACATTGGTTATAATTATACAATGGGAAGAACGCAGAAGATATATTAATGCTAAACTTACAATTTTATATTTCTGGCATCCAACATCTAGACATTCAGCTTCCGAATCATTTTAAAAAATTTAAAAAAAAGAAATATTCTTGCAGTCCAAAGTATATTTCAGTTTTAAATAACCCACAAAAGTTTTGATAATCCATAAAAAAAACTATTAGTTGAACTTGTTTAGTGGCATATCAACCTCTATGGGTTATTTACTGATGAAATCTAAATATTTTGAATACAATTTTATGGCTTCAATTAAATATATTTTAAACATAGTTGTATTCCTTCAACTACAGATAAAATGTATTATTGGTCATTTTGCTTTAAATATGTATTGTTGGTAATGTTTTATATAATAATGTATTACTGGTATTTTTACTATAAAAATGTATTTTTATGCTTTCATAAAGTTTTGTTTGAGTGGGTTCATTATTTATTCATAGCTGGGATCCTAACAAGTACTACCACCCCAGGTCAGAGTAAACCTGGAAGAACAACATTTAAGAGGTTGTTCCACACTCCTCAAAACATCCAATCTCCTAATCAGGGACCTTGCTGCTAAATATAGTTTATCATCATACCCAGGACTAAAAAAACACAAAAAAGCAAGCATTCAAACATCCTTCTTAATCTCTTGTTTGAAGTAATGCAAAGCATCAACATCTTAATTATTTCATTATTTTCTCTCCAAATTACTTGTGATATCCATTTTAGTTGCTGTCACTGTTGAAAGTCCTTAAATGGTACAGTTCTTTGTTTGCAATTCTGTAGCACCACTCCACAAAGTTTAAAGAAGGATATCCTTTCTAGAATCTACAGGGTTCGTTCACTCACTCATTTTTAATCATTGATCTGAGGAAGCAGTTGTATACATTTGACACCTTAGACAGGTTGGGAGCCATACATGACATTCATATGAAAGTGTCGATATGACAAGACTATTATAAGAATATGACTTGTGTTCTTAGGTTAATGTTTTCATTTTTTAACACCTGTGTAATGTAAATCAATGACTAAGTCCAATTACATTATTTACATTATTTGGACTTTTGTCCTCATCTTTGTCGCCATATTTATTACAACATTTCAGCCATTGTATGCTCTGGCCTTCTTCAAGTGGTGGGAATATCGATCTGATCCCTTTATTTCACTTCCTGGGGTAGACTGTTCTAGTGCCACATGCCATGTTTAATGGATTTCAGTTATCAGTTATCTCCTGTTAAGATGAGGACAATAGTCCAAATAATGTAAATAGTGTACATAATACCTCATCTCAGAAATATAGACAGATACTGAGTCCAGTTAGTTCTGAAAAGTTTTTAGTACCTCCTGTAACAAGTAAACTGATGGTGCATGACAAAGATGTGACAACTTAACTAATAAATGATAAGACACAAATCAGTTCAAAGACTCATAACATGCCTGTGGAACTG
This sequence comes from Acanthosepion pharaonis, assembly GCA_903632075.3. Taxonomy (NCBI): domain Eukaryota; kingdom Metazoa; phylum Mollusca; class Cephalopoda; order Sepiida; family Sepiidae; genus Acanthosepion; species Acanthosepion pharaonis. Next base: position 1,229,338 of record CAHIKZ030000070.1, read on the forward strand.
ATAATTTAGACTTTGTTTTTACCTGTATAGATATACTCATAATAAAACTTAATTTATAAATTAGATGCGAGAGATTCTTGACAATATCTAATAATATAACATTTCTAATAATACCTACACTGTTTCAGATCTTCATCAATGATCTTCCTGATGTTATCAGTTCCCAAGTAGGCCTTTATACAAATGACACTACCATTACTCCTTTCTCAATAGAAAATCTGTCAGAGCTGCTCTTGAAAAGGACCTTCAATCAGGAAATGGCTCATAAATTTGAATGCCTCCAAAACAAAACTGCTCTCAGTTACCCACCATAGACAAACTTTCCTGTCCACCATCAGCATGGCTGATGCTAGACTCCAGAAGAGCAACACACTGCACCTTCTCGGCCTTACATTTTCAACTGACTTGAAGTGGAACAATTACATTAAATCAATAGCTGCATCTACTGCAAGGAAAGTTGGATTACTGTGTTGTGCCAGAAAGTTTTTCTTGTCAGAATCCATGTTAGACAATTATAAATCTACCATTTGTCTGTGCATTGAATACTGCTGCCATATCTCATCTGGGATGCCTGATATTCATTTCTAGGTTCTTGACAAAATCCAAAGAAGGATCTGTAATGTAATTGATCCAGTCTTGGCATCTTGATTTCAGTCACTTTCTCAATGACATGACTTGGTTTCCATCTGTCTTTTCTACAAATATTTCCATGGCAACTGCACTGATGAACTTTTTTCCCTGATACCCCAACTACATGAATTTAAGTGCACTACTAGATTGGCATGTAGGTCCCACCCTTTTACTGTTGAAATAGTTAAATGTAACTGCCACTTCTACTCCAACAATTTTATTTTTTGCACTTCCCACCTATGGAACACCTTTCCATTTACTTGCTTCTCTGATAACTACAATCTTCAAAAATTAAATTCAACATCAATCACCATCTTCTATCTTCTTGCATCTCATTCATCTTTTATCCTTTCCTCAATCCCCCCCCCCATACCCAGTCTTTTCTCTCACTTTCAATCTCTGTAACCCCCTGTATACCACTTGCATTCCAGCCCTGCTTGGGGTAAAAAGATTAAAAAAATAAAATGAATAAAATTTATGTGTTTGATAGAAGCTTTATTCTGCTGTGGTTTCCACAAAGTGTAACATTGTTTCCATGGTTACAAGTTGTAAAGTAACTTCCAGGAAGAGTGACTATAAATGGAATACAATCAATATAAAACGCAAAACTTGAACTTTATTTATATGATATACAAAAAAAGAAAATGCTGTGTGCATGTTGATTTGAATGGATAAGTGGGGGACTAGGAAGACCTTAATACACAGACACAACAGAATAGCTGAAAGAAAGATGCATAATTCTCAGAAAGACATTTTATACCAATATATACATACTTGGCAGTAATTTGTCCCACACAGAGAAACTATAGCATATATATACAACAAGCAATGTGAAAGGAATGAAGAGAGGTTTTTACTTGAAATATTTCTCAATGAGAAAAAAAGGAAGTTTGGTGGTGTCTTTTATGTGCTGGGTGAGACCCTGTGGTTTTCTTTTTATGCCCCACCACTGTGGGCTTGTGAGATCCATCTTCTTTGCAGCCTACAAAGCAACTGTGTAAACTGATATGTCTTGCCTCTCCCATATGTTAAATACTAACTGGCGTGGGCTCTCTGTAAACTGACAATATTCGTCAGCTGTCATGTGACCTGCCTGACTTTGTTTCAACCAAAGGGAGATAATCATTCTTGGCATATCCACATGAGTGTACTTTTAATAGCATCTTATTTAAAGTGTCCATAATAATGACATATTTTTATGAATGAAAAAGTTCATGAGAATTAGGAATATTATTTTGCACAGTTTACAACTTCATGCTTTTTTTGGCTCTGAGTAACTTTTGACCCTCTGCCATATCTCTGTTATGGTCCAGAATGGTGATATCATTCTAAAAATAACCTTGCCATCAGTGATGATAAGAAAAATAAGGATATTTCATCATTCTAAAAATAACCTTGTCATCAGTGATGATAGAAAAGAAGGATATTTCATCATCATGCCCTCATCATTATAAAAATGACCCTTCCACCACAAGAGAGTCAGTAGAATAGAGTAGAGTAGTGTAGACAAGTAGTAGTAGTAGTAGTAGTACAGAAACTCATGTCTTTACCAGCTCTCCATAAGATCAAAAACAGTTTCAAACGCCATCCTCACAAATGAAATTCTCTGAACCAAATCATGTCAAACGCCATTTTCACAAAGTTCTCAGAACCAAACCAAATAAGCACTGACTTTTAAACAAAAGACACTAAGAACTTTTTTGCACACATCATACTAATATTCTGTAATTCACATCACAAAAAATACAAATTCTTGCTATTTATATCAACACATGTCTCAAGTTTTTGTTTATATTATTGTTGTAAGTTTTAATTCATTTTGTTTTCAATATAAATAAGAAAAAAAGGATTCCTCTTAAACTACAAATACATATAGCAATGGGGCAATTTAACAACACTGAAATAATATTAAGTCAGGATGACTACTAAATCAATCCTAACATATCCACCCTATTCCACCTCTTTGCCCTTCTTTTACCATCCATTAATACAAAGTTGTTAAGAAGGTTACTTACTGTCTACCCCCAGCTTCTTTTGCGCTCAGTAGGTTCTTATCCACATTTGCAACCTTGTGAGAGTTAAATTTTTGATGCCTTTTTTCTCATTATGTGTCCCCTGGAAATTTCAAATCTTCTTACAATTGCAAGTATACTTCATCATCGTTCATATTTTCCTTAAAATTTTTCCATTGCCCGTAGTATTCTGAGTATCTATCAATAAATCATATCTCTATCACTTCAAGTCTCTTCTTCATCTATGAGAATATTGTTCAGCACTCTTGTCTTTGTTTCTAATTTTTTTAATACTTAATACTTTACTTACTTTCTGAAAGACTTCTTTTATTACTTTTGTGTGCCCTTGTATTTCCATTAGCAGTGACTATGCTATTGGATAGTTAAAATGCTGTAATGGGTTAACTTTGACATCCCCAACAGAATGCATGGTTTTCAAAATAAGAGTAAGAAAGAATTAAATAAAAGTTGTGGAGAAACAAGGGTGGTAACAAAATTTGTCTGTTTTTTGCTTTGATTTT
>CAHIKZ030000070.1:1235000-1252500 GCA_903632075.3 Acanthosepion pharaonis
TTCTTGTATTTTCCATAGTGAATAAAATGGTTGTATACAAATTAATGTTGTTATATTAATGATCTATGAATTAATCTGACTAACATCCTCAACTAGCTACTCAATATGTTGTCATTTGTGTTGAGGATTAAAAACAGCATGTCTCTGAATTTTGACACTTTTACTCAGACTGTCATTCTACTGCAAACAGCATTAAATAGTAGTGTTTGTGGAGAAAAACTTTTAAAATCTGTAGAAATTGAGATTTGGTAGAATGAACAAATTAGCAGGCACATTATTAGAACATACTCTATCAATCAGTTTCAGATTAAATAAAAAAAAACAATTTTCATTGAAAATTATTAATAAGATATGATATCTCTACTGAGAGGATATCAACTTGAAATTTTTGAAGAAAGATAAAAATTACACAGTATTTAAAATATATATCAAATTATTAATCAGCAAAGTTTCAGTTTTAAGGTTATTCAAAATTTTATACTCTTCAAGTAATGCACTTTAGAATAGAGCCTAGCATTTTTCTGTTAGATATTTGCATGTATTATTGTGTTTAATACCAGGTCTGCATGTACTATTGTGTTTAATACCAGGTCTGCATGTAGCCTTGTGTTTAATATTAGGTCTTCATGTATTCTTGTGTTTAATATTAGGTCTTCATGTATTCTTCTGTTTAATTACCAGGTCCACATGTATATTTGCATGTATTATTGTGTTTAATACCAGGTCTGCATGTACTATTGTGTTTAATACCAGGTCTGCATGTACTATTGTGTTTAATACCAGGTCTGCATGTACTATTGTGTTTAATACCAGATCAGCATGTAGCTTTGTGTTTAATATTAGGTCTTCATGTATTCTTTTGTTTAATATTAGGTCTTCATTTATTCTTGTGTTTAATATTAGGTCTTCATGTATTTTTCTGTTTAATACCCAGTCCATGTGTAATCTTGTGTTTAATACCAGGTCTGTATGTACTATTGTGTTTAATACCAGGTCTTCATGTATTCTTGTGTTTAATATTAGGTCTTTATTTATTCTTGTGTTTAATATTAGGTCTTCATGTATTCTTGTGTTTAATATTAGGTCTTCATGTATTCTTGTGTTTAATATTAGGCCTTCATTTATTCTTGTGTTTAATATTAGGTCTTCATGTATTTTTATGTTTAATACCAGGTCCACCTGTATTCTTATGTTTAATACCAGGTCCACCTGTATTATTGTGTTTAATACAAGGTTTGCGTGTGTCCTTGTGTTTAATATTAGGTCTTCACTTATTCTTGTGTTTAATATTAGGTCTTCATGTATTCTTGTGTTTAATTACGAGGTACACATGTATTCTTGTGTTTAATACTAGGTCTGTATAAATAAATGATAACATATTTAGTAGTTAGTCTGAGTAAATGTCTGAGGCAAAATGATAAGAGGAGTCATTGAGAAATCTTCTTGTGTCTAGTTTATTTGCTTTTGTACAAAATCTGTTTTCATAAGAAGAAATTGGACTAAAAAGAAAAAAAAGATTACAAGGTTTAAATGACAACATATTGAATAGCCAGTCTGAATAAAAATCTGAATTGAAGTAGTAAGAGGATTCATTAAGAAATCCTCCTATGCTTAGAGTATTTTCCTGTCATACAAAAAATATCTTCAAAAGAGTAACTTGACACAAAATAATGAAAAAAAAAAACAGTTTTCATAAAGTCATCTCAACAATTTCTTGAATACAAAAATGTTGTATTTACACTTTAGCTACCTTCTTTACTTTTTTTTGGTCAACAAGTTGAATATTTTTACAAGGCCAATTTTTCATCCCCCACCTCAACATTCTACAGAATGAAAATAAATAATAAGCACTTGACAAGACTTGAACTCACATCCCTTTTTCATTATCCTTTACTGTGGCAGTAGCTCTAGCCACTTGAGTTTGCATTTCAAATCTCATTATTTTAATTTATTCTTTTTTTTCCCCAATAACATGATTCTGCCATATTTGGTATTTACGCTTATATTACTGTACACTGGTAGTATCAGTAGTTGTAATATCATATTGACACTTTGTCAATCATTATTAATTTTTGACTCTAATTTCTTTTATTTTAATTTCAGATGCTTTAGTTACACAAGTAGTATTAGTAATAGTGATATTATATTATAGCATTGACCATTATTAGTAACTCATAGTTTTAAGTTGTAATATTATCTAAAATTTTTATAAGCTTTTATTTTTTAGTTATATTTCTTTCATCTCAATTTTAGTTGCTTTATCTGAACTAGTAGTATTAGTTGTAGTAATATTATCTCAAATTTTTATTTGATGAAGCCATCAGTAATATTTTTTATTAGTATTGTTTCACCTTAATTATAGTTCCTTTATTTACACTAGTAGTAGTAATATTATCTTGAATTTTTATTAGATGAACCAGGTAGCCATTATTAATTTTTTTAATCAGTATTTACTTCATTTTAAATTTAGTTACTTTTTGTTGCAACTATTCACAATATCATTCACATAAAAATTTACTAATAGTTAAAGTCTTATCTAAAGAGACTTCAAAATATTATAATTCATACTACTAGTGATAATAAAGTTACTAAAAATAAGATGAATGAAATACTCATCAAAAATTACAATAGGTTGACAGTGTTTTGCGTCATAAAAATCTCTATCTATAAAAGGCAGGATGTATGTGTGTAACGAATGCAACGCTGCAATTTTCGATGGATTTGCACAAAAATTTACAAGCACATGCTCCAATTTAGTGGGAAGGCCAAGACTGACTTTGCATTTCCCAACTTCCATCGATAGTGGAAATAATCGATTTTTTCATGCTTCTAAGGCAGTTTTCATGTAGTTTGCGGCCATTTTGTACTGACCAGAGTGAGAGCCTATAGCTGGCTGCCACGAATAGGGAGGAAGATTCTATTGGCCAGCGTGTGAGCCAACAGCTGACTGACACAAATGTTAACTAGCATGCTAGTATGCAAAAAAAATCAATAGCTGCAATCGTCACAAGTGGGAAAAATTTAAATCTGCATGGCACTTTACTCCAATTGGCTCAATCGCTTGCTTAAACTCAATGTTGATTCTGATTCCATAGAACTGGGTTGGGTGTGAAAAAGTATTTGTTGTTAACATTCTTTTTTCATTCGGTTTTTCCAGTTACGAGTCCTTTTTTAAAGCTGATCATTTTGTGTTCATTTTGTTTAGTTCTTTTTTCGTAACAGATTTAATGTTTAGTATAGAACCTTAGAAAAAATTCACAGTGTGAGATAGGCAAGAAGTTTCAGTATATTTTTACTCCTCAAGCAAGATCTTGGTATTCCACTTTTGATTCCCTCTTCTTCACTTGTAATCTGTGACTGACTGCAGTTATTGCAAGCACAATTTGATAGAATTTTTTTTCCCCAATCAGTATAACTGGTATCTTTGGTTGAATGTTAAAGTCCTTATTTTTCTATTTTCTTTTCCACTGAGATTCACCCTGCATAAGGCCTAGGGACTAATCGCAGTTTTACACCCATTGGAGTGAGGGAGTGTAATTGATTTCTATTTTTTCCTTAGTCATTTGCAGTGGTATGAAGTAATATAAATCTATTTTCAGGGTGCATGATGAAATTTGTTTGGTCTTGAAAAATATTGCATCATCCATGTTTGCGTCAGATTTTTATCACACCCAGACACTATTGTCTCAACTGTCAATTAGTTGTCTTATGGCCATTGTCTACAATGGACATTACTCCAAGGAAGCCTATGAAAGTTGTAATGCTGTACAAACACAATAGCAAGCCTTACCAGTGAGCAAATCAAAGTACTATGGACTGGCCTGGAAATTCTCCTGATTTAAATCCAATCAAGAATCTGTGGTCAATTTGCAAGGAACAACTTTGTGGAATGGATATACAAAGTACTAACATGTGCACTGGGTCATGTTTCATTGGAAAAATATGAAAAAAAAGTAAATAATATTCGTTTTGTTTCAATTAATTTGCACAAGGATTTATGTGTCTTATATGGAAAACTGAGATATCTACTATGTTAATATTCACCTAGATGTGAGTTCTTACTGGTATCAAATAAATATGGAAAAGCAGTTTCACATACTTATTCAGTCTTTTTTACAACCCACTGTAATATGCTAACAAAATATTTTACTTTTTGTCAAGACATCTGGTAATGTTACTGTCTTAAATATCACAACCCTTTTGAAGCCAATATTACTGTCATTAGCAAATGAATTCTACATTGACTGTAAGTTAATTTTGTAGCAGAGTGGTGCTACCAATTTGTAATAGATGAGGTTGTTGTCTTTCAAAATAAATGAATTTAACACATAGAGGAATTTTACATATATATTTATATAAAGAGGAACATAGTTTCTAAAAGAAGAGAAAAAGAAAATTATATTTACATGTATAGAGATAACTAAAAAAGGGAAGAAAAACATTTATTGGATTATTGTAATCTGTGTGCCACATGGTTTAGTGAAATTAAGTAGTCAGCCTGCCTTAGAAGTGCCTACCTAGAAGGGAAGAGTCCCATGTTGTTGTTATACATTCTGGAGCAGAAAGAGAGAGTGTCCTTTACTTATATACTACTGATTATCACATCATCTAGTGGTGTTAATGCAATGTCTATGGATAAGCAAGGTTGGGTAATTTCACAATTTAATGAAATAAATTTTTCTTGAATTGGCAAGAAAACATGGCAGCTGTTCTAAATCCAAATTTGAATGTTTCTTTTGTTGACAGATTATTGTATTTAAAACATATAATAACACCAACTTATTCAAATTTAAAACTACACTATTATAAAGTTCAGTTTTTTTTTTTAATGATTTCACCCTAAGTAAGGTGATAAAGCCACTAACATGCAAAGGTTTATTGATAGTGAAAGAAGCTTAAAAAACATTATTGAAGAGAAATGATAATAAAAGGACAGGTTCCAAGGAGACAGAAAAATGAAAAATGACATTGAATTTATATTTTTGAAGGTTAAATTTGATTAGAAAGCAAGAAGATGGAAGAGAAAGGCAAGAAGTGCAAGAGAATAAACTATTAGAATAGAACTTATGGTTACCTCTAGTTATTTAAACAGTAAAATAATGAGACTTAACTGCCAATCTATTATTATGCTTAAATTCATGAAATCATGGTACCAAAGAGGAAAACTTAACAGAACAATTATCATGAAAATATTTATGTAAAAGCACTAATAATCTACAGTGTTTTGATTAACATTAGCCAAGCAAATACCTTAATTATTTACAGTCTGAATAATCTTTGTCTTATGAGTTAAATCTACATATAAGACACAAAGTTGTACAAATATTCACAATTTGTGTTTTGACCAAAGTATATATGCACATTTCTTTTCTTTGTGCAAGATGCTGCCACCTGACAAAAGGATATCACACTATCATAAGATAGCCCACTGGGTGTCCCATACTTTTGACCTTGTGCCACATCTAAGATACACTTAGAAAAACAACATAAGTCAAGTTAATTTGTCTGTGCCACTAAATTAACAACTTGCTGAGTTATCTCATCCATGGCATGAAACGGATGATGCTGAGACAAGCTATCTTATATGTAGCAGCAAACAGGTGATAAACTTATTATTCTTCCTGAGAATTCAAGTCTTCACTGTAATTTGGAAGAATCTATTGATAGAAAAATCATATTAAAAGGTTCCATGACATAAAAAAATCATGATATTTCGAAAAAAAAATCTTATTTAAACATGGCTTCATCTTTTGAAGATGAAGCCATGTTACCTTTGTTGCCTTTTTACTACAACTTTTTTGGTTAAATATTCTTAGTTCAAATTCTCTCTTCTAATTGTCCTAAAGAAGCTTTTTTTACCTTCCAACAGCATGGGTGATGCTAACCTCCAGGAAAGTGGCCCATTGCACTGTCTTCAATTAACATTTTCTGCTGACATGAAGTGGAAAGATTAGATTGAATCAGTTGCTAGATCTGCTGCTAGAAAAGTTGGTTCACTGTGTTGGACTAGACAATATTTCTTGCCAGAATGTATCTAACACATTTATAAGTATATGGTATATAGAGATGAAGTAAAGGTCAAATTTATTGTCTATAGTGCCATTTATTGTTGACTCCATTTGGTTACAGTGTTTAAAATGGCTGACTATTGTCATAGTTCTTTTTTGTGATTTCAAAGTTCATACAGGGTTGTTGTGTTTCTTCTGGTTGATGGAAATTAATTCATTGCATTCATCCTTTCTTTATCTTTCTCTTCTGGAGTTGTACATCAGGTCAACTCACAGCTGATGAATCACCAACACCTGTTTCTCAAACTGCTACCTCAAATCCAGTTCCTCTCCACTGCAGCGTCTCTAGTCTTGTACATGGTTTTCTTCTTTTTATTGGGGCTGACACATCCGTGTTTCTCATTTGATTTTTGGCGGGATGTGTTGTCATCGGGTGATTTTTTTTATAATGTACACTGACCCACATAAACTAAGTCCAGGTTCATCTCTGTTACCGAGGATAGGAACAATAGAAGGAAGGAAAGGAATTATGTGTAATATAGAAGAGAGGGAGAGAGAGTTTTCATTGTCACTCACTTAGTAAAGAGGAAAGTGTATATTTTCATATGGTGTTATTACTACCTAATCCTACTACAAGTATACCATTCATCCATGCATTGAATATTGCTGTTACATCTGGTCTGGTGTTTCATCTATGTATTTAGAGATTCTTGATAAAATCCAAAGTATTTGCAATGTTATTGGTCCTGAACTGGCATCTCTGCTTCAGTCACTTTCTCAACCACCATAACATAGCATCCCTGTGCCTTTTCTATAAAAACTTTCATGGCAATTGTTTTGATAGACTACTAGATTGGCAACAAGGTCTCTTTGTCTTTCACTTGAAATGGCTAGATATGACCATAAATCCTATGCTAACAGTTTCTTTTCTCACATTTCTCACTTGTAGAAGCCTTTTCTAGCTTCTTGCTTCCCAGGCAACTTTAATCTTCAAAAATTTAAATGCAATATCAGTTGTTATCTTCTGTCTTCATAATTCTTGTTCTTTTATTGTTCTCTCTCATTAATATTGTTTTCTTTTTCTTATATTGTCTCAAACTCATTAATCCTTTGCATTTTAGTGGCTTTGTTGCCGTTCTTGTGGTGAAATAATAACAAAAAGCAAGTAAGTAATAAGAATAAAGTATAGAAAAATAAGTTAAATAAGATTGATTAAAAATTTTTGGTATCTCTTTTTTTATGGATGATGCCTTAGATAACCTGGCCATGTCTTAATGATGTACACATCTCTACTCAGTAGACAGTATGTAGTATTTGCACCACATTGTTTTTACTAAATAATTTTTTTTCAAATTCTAAAATGAAGCAATTTCATGGTTAAGTAGTTTTCAAGCTTTTGAAAAGAGTAAAAGAGTTTTCAACCCACTAAAATATTTCAACAGTATCAAGTTATCAAAATGCTTAGTAAGGCAAATGCTCATCAGTACAAATGGAAAAGAGGCCCCAAGTCGCATGCAAACATTATCAAAATGTTACATCTGGATTTTCCCTGTTGGCAGTCAGGTAGCTTGGCAAGTCTGAATATGGGCCTGTCTGCAACTTGTCCAGATACAGGTCTTTGTCAGTTGTCTCATGGTAACAAAGGCAATGGGAAAACCAGAAGTGGGCAATTGGCAAGACTCTGTGTCTTGTGCAGTTGTTCTCATGATGCATTTTGTTTTGAAAGTTGCATGTGCTGCCCACCGTGCTGTAGTTTATGAGGCAGTGTTATTTACTCTGATCTTTTTCCCTCCTCTGCCTGTTATCCCATAGTTTTGGGGAGAGTAATCGGTAAGGTGTTTCTCTCAACCTCAACACACCTTTGCTGTATTTTATAACAGTTAGCTAGTTTTCAAGCTTTTGAAAGGGTTAGAGAGCACTCAAACTGTTAAAGTGGCTGAGAGTACTCAAATTATCAAAATGGTGAGAGAGTACTCAACCTATTGAAATGGTGAGAAAGTACTTATTAAAACAGTAAGAGAGTGCTTATTGAAATGGTTAGTTAGTTGTAGTAAATAAAGGCTTAGTTAAAAATTAATAATAAAAAGACTTTATCTCAGAGTTCAAATAATTCCAGGTCAAAAAGTAATCAGAAATTTATCCTTAGTTAGAAATTAGGGCAAAAATATTGATTTTGTTAAGTCTATTCTTCATCTCATTGTTATTTTTAATCACAACTCTCTTTCCATTATTACTACATTTATATTTATACTTCAGAATTTTTAAAAAATCAGATGCCATTCAATTTAGAAATTTTTGATAAAATGTAACAATATGATGAAAAAGAATGACAAGCTAAAAGTTCTTAATACTTTATCTATGGGTTCAAATAATTAAAATAAACAAATTATTGGTATTTCTTTTTTTTTTGTCCAGAAGTGAACTTATAATAAAAGAGCCAAACTTTGCTGGATTCTCTGTTCATGAAAGTAAATTCAACAGGTTTTCTGAATACATAACAGAAATCAAAATCTTCTTTCAGTCCTATTTTCATCATTACTTACCCCAATTAAAAATTACATGTTTTGAAGAAGATCAAAACCACAATTCATTTACCCTTGTAAAGCAGTCCAATCTTGCAACTTGAACAGCTTTTTGTTTTCAAGTAAGTCTCAAACTCTGTTCTTTACTGTTACTCAAATGATCTTCTCTCTGGTCCAAGATCTTGCCTGTTCACAGCAGCTGATCTTTTAAAAATAATCCTAGAATGTTTTATGCATTCTGCTGCTGGGTTGAGAGTTGATAGTTTTTGAAATTGATCATACTTGCACTGTCTATGAATAAACCCTATTTCACATTTTTAAATCCTGTCTTCATTAACCAATTCCATTTGCCATAGCAATCTCCTGATTCTAATCGCCATTCTTTTTAATGACCATCATTTTTCATTATTATTGAAAATTACCATTTTGCTTTGACTTAGCATGAATTTGGTATTTGTATGAAAGATACTTTTATGAACCGAAGCATTCTGAAGTAAAAAATTTAATGGTCATATTCTGAGTTCTGAAATATTGCAGTAGTTTGTATAAATGAACTTCTCCAGGAGTTGTTTGTCTGATTTAATTTACTAACCTAGTTTTAAGTTGTTTCCATTTCGTAAATTAAACATTTTCATTTTTTGGTAGATATCTGCATCAAATTCAATCAATCAATATAGGGAAAATTAATTATCATCACTTCAACAGAGTGAAAATATTTGTTGAAACAGTTCATAATTTAATAATGACTCCCCTCAGAATTACAGTTATGAAGGTGTGCAGAAAAAATTCTTGACTCATTTTGATTCCCAAATTCTAATATTGATCGAACCAAAAACTTTGCTAAACCACGTCGTAAATATAATAATTATCAATGATTTTTAAAGATAGTATTGCACATAGCAAATAATCATGTCACGAGTTACTCCCCTTGCCTTATTATTTCTAGCGTTGTTTACAAAAGGAAATTTTTCTTCTCTTATTTATTCTGTTCAAGGTTAAATTATTTGTTTTAACTGAAAAGCAATTTGATTGAAATGTTCTCTGCAGTCCACGGTTAATTATAATCTAGATTTTTGTTCTATTTTGTAAGAATCTAATTAATTTATGTAATAAAATTTGAAAATGTTTTACTTACTTTTTTAGCATTTTAAATTAGATTTGGTTGGATTTTTTTACTGGAGAAATGAACAAACTTTTTTAAAAGTATTTTAAAAGATCTTTCCTACCAATTATTTTTTCTTTCTGATGAAAAAGCTTTCTCTTCTTTTTAAAATTTTTATTTGAAAAAAACTAAAACTAAAATAATAATTAAAGTTTTAAACTAAAAAAACAAACAAAAAAAAAACAGTAAAATAAAAAAATAGACAGATTTCTTGTTTTAATATTATCTTACTATTTTTTTTATTTTTATTCGGATTTTTAGTCAATCTCAGCAACCGGTAGATTTCAGATGTGTTTTAGTTTTACTTTTTATTTTTTCATTAAAATATTGCAGATTAATAAAATAGAACCTACAACAAACAATCGGCAACGTGTAACTACAAAGTTGTCATACAGACCACAAAAGGAAAGAAGCCTTTTCGAAAAATGTGTGGAATACAGGAAAGAGCTTATAATAAATTAAAATACGATAAGTTCTCTTGAATATCTTCATATCCATTTTTTTTTCAGAAATGAAAATTATACTTTCATTCATTGACGATTAAAACTTTGATTTAATAACGTTTCATTTTTTTTTTTTTTTTAATTTCTTGAAAATATAATGCTATATTAAATATTTTCTAATTTTCTGAAATTTGTTTTATAAGATATATTTCTCTCAGTCTGAAATACTACAACTACGATAATATATTATGCCAAGTTAACCCATGTAAGGGGAAGTAATAAAACTTAACAAAAGTACTTCCCCTTGTATTTTATTTTACTCTAAGAAGCTGGCGAAATTTGTGCAAAATGGGTTGAGGTGCAAAGTTTTGTAGAACAATATCACCCTGAAAAAGCAATAGCAAGCCACAGCATGAACTTTTTCCATGACAATGCAATGTCTCATTTTAAAAACATTTTAAAAAAAAAACGTAGACAAAAATAAATTTCATTGGACAAATTTTTAGTGATAAAAAGGCCCATTGAGTTTAAAGCAGAGTCAAGTGGTGTTAAGATACAGGAAAGAGAAAGAGAAGAAATCTCAGAAAGGCAGTTACCTGACTCTCCTTCCACTAAAGCTGAATTAGTCAAATAAAGCTTCATATGGTAGAGTAATGGATAGCGTCTCAGATTGAGGAATCACAGAGCCGAGTTCGAATTCCAGTCAAATCAATTACATTCACTTACGTGCTAATACCCTTGGGAAAGGTATGAATTCTCTTCTCCCCCCCAGTTATGGATAAATAACAGGACAGTCTGGATTCTATAGCCTTGGATAGCAACTGGTCTACCACAGAAAGAAATGGCAACTTACTTCGGGAAAAAAATATCTGCCTTGTCAGTCATATATCATAAGATACATGATCGCCTAAGCATGTATCACGCATGGCACATAACTGACTGAAGCTTCTATCTATACATTCTATATTTTACACTTGTTATATTACAGGATTTATTTACTGGAGTGCCAGAAGACTGAGTAGTGTGAAATTTTAACATTAATTTACAACCACTTCATAAATGTGTACAACGATGCATGACGATCCATGAAGAAAAAAATAAAAAATTAAGGACATCAGAAACATGCTTTCTAAAGTTTATTTGCGGTAACAATTTTAATACAAAAAAATTTGTTTACAATTAATATCTTTAAATAATTTGCTGTGTTTTTACAAACATACCATTATTTAATTCAAATAAACTAAATTCTAAACTTTACCCAACTTTTCACATTTTCTACCCATATTACTTTATTTTTCAAAAAGAAAAAAATCCAATTCCTGGTTATTTCAGATCAAATCCTACCAAGACTCCAAGTGTACCCTTGGTTTCATTTAAAATTCCTAGAACATTACTGAATACATTATGCACTTGGAGAATGTCGTACAATAAGTTTAAAGTTTTACATGAGAACACTCGTCCGAATAGGTCCGCGTAAACGATAATTTTATTACTCAACTCAGAAATCCTACTTACTTAACTAAATCTATGTAATTTAAACTAAAAAATATATTTCAAGATATGTTGAGTCATTTTAAATATTTTTGTTTTTTGAAAGAGTTAATTCTAATGCTCATTTGTGATGTTGGTTATAAAGTGGAAAAAATGAATATAAAAATTAGAAAGGAAAAGTTAAAAATATTTATAATCTGAGAAACCAGTGAAAATCAGAAGGCTTTTTGACCGGCCCAAGGGAATTAACTCTCAGTCATGTGCCATGCGTAATAGGTGATCATGTATCTTTCGATATATGACTGACGGGCATATTTTTTTCCACAGTAGGTTGCCATTTCTTTCTGTGGTATCTATCCAAGACTATAGAACCTGGTCTGTCATGCTATTTATCCATAGTTGGGGACAGGGGAAAAAGAGGATTCATGCCTTTCCCAAGGGTATTAGCATGTAATGGATTTGACTGAAATTAGAACTCAGCTCTCCGATTCCTCAATCCGAGACACTATCCACCATATGAAGCTTTATTTGACTAATTCATCTTTAGTGCTGAAAACGTTTATATAGTGGATGGTTACAAGTGAGAGATGAAATGTACTTCTGCTTACTATACATGTCAAATGTTCTTTTCTCAGCTATTAAATTATTTTTAAAATAACAAGTAAAGACAGCATGTTACATGACTAAAATTAGAATTCCAAGCCTTGTTCTTATTCCAATCTCTTGTTTATTTATTTTCGTGGAAACTTCCTAGAAAAAATTTAAATTCTAAGTTGAGAATCACAATTCTTAACTGATTTGATACAGATTCTAAAATTTCATTCAGTTTCAAACAGTCATCCAAAAATCGTAAAACTCAAAATAATATTTCACAATTCTTAACTTATAATTGAAATTTTTTCTAGGAAGCTTCCACAAACATAAATCAACAAGGGGTTGGAATAAGAATAAGGGCTGAATATTTTTTTCCAAAAATGAATAAGTTTACAGACCTGACTGTAAAAACTGTCAGTGCTAGGGGAGATAACACGTGTCAGTTAATAATTAGTTAATTTAGGGCGGTTTATTGGCTCATTCTACTGAACCGGATTTGTGAATTTGATTGCATGGCTCACTGATTCATTTTACGTCCACTTTGTAAATTGTGTACAGGATGTAAGCATTGGCTAAGTAAATGCAATTTACTGTGTGGTCATTATGACTATAACATAATGAGGACAGCAGTCTAAATAAATATATATATATGTATATATGTATATAACTTCTTTTTTTTTAATCATTTTATCCCAAGCAGGGCTATAAGGCCACTAAGACACAAAGGTTTACTGGGGATAAAAGAAAATGAGAAGACTTTAGGAGACAGAATAGGAAACAAAAAATAAACTGTAAATCTGTTTAGAAGACGGGGAAAGAAGTATGAACCAGTATGAACTATTATTACTTGAATTTTTATATGATAATATTGAAAACTTGTTCCAGCTTTTGAAAATATCAAGAAATATATCAACAAATTCAACATCTGTCTATATTTCTGAGATGAGGTATTGTAATCATTTACACTATTGACATTGTTCAGACTGTTGTCCACATCTTTATTGTTATATTCATGATGTACATTCCAGCCTTTTTCAGGCAATATTCATTGGAATATCCTCAGTGAATAAAAGTGTTGGTTGAAGTAATCCAGAGACTTGACCCAAAGAAATGTGAGTTCAATACCTGGCCACAGCAGCAGTAAACAAAAACTTGGATAGTTGAGTAAGTTAAACTGAGATATCCAGAGAAGTTATGGTAGATGGAACTAGAACAATTTATCCCAGTGGACGAAATAAAGAGTTTGTTTTGAAATTCCAACATAAATCACTTGAAAAAGGCCACAGCATACAATGTCTGAAACCTGATGAATATGACAATAAAGATGAGGACAACAGTTTGAACAATGTAGAAAGGGTAAATAAAATAATATAATATACTTTGCTTTTCAAACCAGAATGCATCTCTTCATTCATTTTCTCACAACATTTCTGCTATTGTACTCCCCGGCTTTTTTTTTTAGATGTCTGTCTTCATATTGGGTAACTTTTTAGAATTCATTCCACAGTTGTTCTCATTCTATGCTTATTCCCCAGTTTTATTTGCTTTTGTGTCCTTTGTCCATTTCTTCTACTGCATCATTAAAGCATCCTTGAACTTACAACTGCCACATGTGTCTCTTGAACAAGCTAATGTTGAAATTTTGTAGGTTTAAACATTGTACAAATGGCAGGACTGATTTTTTTAGTGTTCTTTATTTTTTACTCAAAAGCTCCCTGATTAAATTCTGACAAACATAACAAAATTGACCAATTCTGTAAAAAAAAATCTCAACAAAAGCACAGACATGGACTTATAAATAGTCAAACTCAAACATAGGTTTACAAATATTCACACTCTGACATAGACTTACAAATAGTCAAACTCAGACATGAACGTACAAAGATTTACAAATAGTAAAAGTCTGACATAGCCTTACAAATAGTCAAACCCAGATTTTACTCTAAGCAAACTCTAATTTAGGTGTAATTTTATTTATTTTAACTTAAGTTTTAATGTGGAAACATTGATTTCTATCAGACAAGAAATAACTATTTATTTATAATTTGTAAGTTCTTTAGAAACTGATGAAATAACTGTTGTTTTTAAAACATTCACTTTTTTTACCTAAAATACAGAAAATTCAAAGAAGGAATGACAAAGTTGTGTGGACAAGAAGTATCTTTTGGGAATGTACAAATAACTTTAATGAATATAGTTTTATGCCACAAAACAGTCAAGGGCTGAAACAGTAAAGTTGTGAAGACAAGACTGTCAGTTTTATAAGCATTTGTTGCTTTGAGATTTATGGAAAAAAACTCTTTTAAATATATATAATTTTATGAAAACTTTATTGTATTGCATGTTATTCATTGTAAATGTTTACATGAATTTTTATGATTATTCTTTCTAAAATTCTTTCTTTTTATTTTCAGGTAAGTTCATCCTTTTTATTTTTCACTTGAACCATTGAGGAAGAAATGAAATGAGAAATAAGTAAATCAGCAATCAAGTAAGTATTTGTCTAAATAATGTGTATATATATATATATATATATATATATATATATATATGAATGAAACACCATCTTTCAATAATACAAGTATGATTAAAGACAATGATTTTTTACCTTTTTTTTTTACATACACAAGTAGATATATTTGGATTCAAAGACACTAAGTATTGCCTAAACATTTGAGATGAAGCACTTCCAAGTGTACTTTTGGATCTTCTAAAGATTAGGTAAAAACTATTTGGTTTTTGTTTTGTTTGTTTTTTTTTTGCAGGGAAGGGATTCTAAACTCTTTTTATGGATACTTGAAACTTCAAATATTACTGCACAAATATATACTCTTTTTCTTACTCATTCTACCTATCAAATTAACAACTGATACTAAAATCTAACAATTATAACAATATTCTACAGGGTATAGATTAATTCTTACTTTAGATTTTCACAAACTCCATATATCATTTTTCTTGTCTTATTAACTTGAGAATTTTGATCTTTTCATTTAAATTATTTGGATCCTTTGTCAATTCTAATGTATAATGAAATGGCTAGTTTAGTTTTTATACATGATTTTATTTAATGTTAGACAATCCTTCAATGTTCTCTTTAAATTGAAAATCATTGCAATCTGATGTAACCAGAATAAGCCACAATTTTTACACATTTGCAAATAAATAAGGGATAAAAACTGAAAAATTAACATTTAATTGAAAAAAACATTTTTTTTCATCTTGCAAATAAATAAGGGATAAAAACTGGAAAAAACATTTTTTCATCTTGCAAATAAATAAGGGATAAAAACTGAAAAATTAACATTTAATTGAAAAAAACATTTTTTTTCATCTTGCAAATAAATAAGGGATAAAAACTGAAAAATTAACATTTAATTGAAAAAAACATTTTTTTTCATCTTGCAAATAAATAAGGGATAAAAACTGAAAAATTAACATTTAATTGAAAAAAACATTTTTTTTCATCTTGCAAATAAATAAGGGATAAAAAACTGAAAAATTAACATTTAATTGAAAAAACATTTTTTTTCATCAAGTTCAACTGCAGATCCTCCAATATTATCATTTGGCTGTAAAGCACATGATTTTTTTCAATTTATTCTTTAAGCTAGTGCATTCTTCTTCTTCATAGCCTTCCTCAGATTAATGAGGAAGAATGGGTGATTACCCCTCCTGAATGCAATGCATGTTGGTAGTGGCAGATGTAGCACACTTGCATGATCATGTCTCTTTTCAATTTATGATTGCCCCAGGGTATATGCATATAAGTGAATGTCACAAGCCTAATTGGAATTTGTACTTGGCTCTTTGATTTCCAATTCCAAGCCATTATCCATTACACTACCTGCACATCCAAGCTTATAGCACCTGTTATTCTCAAGTGGTCACCCATCTAGGTACTGACCAGGCTTGATGTTGCTTAACTTCAGTGATTGGACAAGAACTGGTGTTTCAACATGATATGGCATTTTTGAGGGACTTTAATACCTCTGTCTACAAAGCACAATTTTGACTGTTTCAATGTTACATATAGATAAACTTTTAATATTATATCACTCCCTCACCTAAAACTCCAGTGGAAGTGCATAGGGGCACAATTCTCAACATGCTAGGTAATACTGTTATGGTTTCCACAGAAAGCAGGTTTTTATGGGTGAGCTGTCAGCCCCATGTTCAACTGGTTTTACATTGAGTGCTATCATTCTCCTAGACTGGTTGTTAACCAAGGCTGAAGAGCCGAATCTGCCCTACTTTTATATTTATAGATTCTTATAAATCTTTCTTTTATTTTCTAGAAAAAATCCTTTCAAAAGCTGGAAACAATTTAAATTTAAAACATTCCCTTTATAGAAAAACAAAAATATATTTCTAATATTGTTCAGATGATCAAAACACTTCTTTGTACATTTGTTGTTAACACAACCTTTCAGTGATTCCATTCTATAGATTTCATCAGGCTTAATTTGTGAATAATAAAAAGAAACCTTTGATGTACCTGATAGACTGGTCTATGTTAATGACTCTTCTCAAAGACAATGAACTCCATTTTATGGTGTGAATGTTTTTCATTTTTATCTAAAAGTTAAAAGTCACATAAAAGTTAAGAATCTAATAGTAAAAAGCAAAAACATGAATTCTCATATTCTTGCTGAAGATGCTCTCGTATAGATTTACCCTTAAATCCAGAAGTACAGTGTTCTTATAAAATCTCTCATTAACCAAAATGTCATAAAGCAAAAACATTTTGACTATTAATTTATATGGGAAATATTTTTAGCTTTCCCCAGACCAAAAAATTAATTTTACATTGAGAAAACACCATCAATATTCGACAGAAAATTCTGAAATTAAATAAAAGCAAAAAATATCAAAAAAATAAATAAAAAAATAAAAATGGTAATTATAAAAACAATATAACAAATTATTTAGACTAACAAGTTTAATTAAAACGCTGAGAGTTATTTCCCCTTTACTGTGCGCGTTGCATTCAGCTAAGTTAGTCAAGGGAGGTAACTCGATGTGATCATATAAAGGATATGGCGAGCGTCATTTATAGTAAAACGAAAGAAAATTTACTAAGGTAAGAAAGAAATCCTTAAAAGAAAGAAAATTGAAACATAATAAATTCGAACAGAAATTTAAAATAATAAGCAAGTGAATAAATATGCTTAATTCTTCCAAAATTGTAGTAAAATTATTAAACTAGAAAATTATCAGATTCTTGAAAATGTTATTTTTTTTGCCCATGTTTAAAACGAGAATTCTTTTACTGTTTTC
>CAHIKZ030000070.1:1257500-1357500 GCA_903632075.3 Acanthosepion pharaonis
AACACCTACAGAACCTACCTGTATGCTATATTGTAAGTATGCTGAGTGTACCTTAGTTACATTTTTTAATAGAGAGTGCATAATCTAGCATGATGACAAGTTTGAACAAAGTACATTGAAACTGTTAGTCTTGATTACTTGCCACTTTATGTGAGCATAACCATCAATGTCCTCTAAAAAGTATCATCTTCCCTTAGGCTTTCCAGGTACTTTCCAACAGTGATTGCATCTACCTTCCAGGTGTATAACATCAAGAAGTCACCACTGACAAATTAACCATATGGACATTCAAACCTAGTTTTTGTGATCAGAAGGCAAACATGTTTAACCCCTTGCCCACACATTCATGTGTATATATATATATATATAAAAACTATGAACCTAAAGAGCCAGGCAAACCTACCTAGGTTTCACCTTCGTGGATTGTCAGGGTACACCAGCCCATTGTTACCTCTTTGGCCGGCATATCCTGACTATCCGTGTAGGTGAAATTTAGGTAGGTTTGCCTGGCTCTTTAGGTTCATAATTAGATTTGCTCTACTTAGTCTACTTTGCTTAGTTATCTTTACTTTACTTTGAGGTTTTTTTCTTTGGACTCTGAGCTTGGATTCTAGTCAATTGTTTTTGTCTGAATTACATGTTCTTTGTTCTTTCTTTTTTTATTCCTTATTTTTACTTTGGTATTGGTTTGTTCATTTACAAGCAAAAACACCTAAGGTTTTTCTGGATGAGTATACTTACTTATATTTATAAGATTATTATTATTATATATATATATATATATATATATATATATCATACTTATTATAAAACCCAGGTTGTGTGCGTGTGTGTCTGTACGTTTATATATTGGATTGGATTTCCTATATTTTTCAACCGATTTCAACAAAATTTCACAGGACTACGTAAAATTACCTTGTGGTGGTTCTGACAGCGCCAAAAATTGAAAAAACCACATTTGTTTTTGCACAAAATCAATTTGAAAACACGATTAAGAGGCATCACGAGAATGAAAGGGGGACAACTCATATCGAGTTATACTTATTATAAAACCCAGGTTGTGTGTGTGTGTGTGTGTTCCTTTATATATAGGATCGGATTTCCTACATTTTTCAACCAATTTCAACAAAACTTCACTTTTTTTTTGTCAGGTAGTGTTTCTTATTGTCTTGCACACTTTTTTTCTTTATTTTTACATTCAGAATGCTTTAAAAATTCCACTTACAAGACAATTGTTTATAATAAAATTCTATTCAATTGGTAGACTCATAATGATTGAAAACAATGTTTTTGTTTGAGTTTGGGTTTGACCAATTCGTAAAAAACAAAAAAACAAACAACAAAAAACAAAAACGAAAACTAATTAAGACATGCGTGTTTGTCAACCTTAAACAATAATCTTTGTCAATTTTATTTTTCAGTCTTTATGATGATCTCTTACTGTTACATCCCCGGGCAATGCTGGGCTCTATTGCTAATATATATATATATATATATATATATATATATATATATATATATATATATATATATATACACACACACACACTCACGCCCACATGTACCAAAAGTCATTAATAGCTGTATGTAAAGGTTATTGTAGGTGACAGCAGTATACCTTGACACCATTGAAATGACCTGATCTTTAACAGTTATGCTTGAACATTTGGTTAGTCAGAGTAAAACTACTTACATTTTTTCATAGCAAAGCAAACTCAAGTACAGGTTGCCTGACATATGGGAGATTGCATTTCCAAAATTATAAAGACATTCGACATCTTTCAAATCTACAGTGACACGTGTCTCCTGGGAATACTGTCTACATTCAATGCAGGAAATGCAAGATGTATATCCAGTCGGTCAGTTCAGCATTTTTTAGCTTCCATGGAATATGAGAGCAAAAGTCCTACTAGGGTTTCTTTAGTAATTTCCAATAAATTATGTTGTTACAGTGTTCACCCAACATGTGCCAAGTCTAACATTTATAGAATGTGCTGGAGAGGTCTGTTTGCATGCAAGATCCTACATAACAGGGAGATGTGTATAGCTGAGATGATCCTAGCCTGTGGTACTTTTGGAAAGGGCCTGAAAACCATACCCTGGGTTCACCCAAGCCTCATGAGTGAAATTAGGTAGACAGAACTATTTGGGAGCCATTGAAGGTTGTGCTAGCACAAACTCATAAGTCATCGTGACCGAGGGTTTGAGCATGCTGACCTTGTTCAGACTGTTGATCATGCCAGATAATGCACTTTCTCACCAAAACTGTAGCTAAAGTCTGCTCAGCATAGTTACAGCACAATATACAGGTGAGCTCTGTTGGTGTTGAACAATGTGCCTGATCAGCCATCTGCAACAAGGATTGGCTAGCTTCCCTTGTAGACTAGCATACTTGGGATATATTTGAATTTTTTATGATAGTATTTTGTAAGGCATTCATTTTTAGTTTTCAATTTTTAAGCAATATAGTAATTTTTTTGTGTGTCTGTATTTTAAGGTAAGTTCTGGTCATTTATTTACTAATTTGTGTTGGTCTGGAAAGATAAAAAAAGCTAAAACACTATAAGATTGCTAAAAATAACTACATTCACATCTATAATTATTCCTGCTTAATAGCCTCTAGAATAACTTGAAATAACTCAATAACAGTTAAGATAATGCAATAGACCAGCATATATAAATAGTCAAGGCGAAACACAACACACATGGCCCAAAGATTGTGTTCAGGTATGAAACAGATTGTTGCCACTTGGTGCTGAACTGGATGCCCACTATTATATTTTATGTTTACATATGCTCTATCTCTGATATTGAGCACTTTTACTCATAAATATAGCATCTATATTTTTATCACATACTAGCAGTAGAGCCCGGCATTGCCCGGGGATGTAGCAGTAAGATATAGATCAAGTATCGACCATCATAAAGACTGAAAAATAAAATTGACAAAGATTATTGTTTAAGGTTGACGGACACGCATGTCTTAATTAGTTTTCGTTTTTGTTTTTTGTTGTTTGTTTTTTTGTTTTTTACGAATTGGTCAAACTCAAACTCAAACAAAAACATTGTTTTCAATCGTTATGAGTCTACCAATTGAATAGAATTTTATTATAAACAATTGTCTTGTAAATGTAATTTTTAAAGCATTGTGAATGTAAAAATTAAGAAAAAAGTGTGCAAGACAATAAGAAACACTACCTGACAAAAAAAGTGAAGTTTTGTTGAAATCGGTTGAAAAATGTAGGAAATCCGATCCCATATATAAATGAACACACACACACAAACAACCTGGGTTTTATAATAAGTATAACTCGATATGAGTTGTCCCCCTTTCATTCTGGCGACAGAATCGTGTTTTATCGTGTTTTCAAATTGATTTTGTGCAAAAACAATTGTGTTTTTCCAATTTTTGGCGCTGTCAGAACCACCGCAAGATAATTTTACATAGTCCTGTGAAGTTTTGTTGAAATCAGTTGAAAAATGTAGGAAATCCTATCCAATATATAAATGTACAGACACACACACAATCTGCGTTTTATAATAAGTAAGATATATTTGTATAATTATTTTATTTGATTGATTTGTTTGTTTAATGACTTATCAACTCCTTATAGTTCATTTAATGTTAAAATTTAATTTTCTTGGAAGTAATGAAACTGTTATTCTGCTTTCACAGTTGAATACATGGTAGATGATACTCAACTTTTGTGCATATACATGTTTGTGTGGACATCATTACTAGAGGCAGTGATGTGTATTTTATGTTATAGTTTTGATAAATAACTTTAACTTTAGAATACAGTTTAAGAAATTGTTGGATATTATATGGCTTAATGTCATGAAAGCATTTCATGTTGGTTGTTTAGTAGTATTTTAAACAGATTTTAGTGAAACCACTACAATTTATTAATATGTGCATATTGTTGATAATTTTACTATATGTATGTATTGTTGGTAATTTTTATATATATGTATTGCTGGTATTTTTATTTAAAAATGTATTTTTATACTTTCATAGTGTTTTGCTTGGGAATTCAACATTTACTCATAGCTGAGACCCTAACAGGTGCTACCACCCAGGGTCAAAGTTGACCTGGAACAAAAGCAATTAAGAGGTGGTTCCATGCTCCTCAAAACCTCCAATCTCCCAATCAGAAGCTTGTTAATATGTATATGTTTGTATCAAAATATACTTTTTTATATTTGTCCTCTACAGATAAACATTATTTGTCTTTGATACTCAGCAAGGTAAATAGATACTACACTAATTCAGGGCAGAAGTGTCAAGCGACACACACATTACTTTTGAATGGTATTTTATATATATTCCTGTTAATGAATAAAAATTCCCTTAAGAAAACACCTGGATTCAAATAAAACTGAAAATCAAGGAATTTGGACTTTTGATTATACACCATATATAAATTTGGCCATGCATTGGAAACTTGTTCCCCGGACAGCACTTTCCTATTGCACTTAGACAGCAGGATTAGGGCATTCTCTGATGTCTGCAACTTAACCAAGGTGCCAGAAGCAATTTTCTAAAATCCCGCACTAATTAATTGACCTTGTGTCAACTTGTGCTGCACATAAAGATGCAATCAAATATCTCTTGCTTTTTCTTCTCCCTCTTCTTTGCTTTATCTCCCCCACTATTTCAAAACAAACAGACACACACACACACACACACACACATACATATAATTTCTAAATATAACTTGTCTTTGGAAGAGTACTTTTAAGCATGATTTTGTATTTTTAAACAACTTTATATATATATAATTTAAGTTTTTTTTTAACCCCCCCCTTTTTATTCCTTTCTTAGTTTCAAATTAACATTTCATTCTTCATATAATCCCAATTTAATGTCATAAGGTTAATATCTGGGCTTAATTTATAAAACCTCTTCCTTTTAAGACTTATTCCTTCCATCCTCTCCTGACCACTGCCTTGTGCCTTTCGTCTGACTGAAACATTGAAATGGATAAATTCTGTATTACTTTTTTGAGTTGTTTATGTTTTTGTTTTTTTTTTAGCTGTCACAGTTAAATTTCTAGTTCCGATACAAACTCGGTCTATACTGGGGTTGAATAAGACTGACGATTTTCGTCATTTGAAATAAGCCATATTCTCCATATGAGGTTATTTCTAATTTTATTGTGTACTCTCTCTCTCTCTCTCTCTATATATATATATATATATATATATATATATATAGTCATCCACAGACAGAATGTTTCACTGCATCACACTTCATCAGTATGGCTAGTCATCCAGTTGGCTAGGATCAAAACCCAGCTGAATTGGCATCAGTCAGAGAATCTGCCCCAAGCCGTTGGTGTACAGCAGAGATGAAGGTGAATTTATTTATTTTTAGATAAACATGCCAGTGACTGAGAGAACTCAATTTGTTTTATTGAAGAGTATTGCATTAGTAGCAGTAATAATCACTGTTTACAAACTCACACTTTCTCCCCAGAGAGCTCAGCTGAAATAATTTTTCATGAGCGTATAGACAGACTGTTTTGCTATGTCACAGGTCATATATATATATATATATATATATATATATATATATTACAATGATTGGATATGTGGATAGTGTAACAGTTATCAGCATGGAAAATTAAATTCAAATACCACCTATGAATTGAATAGCAGGGCAAACTAGGCTTTCTTGCTTACAATAAGGAAAAATTTGAATTCAAAGCTAAAGAGTACTGTTTGGATATATCATGGCACATTGTGCACCATTTCTCTGTTATCAGTTCTTCCCAAAAATGTGGTTGGCTCTACACAAGACATCCCCACAATATATATATATATATATATATATATATATATATATATATATATATATATATGCAGACAATCCAGGAACATTAGTGGCACAAAACTTCATTGTGATTTCAAGTTTCACAGTTTGAAACAATCCTCAGATAGCTATCATTCATCAAACCTTTTGAGGATTATGTTATACATTTGTCTATATTTCTGAGATGAGGTATTGTATCTATTTACACTATTTACATCATTTGGATAGTTGTCATCATCTTTATTGCCATATTCATGATGTTTTGTTGTATGCTCTGGCCTTCTTTCACTTATTTATGTTGGAATTTCAAACTGAACCCTTTATTTGTCCACAGGGTTAGATGCTTTTTCTTGGATATCTCACTTTTAGTTAGTAACCCAGCTCTCCATTTTTATGGGGTTCCCTCTTCTGTGGCCAGGTATTGAACTCACAACTCTTTGGGTCAAGTCACTTTTGGGATTATTCAATCAACACTTTTATCCACTGGACTATATATATATATATTTGGTTGGATCTGACGATCGCAAAAGTGTGAAACCCAGGGTCACAAACTCACATCAATCCAACCAAATATGTTAGCTCTATCTCTGATATTGAGCGCTTTCTAATAAGTACCATGCATATAATATATAAATAATTATATATATATATATATATATATATATATATATATATATATATATTTATATTTATTTACATATATATATATATATATATATATATATATATATATATATATATATATATATATATATATATTCCAAGTACTTCTTTACTCACATTCCATCAAACATTGTAACAAGATAACAGTGAGAGATTTTTTTGTATCAAGATATCTGGTCATGAGACAGAGCTGAGTTGTGGATTCATGCCTTTCACAGGTGTTAAGTGAACACAAGCAGCCTCAGCTGAAATTTTAACTTGGATTGCCGATTCTATCACACATAGACACACACATTAACAACGATGCATTTTGTGAGAGATGAAAGAAGAAAAAGGTTAAGAAATAAAAAGCAGTGACCAGGAGAAAGAGAGAGATAACATAAAGATTCTAATTTTACAAGAATTTATTTTTATTTTCAGTAAACGTATTTTTTAAATCATTTCACCCCCAAAGGCGAAAACACCACTAAAACACAACAGGTTACGGAGAAGGAAAGAATCTGCTGAGTAACCACTTGTGATTTAATCGCTTTTTCGCGTTGGTGAAATGATTTTTTTAAAAGAGATTTTTACACATTGAAAATAAAAATAGATAAAATTCTTGTAGAGTTCGATCTTTTTTTTTTTTCTGGTCACGTCTTTTTATTTCTTTACCTTTTCCGTCTTTCTTCTTCCAAATGTTTTCTCTTGAATTAAATCTCCCTCCAAATGCGTACTTGTGTGTGTGTGTTTATATTACTCGTAATTACCATCATGATTACAGAAATGGGAAACTTGTCTTAGATTATTTTACTACTTTCGCTTTCACTAAAAACTCAACAAAATAGAGTAAGATCACTAATAGTTAAAAATTGAAGAATCCGATTTTTAAAAAGAAAATAACATAATCACATTAATTAAATTTTTTAAAGAAAAAATTAATTTCATCGTAACCGGATGTTTATTTCATCATTTTTTCGAATTTTATTCGTTTATTTATTACTAACCTTTATTTGAACAAGTCAATGACTTTTTCTTTGATGTAAACTAACACAAGTATATCGATTTTGTGATCACATTTCTCTGTCTTGTTTAAGGAAAATCAACAATTTTAATTTAATATTTCCCTTCTCTTTTCTTTTTTGCTTATTTTTAATTTTTCCTTGCATTTTTATTTGAAAGTTTTCTTTTTCATTATTTAGTTTATGCGATTCTATTTCTTGTCTGATAATTTATTACATACAAAAATATTTTTCTTTTAAATATCAAGATAACTCTGTCGGCTATTGACATAAATTGATCTTTCGGTTAGTTTATTATTTTAGCAATAAACGCTATGTGTGTGCATTTATTTAGTCCTTATGGTTCTTAAACATAGTCCTTTTAGTTTTAAATGAAAACTGTGAGAATATTAGAAAAACTGAATAAAAATACTTTTTCTTTGCTCGTCACATTCAATGAAATACACGCACAAACGTTCTATTGCATGTGGCAAACAAGGAACATATTCTTAAAGTTAGGATGCTTGTCTCCGTTGGCATAAAAGAAAAAAAACTTGTAGTTCCAACGTCTTTTACTCCAAAGAAAAATGATATGAAAAATATTACAAAATGGCAATTTGTAGAGTAAAAACAAAATTCCTTTTTCTTTTTTACGCCTCAACTTGCTCTTACTTTGTAAACGTCATCAACTTGGTGTTTTCATTGATTTGAATTCTTACTTAAGCGTTTCTAGTTTCTTTGCACTGTTTTTTTACTCAAATTAAAGGAGTGACCAAAACTGGCAACTGCTAGTCGAAATATTTCCATAAAATAAATCATTCGTTGGAATTATTATTATTATTATTATTATTATTATTTTCTTCAGTTTTTCTCAAGTCCTTACATTTTTTTACAGCTTTACTGACTAAAAAACTATGAAAGTGTAGAAACTGTACGTAATGATTATTGCCCAAAAGCGCTTGCGACAGTAATCACCATGGACAGTTTCTACGCTCTCTTCTTTAAAATAAATAAAAAAAACTAAGGACATGAGAAAAACTGAATAAGAATAACTTACAAAAATGTTCTGGTCGGCCATATTGTTGCCCAAATATAATTAACTGAATGACAAGCTGAAAAAAAAATTCTTGTTAGTGACGCATTTCGTTTCGTGAACTTCGTATTGAACTACGTCACTAAAGTTTTTCCAGCTTGTCATTCACTTACTGTTAGTCTGATGTTCATGCTTCTTTATACAGTGTAATCCGGATATAAGAGAAACTTTCTCCGGTCCCAAATTAGAGCCTGTGTTAATGTATATAAAATAGACCAAACCCGGATATAAGAGACTTCTTCTCCGGTCCCGACAACTCTCTTATATCCGGGTTACACTGTAATCTAATTTATATCATATCTTTCATCACACACACACGCGCGTGCGCGCTGATCAAGAAGTATCGAGACTAGTGCTTTGAAAAGTAAACTACAACACATATCAATTCTGCATTTAATCTCCTTCGAAGTAGTCCCCTTCTTAATCCACGCACTTTATCCAGCATCGTTGATGGAAGCATTCCTGGGACTACTTTATTAGGATAGCAAACAGCTGCCTTGTCACATTCTCTTGAATTGTCACAACATTTTGAAATCTTGTTCCTTTCAAAAGTGATTTGATTTTTCGTAAGGAGCGCGAAATCTGGGGAATATTGTGGTTGTAGGACGTGGGGATGTCATGCTTCACCCAAAACTGCTGCACAAGCCATGGTCATTGGTGGAACCTCTATGGTGTGGTAAGACGACCACACTCTATACACTTTCCTTCCAAAAGCGAGTGAGAATGTTGTAATTTAGCGTGCATGCACGACAGAGTTCAAAGTCAATCTGTGCAAAGTGGCTTCACTCTGCGTACTTTAGGTCAACTACCATAGCAACAATCCTGCTACCTTTTGATCAGACCTCGTACATATAGCTACCCGCCCAAATTCGGGGAATTTGAACAGTTTACACGAACCAAATGTTTTGTCAGTACCTATTTTATGAAATTTCTGTAATACGTTAGCTGTGATAGGAGATAATTAAGAAGATAGTTATTATCTCTTTAACACCAGCACTAGTCTTAAGGGTATGATTCTGAAACCAGATATTTGGTTAAGCAGAAGGTCAAAGATCCTGTACCAAAGCGAAAGATCCTACTTGTACTCGCCGTACCCCGCCACCGACCACTTACCAACCCAGGAAAAGAGGGATTCGATGTTTGTTCTTTCTACCCTTTCACCAGAAAGCAGGACAGGCTGGTCCAGTCTTTTAACGTCCAAAAAACTAATCAAGACGACCACCTGATACTAAGAAGGGTGGATCTCTCTCTCTCTCTCTCTCTCTCTCTCTCTCTCTCTCTCTCTCTCTCTCTCTCTCTCTCTCTCTACCAAGATCTACGAACTCGGATACAGTTTGTATTTATAAAAAAGAAAGTAGGCCTTCCAAAACAACATTCATTAATTTTGAATGTAAAAACTAAAACTTTGCTTCAAACTTCTTGTGGTATTGGTGTCAAAGCCTCATTTACCCTTCCGAAAGAACTAGTTTATAACATCTGCCCATGTATGCATTTTATTATAGATTAAATAATTCAATGTTCAGCTGCAAAATTGGACACTTACCTTGCTTTTGTATTCCCTATTATTTCAAATTTCTGCCGAGTCTGTTACATTCACTTTCCTACAAAGCTCTTTTAAAAGCCATGAATCTATCTCTTCTCTACCCCCACAGCTATGGATTAAATATTAGGACAACTGGAATCTCGAGTATTGAGTGGAAACCAATTAAAGAGAAGGAAAATAATTCAAAACCATACATTTTTCCTAGAAAGTCATGACAACAGAAAATAAGGAAAAAGCATCTGAGGGAGAGCAATGATCGCCTCCGTCCCGAAGAGTCATTGCATAATTCTTATTTAAAGAACTGTTTACTGGGGCTCATATTTGTTGTAACCGATGGAAAGTTATTCAATAGAATAATCGCACGAAGGTTGGTAATGAACAATAATACTTAGGACAAGGTTCGCCAACAACGCGTAGAAGTAGTAGTCAACTGCTAGAAGTGAGTCAAGTGAATTCCACAGTGAATTTCCAACTGCAGGTTATCTACCAACCACCCCACGCGGTCAAATATGGCACAAGGTCGAATTTAATGTGGGGTCTTCCCTTCGACATAGCCTCGTCTGGGGATCCTCTCTGCCCGGAGGCGGAGAACTTGAGTCGTATAGCTGGAGACGAATCTCTAACTGCAGCATATCTACCAACCGCCCCACGCGGTCAGATGTGGCACAAGGCCGAATTTAATGTGGGTTATGCGAGCTGTAGACTCAGCCAAAAATTCCTCGTAGACTCCGTTTAAAACTGGGTCGGGTAGCTGTTTCCCGAGACGAGACTCTGCCCTTCGACATAGGCAGAGAGTTTAACCAGCACAGCTGGAGACCAACATACAGTAATTACTACTGTATTTATGTGAACGGGGAGATACCCATTATCGTCCGTAGGTAAGCTACAATTATTCTAATTGTACATTGTTAAAGGTTAATATTTTTAGGCATCTTCAAATTACGCATGTACACATAATTCAACATTTGCTGGGGTTGTTCAAACGATCATTCCTGAAATTTTCACTTTAAAATAATATATACGTCTTTTATCGTTTCGATTTTTACGCAAGCACCATGTGGTTTCAATCTTTTAAGTTTTTTATTATTCATTTAACAAATAATATGAAGTCTTGTTGGAAGAGAAAAATCAACAATGGTTTTAAAATTGAAATCAAAACCATCGACTTCTATATTATCATGTAATACACATAATATTTTCTGCGTTGAGTTATTTGCTTCTTCATCAAAAACTATAAACATAGATTTTTAATGGCAAGAAGGCATAACAAAACAAAATCATTGGGTCAATCAGTACAGTTTATAGGGTAATAATATCTTTGAATGTTTTGAAAATTTAAGATATATTCTCAAATGAATTTAATTTATTCCACGCATTTTCAGTTTATTTTCTCACACTTATTCAAAAAACTAACATCGAAAAATTTGTCTAATTTTTCATTTTTAATTCTAAGATTTACATCATGTGATTGAAGAGATCAGTTTTTAAAAAAAAATTAAAAACCGTCATGAAAATGCTTGATTTTTTTCTACCTCTTCAGAAAAAAAGACCTGTGTATAATGCAACCCTCTATTTTTTGCGTAAAAAACTGATCATAAAACTCGCACTATATTCGAATTACGGTAACACCATGAAATTTCTTAATTGCCGCATATTTAATGTATTTATATACATTAAATATTTAAATACCTATGTAATGTATTTAGATACATTAAATATGTATGCAATGCAAGAGACCCACAAAGAGTTTGATTCCTGTGACAAGTAGGAATATGTTTATAGATTTCACGTGTATTGCAGCAACTCCATCGTGAAGCCCATTGTCATTGAATCTGTAATGGAGGGAAAGTCAATTCAGATTTCCGGTAGATATTGGTGTAATTTTTTTGATTGTACCTGAAAATATTCCGTTCTTGGAAGAAAAAGAAAAAGAAAACTGAGAAACCAGCTCAGCAAATGTTACAAAACGTTAAAAAAAAAAAAAAAAAAGAAAAAACATTTCTAAACTTGGTGAATTACGATGGCAGGTTCATACCGAATCTGGCCGATTTGTTGAACGACTGATCCAAAAACTATAGAAATATGCAGCGTGGGAATATCTCTCACGAGAAAACTTTCCCGAAACTCAAAGACATTGTCTAAACATCAACAACACTAGTTCATTACGATCCGATATACCCACTTGGTGTACGATGCATCGCTATACAGTATTGTAGTTGTCCTTGACTAAGTATTCGATACAAACAACCAAATAAGTTTTGTTTCGAGATTGGTTGGCTTGTTTTTTTACTCAGATGTCTGATGAATTGGAACTTACGAACTTGGTTGGATTGTATCTTCCACGATCCTGCCTTTGGTCTCGGGGAGAAGCAATTTATAGCAGAAACGAAGACATAAAATACTTGTCAGTGAGAGTTCCAAAAAGGCAATCATGTGGTTGCCGGGCGTAAAAAAAAAAAAAAAAAAAAAATTAGCCTCTTTTATATCTACGTAAAAGAGCAATATGATGATCGGACTGTCAAAAACTTAAATCACGAGAGATCAGTACCTTATGTTGCATTATATAAATGTACGACTCACAGCCAGAAGCTCAGCTATGGATTTACCACAGTCGGAAAAATCGGTTTTATATGATATGTCCCTTCCAGCTGGGGTGCTAGTTTCTCTCACAGACACAAAAAGCCTCCAAAGACCTGAAAGTTCAAGGGTTATTTTTGAGAGAAACGTTACAATTTGTGTTTTTAAACGGTACATACGTGTGAAGAAAACGCCAGATATGTTGAGTTTAGATAGATAGATAGATAGATAGATAGAACTGTGAAATTTTTCGTGTTCTTCCAGGTTAGTGTGTTAGTTACCACCACTTGGCTTTGCCAAGGCATCGTTAGGTGGTGCTGTAAAACAGACATAATAATAAAGAATAAATAAATTCATTTTTCATGATGCAAGTTATAAAGAAACCGGAAAAGATTTCTGGCCACATTTGCAATTTTATGATCCCACTTCCGGTAAGGACAGAATGTTTCTATTTCCACTTTCCAACGAGATCGTTCGGGCGTGTTTTCAGCAGTCCTACACATGAAGTAGAGATTTGGCCATCCCAACTCAGTGCGAGGCTGACTTGAGCTCGACCATCTTTATCGGTTCTTATCCTTACTTCCCATAAATAATTTCTGAACCAAATAGGAAAACGTGCATACTCAAGAGCCATTTAACTTCGTTTCAATCCAGTCAACATAAAAGAAATAAACATCCGTAGCAAAAACTCAAGATTTTTGTATGCTTAATTTAAATGCAATTTCAATCCCTATCTATTGTCCTCCTGATTACTCTTTCCACTGATTATTAATGTTTTTCTGTTCCTAATTCTTTCACACTCTGTAACCTCTTGTATTTTAGTGGCTTTTCTGCCTTGTATTGGGTGATACCGATTTTTTTATAAAATGTTTCTTCTGTCTTTGTTTATATACTGAACACGTACCTTCACCAAAAAATACACACAAAAAAACCCATAATCTTGTTAACATTTACAAAGTCACTTGAACCTTTCTTAATTTATTGAACAGCTATCTATCTATCTATCTATCTAGATAGATAGATAGATAGATAGATAAACTACACTTAGACAATTACTATTTCGCCTGAGTGACTAATTTTGTAATTGATTTATTGTGAACAACTTTGATTAAATTTTGCAGTCATTTGGAGTGAATAAACATAACTACTCTGAAACAATATAGCGGCTCCGATTGATGAATCGGAGAGCCGAGTTCAAATTCCAGTCGAATCCATTACATTCACTTATGGGAAAAGTTTGAATCCTCCTCTTCTCCCTCCCCACCAGCTATGGGTAAATAGCAGGACAGACCGGGTTTTGTAGCCTTGGATGGCAACTGTTCTACCGCAGAAAGAAATGGCAACCTACTGAGGGAAGAAATCTGCCTCATCAATCCTGTATCGAAAGATACATGATCGCCTATGCGTGTATCACGCATTGCACATAACTGACTGAGATTCGAATATTTCGAAATTATTTTGCTTACTTTGATGCCTCCATCCAAAGTAACATTTCACCGTTGAGAGTAAGTGTACACACTGATGTGGTCTGAATCAAAGAAAGAGGAAATTGTTCGCTCTTCCGGAATAAAAGTGAGTTGCCATCTTTAGTTTATGTCAGTGCCGATAATTTGATGTTGATTGCTGAGTTAGTATCAGGGATCGAGCCCTGCGTGCAGAGCAGGAAGGGCTATGTGATGTTGATTGAGTGTGTATGTTAAGTGGCGACTGCTTGTCAGTTAAATAACTTTTTTGTATATTTTAACAAATCTTTTGTTATTATTTGAACTTACTACACAACTCTTAACCTATCCGATCCTCGTGAGGCATAAAAAATATAATATCATTTATTAAGTTAAACTCAGCTATTAATTATAATGTTGTTTGGAGATTTTTATCCCCCAAAATATTGTAAATAAACAGAATAATACTTTTTCTGAATGTTTCAAGTGCTTATTCAAATGCCAAAAACATTGTTTGTTTTCATAAAACGATAAAAAAATTAATGAATTTAACAAAAAAAAAAAAAAAAAAAAAAAACTATAATTAATAAACTGCAAATAATAAGACAATCCAAAATTATAGTTTAAAAATTTCTGGTTGAGGAGTAACCATTATTTACACTTAAAACTATTGTCATCATTTTTTATTGTTATCACAACCTTTCGGCTGTTGTGTTCTGCGGCCTTCATTAGGTGTATATCAATCTTGGTAACCTGCAGGCAGTTCTAAACTGAAATCATTATTTAATCTATGGGGGTAGACAGTTTTCGTTCCCCTACTCATGTCTCTAGGGATATCCCGTCTAGTTTTTCTTTCTTTTTTTTTCTTTTTTTTAAGTACTACTCAGCTCAGTTATTGTTTGCCCTGTTTCCACCGAGTCCAAGTCCATACTGTCTAGCCCAGGGATTGAACTATGTCACTAAATTCACGAACCAACGCTTTAATCCACTAAGCTACAAGATATCTCTAGATATGGCCAGTGGAATGAGAACAATCTACCCCCATAGATTAATGGTCTCAGATCAGAATTGCCTGCAGGTTACCAAGATTGATATACACCTGATTAAGTATTCGCTAAATTTAGAGTTTTTAATGAGAAATAATAATGTCAGATTAAACTTCATTACTGATTAAAATTTATAAATAGCGGTCATTAATTCATTTCTAGAACTCCTTTGCAATCTCTGTCTTGCATATGTAACTTTTTTTTTTTTTTTTAGAAATGTTGTTAAGTAAAAAATATCAAATTGCTTGTCTTTTAAATCAAATTTGTATTCTCGAAATGAGGGCGAGAGATATTGTAAGGGTTTCACTTTCCTTTTTGACTTTTAGCTAAAGGCGACTTCCTGGAACAATAATCACACTGACCATGGAGGGCAAAGATTCTGCTAGCTTCCACAATCAAAGTTGTGTTCAGTTCTTTTGCAGGAAGCTACACTTTTCACCATCACCGCCCATTTTGCTGCTGCTTCTGCTCAGATTACCATGGTTGCAGCTGCGGTCTAATCATCCATTTACGATGATAGCATTGTTGTGAAGGCTTTTCGCCGTGTGTTTGTCCTTGGTAGCTATGGTAACAGCGAATGTGACGACTGGCAGTGAAAACCAGATTTTCATTCACATGTTCACTTGTGTGTATTCTCATTCATTCATCCATCTACTCATTCACTGAGAAGCTCATTCAGTCTTTCATTCAGATGGAAGTCAACATATTCACTTTTTGACTAATCACTTCTTTACTCGATTATTGATATGAGTGGTTATTTTTTCCTTCATTTATTATTTCATTCGTTTTATAAAATAATTTTTTTTCCCCAAAACACTTTTTCGTTATAGGCTTTCACTTCAGTTATTAATTATCAGTATTTTTCTTGCCTATTTCTTTGTTTTTTTTTTTCATCATTTTTTAATTCCATGTCTAATACTTTGTTCATTTTTTTAATTTATTTAATTTTCTCATTGACTTTCTTTTTCATTCGTTCAATCTCCTGCTCTGAACTCATTCATTCGGTTCTACACCTAATTCCTTCATTCTCTTTTCTTTTAATTCATTTCATCTTCGATCCACCATTCTTTTATTCACTGTCTCTTTCATTCATTTTTTTTTTTAATTAATTCAATCCTTTCTCTTTTTCACTACTACATTTTCTTATTTCTTCATTCCATCATTCTTTGTCCATTCAATTTCTCTTTTTCCTACTCCTTCATTCACAAACTCGATCTCTTTCCTCGCATTCATGTTTTCATTAAGTCAAGAAGCCTCTGTCCTTCATTTTCGCCTTTCTCTTTCATAATAATTTTCTCTTACTTATGTATTCACTGTCTCGCGATTTATTCATTTATGCTTGTAACCAGTTATTTTTTTATTTTATTTTTATTTCTTGATTTAAAATAATAGATAATTTATTCCTTTCATGTTTTTTCATTTTTCTTTCAAGTTTAGATTTTTATTCGCCTATTCAATATGTTCATTTTCATTTTTTCTTTTGTCATTTTTTTCAAGTTTTTTATTCGATTCATTTGTGCTTAGTAAAAAAAGCTTGATTTATTTATTTTTTTTTTTTTACAACGACTTTTACCATGTTCTACACGTTTTTAATTATAAGTCTCTACTAGTGTTTTAGTCTCCATATTTTCTTCATTACCAGTAGTTGGCCTCTCCGATAATTTTCATTTTTATCTGCGAGTCTCTTTTCAAATGACATTTTTATTCAGTTTTTCACTCATTTGACAATTAATTCTTTCTCAGTCATTGTCTAATTTTCTCTTCCATCCATTTCATCACTACTCATTTATTCCCCCCCCCCGTATCTCCATTGATCATTTATTGGCTTTCTTTCTCTCTCTCTCTCTGATCTGCTTAATTTCCATTTTTTCCTGTTTGCCTTTTTGTTCCTTGAATCAATTTTCTCCCCCCCCCCCGGCCACCATCTCTCTTTCTATAGCACGCATAACCATTTGTTAGTATTTTGTTATCCTGACTACATTCACTCATTGGCTATTGGTCTATTTTCTTAATCTCACCCACTGTAACCCTTCCCCTCTATCCTGCATCTTGTTTGTGTTGCCTCTGCTTGTCTTCTTTTGCCCATTCATGCACTGAAATAGAAAGACAGACACTGGCAACTTACGTTTTGCAGAGGTGGATACTTGTTGACTTGACACATTTCTTTCTTTTCAATTTTCATTGTCTTCTTTTCTTTCTTACTTTTTTTTCCAGCGACTCAAAACTATCATATGTGACACATGGATAAACTCGCCTCGCTTGTTAAGTACGTTTGTGGATGTATTATTGATACAGTCATAGATAAACAACAAAAATGTATTCTTAGACGGAGAGACGTAGTAATGTTTATTGTTTATTTACAAATATATTGTCTATTTAGAACAAATGCTTTGGTAGAAAAAAAATGTTGTCAGCAGTAGATGAGAAGTTTCTGTATTGAACAAAAAATAGAGATGATAAAGTTAAACATCTGTCAGTTAAATAAGAATACTTGCATGACCTACAATATCACACTGAGGAGTGAAACTGACAGTCACTATGCAGTGTTGATTCCTGTCTATCTATAAACATTTTTCTAATAGTGAGCACTATTCGTTATAAATATAGCAATTTTTAAACAATATATATATATATATATATATATAAATTCACCCCAAGCAATGAAATAATACCACTAAGGTGCATGAGTCTACTGGTAGTGAAAGAGAATGAATAGACTTTAGAAGGAAGCAAAAACCTCCAATCCTAAATAGTAAACAAGGGATAAAATTCTCTTTCTATTCAAAAGACACACACACACACACTATATATATATATATATATATATATATATATATATCATACTTATTATAAAACCCAGGTTGTGTGTGTGTGTCTGTACGTTTATATATTGGATCGGATTTCCTACATTTTTCAACAGATTTCAACAAAACTTCACAGGACTACATAAACTTACCTTGTGGTGGTTCTGACAGCGCCAAAAATTGGAAAAACAATTGTTTTTGCACAAAATCAATTTGAAAACACAATTAAGAGGCATTGCAAGAATGAAAGGGCGACAACTCATACTTATAAAACCAAGATTGTGTGTGTGTGCGTGTTCCTTTATATATGGGATCGGATTTCCTACATTTTTCAACCGATTTCAACAAAACTTCACTTTTTTTTTGGCAGGTAGTGTTTCTTATTGTCTTGCACACTTTTTTCTTTATTTTTACATTCACAATGCTTTAAAAATTACATTTACAAGACAATTGTTTATAATAAAATTCTATTCAATCGGTAGACTCATAACGATTGAAAACAATGTTTTTGTTTCAGTTTGAGTTTGACCAATTTGTAAAAAAAAAAAAAAAGAAAAAAAAACTAATTAAGACATGCATGTCCATCAACCTTAAACAATAATCTTTGTCAATTTTATTTTTCAGTCTTTATGATGGTCGATACTTGATCTATCTCTTACTGTTACATCCCCAGGCAACGCCGGGCTCTACTGCTAGTATATATATAAAAGAATGGGTAAATATAGGTAGGTATACAAGTGGGCAATCGTATATAAATACATATAAATACTCTATGGTGTAAGAAAAAACAGTACTCAATGTTAAGTAACAGAGCTATTTAATATATATATATATATATATATATATATAATTATTTTATAAAAAAATTTATAACATAAGTATGTTATAAAATCACTACAAAATAGCCATTTTGTTTCAACACACTCTGTGTCTTATCAAGTGATGGTGTTGAAAAAGAAAATAAATGGTTTTAAAAGTTTCAGATGAATTAACGATCCTACACTAGGGGGAGCATTGTTACAAAAGCTAGAATAACCAATCAAAAAACGAAGTACAGAAAGATTCAAAAGCTTGACAACAAAATCCTGCTATTATTTAGATCTTTAAATACGTGTAATATTAAAAATAATTTTACTAACTAATAATTATAAATTTATATGATAAAATTTAATATTAAAATTAAAAACTGGCAATTTTAAAAATCCAAATTTAATCACTATTAAGTTTAAAAACTACAAAATTATTGAGAAAAAAAAAAATATATATGTTTATTCAATTCATTTCTTCATTGAAATTACGTCTGACAAGACAAAAGCTACAATTCGTCCGGTCATCTAATAATACATGTATATATTTTTTCTTTTCCGTTTTTATTTTAAAGTTTGTGAATATGGTCTTAAACTCACGCGTGACACAAAAAAACACAATCAGGTTATAATACATACGCATCCAGACATAATTAGATACACACACACACACACACACACAAATATACACACACACTTAAAAAAAAAAAAAAAAAAAAGGAAGAGGTGGGGGAATACATGAACAACTCCACAGCCCTTTACGAAAAAAGGAGACGTGAAACTAACACTTATACACACACACAGTTAAATGTGAATACACTCTACATACACATAGACACCGATATGTACACAAACATACATCCACAATGTCATAGACATTGAGAAATCACAACCAGTAAATATTTCAGACTTAAATAAATGCTAACCACTTATTGAATTATAACAAGGGAGCAAATATATAAAGATAAAAATGTTTAAAATAATATTATTTAATATATTAAAACGAAAACTCTAAAACAATAAATATCAATAAAAAAATATATATTATTAATCATATAAGTTGATAATAGTTTCATTATATATTTGGCAAAGAAAAAACAGGATAAAGAAATCCACAAATATATACATATATATATATATA
Source organism: Acanthosepion pharaonis (assembly GCA_903632075.3). Taxonomy (NCBI): domain Eukaryota; kingdom Metazoa; phylum Mollusca; class Cephalopoda; order Sepiida; family Sepiidae; genus Acanthosepion; species Acanthosepion pharaonis. The sequence continues at coordinate 1,277,411 of CAHIKZ030000070.1, forward strand.
TATACACGGCAGCAAAAACAAATTAAACACATAAAAAAAAAAAAAAAAAAAATATATATATATTCATACATACATATACGTACAGAAATACACACGAATAAATATATAAACATAAACATATACGTACATATACATATCTATGATAACAAGTACATATGTACGTACATATACATATAAACCTAAATACACACACATATATACACACATAGACTTTTATGCACACATACTTAGATATATAAAAAACAGTCATGATATACCAAAGTTTCCATACCTACACATACACACAAACTCATACATAATAGGTTCCAACACACACACCTATATATATATACATACACAAACATACATAAATATATATACACACATACATACATATCTACAAATAAACATATATATATATCCATAAATATAACTACCTGCAATAACAACCACCCATATATACATGCATACATAAAATACAACAACTTTCAACCAAATACATATATAAACGAACTAACATATAGATACATAAATATACCTTCAAACACCAACACACAGCAATATACATATAGTCTAACATACAAATATATAAACACATTCATACAAACAGAAATATACTTAAATATAAATACACATACACAATAAAATAGGACATACAGATATATATACATATATATATATGCACACACATATATATATACACATACATACACACATACACATACATATATATACAAATATATTGTGGCACAAAGCTGAAAACAAGGGGCATCCCGTGAGGAACGAACTCATTACTCAGTCGCACCCAATCTAGTGAACCATGCTGCTAACCATTATACTGTCGTGATTTAATCATATACATACCTGTACATACTCATACACATACACACACACACACACATACATACATATGCATATATACATATATACACATATATATATCCAACCATATACACACATACACACATATATATATATATATATATACATATATATATACAAACATATATATATATATATCTCTACATACATACATACATATATACACATACCCACACAAATACATACATATATACACACACCCATACACACATACATATATAGGCACACACATACACATATACAGTAATAATTATTAACCTTTTCTCTCATAATCTACCTTACTTTCCCACATAATATATATATACATATATACACACACACTCACATATATATACATACATACATACATACCCCACACATACACCCCTCACATGTAAAAAAAAAAAAAAAAAAACCATAAATACATTTATACACCAACCTACACATTCCTCAGTGCAAATACTCTAACCAACACATAAATAAATATATATATATTTACACCAACACTGATAACACTATGCAGGTAAACAATACACACTTATATCGTAAGTATGACCATTATGCAATAAAAATACTAATCTATTAAAAATACAGCGACATATCATTATCATTTAAAGTATACGACCCCTACACTAAGTTAAATTTATAACGGTGTTTTTTGCATATGCCCCCGCCAGCGTTCCTTGAATGTTTTCATAGTAGAACCAATGTAAAACTTCTTTATATTTGGATTTTCAATTGTTGAAATAGTACCAAGATAGACTACAGAAGTAATCCCACAGTTATTTTGTAGTGGACAATTATTCGGATTCCTACAATTACATAAGTTGTTATTTGTATTCTTATAGTTAGTATTGCAGTTAGTAACCTGTTGATTAGTCAAGCCTTTTGAATTCCTATACTTGTTAAAGACTATGTTGTTATGTTTTTAATTATCTGCTCTAGGTTATCAAGCACAACTATAGCTTAATTTAAGGGTATTAGGATTAAATATTTTACTAAGTGGGTTAGTTTCAGGGTTGAAATGTTTTTGATTAGGTTAATAAATATACGCCCTAACTTAGTTTTGACCATAACATTGAAAGGGGAGTGAACCAAATAACCTTTCTAGATCTTCTTTTCTTATTATGGTTGCAATTAACAGGGTTTTTATATTGAATAGTGGTATTTTTTGTATCCACTATTTTTAGTGCAGAATTATAAAATCACTATGTTTATTGAAAACCTCCTTATTATAAGAGTTAAGCTAATTCTAAATTCAATGGAAGTGGGTATATGTTTGATAACGAAGGGGATGGTTGGAATTAGGATGAACGTATAATGGGTTGGAATTAACTTTCACATATGGTTGGAAAATATTGTTAGCAAGATCTAGGGTGACATCTAGAAAATCTACTTGTCTAACATTAGTAGTAACTATTGTCCTAAGACCTAAATCCTTAAATACCCTATAGATCATTTTCCTAATACGGTCTACCTTAATTTTAGTTGAGTTTTAACAACTAATAATCCATCATCTCTATATAATCCTACACTATCTGAATCTAGACAATCGAAGGCACTTAAATTATATAAAAGAAATAATCCAACCAAGTCCGAAGCTTCAGCAGAATCCAAGGAACCCATGGAAATGTCAAAATTGTTGTTGGAAGACTTTTTGGTCCACTGTTCATCCTTGTAAATTAGAACAGAATTTCGACACTTCATGATGATATCAATTTCACTCTCAGTAAGTACTCTTTTATAAAAATAATTATATCTGCTCTACTTTGTATTGAGCACTCTTTTAAGAATAGTAATTGTTGGTTATTGGAATTCATTCCGTGTATACCAATTATATACTTTTATATATATATATATATATATATATATATATATATATATATTGACATGTGGCCAAGTGGTTAGAATGTTCACACTCTGTCTGACCATGAGACCCGGGTTTGAATTTCATCAATTGTCAGGTAGGAAACTTTCTGATGTTATTGAACTGGAGGGGTCAATCCCAGCATGCGGCACCTTTGGAAAGTGTCCGAAAACCATACCGTGGGTTGACCCAAGCCTTGTGAGTGAAATTGGATAGATGGAAACCTCGGGGGCCATCGATAGCTGTGCTAGCACAAAGTCACAAGTCATCATGGCGGAGGGCTGGCTCTGTTCAAATTGTTGATCATGCTAGATAACACGCTCTTTCACAGAAACTGTAACTAAGGTCTTCTCAGCATAGTTGCAGTATAAACCTTAAGTGGGCTATGCACCTGAGCAAGTGTCTGCAATAGGGATTGGCTAGCCACCCTAGTAGACAGGTATCCTTGAATACGAGTTGCTAGCTATATATATATATATATATATATATATATAACATTACTAAGTAGCAATTTTCATTGTTCAGGGAACTTTGCTTGAATAATATTTTCCATTGTCATATACATCTCTTTTAATGATGAATAAAAATTTATCTTGGAATAATATCTGTAGAAGTTGGAATCATTCCATTAATTTGGTGTTTTTTTTTAAATATCTTGATAAGACGGGCAAGAGTCAGCTTTCTTAGATTTGAATGAGGCTTGCCTGATATGCATATAACTTTTAACTTAAAATGTTTTTCATTGTGACCTCTACCACTCAAAATTATGCTTTGTCCAAAAACTTTTAACAATTCTTCACATTTATCTTGTCACCATAGTCAACTTTGAATGGAGCGAAAATTTTAATACTTACAAAACTAACCCAGAACATTACTTTCTTTCTGTTATCTTTTAAGTCCTGTTGGTTTACTGTTTTCATGAAGGAGTCAACTACTAGACCAGCAATCAGGTACATCCAATATAGCTCTACATTCATCACTGCTGAAAAATCAATTTTCATGTACTTCTTCACCTTCTCTCTTTGTTATATTTATTTAAAGGTAATAGTTTGACCGCTTTCATGTATTTAGCCAATGTTCTTAATAATCTACATCTTTTCTCTCTGTTTACATTTAAAACATCAGTTTCTTCAAATATTTTTCTTACTGCTCAAGCCACTTTTCATGCTTATTACAATTGTAACCTTTTTCAAAAAATTTTAAGTGACATTTTAAAATACTTTTCTTGTTTTTATCTTGCCAATGTTTGTGATTTCTATTCTGGTTTGTTTTATATTTATATATAACATTTTTGTAATTTCAAACGTTATATTCACAGCAATCAATAAATTTACAATATTTTGTTTTATCTTGAGTATTTATATCTTTCTGGGCTTCCAGCCATATCATGTTCAAACATTGCTTTTCATACGACTACTGAAGATAAGCAACATCAAGCCTGATGGGTGACTGTTTGGAAATACCAGGTGGATGTATGGGTGGTGTAATGTTTTATGGCTTGGAATTGTTAATTGAAGATCTGAGTTCCAATTCCTGTTAGGTTCATTATATTCACACAGAAATATCCTTGGGGAAGGGATGAACCCATCTATTCTCCTCACAGCTATGGGTTAATGAGTGAAATTTGTATTACTAAACCATTATTATCCTTTTCTCAAAAAAAATTTTTCTAACAATCTAAAAAGATTTTCTACCTTTAAATAACCCTCAAAGGCTTGATAAGCTGTAGAAAATGGATTAATCAAAAATATATCTTTCTTACTATACATGACAATCTCTCTGTATATATCAAAGATTAAAAACTATACTGTGATGAATAACCTCAAAGCAGAATGATTCTCACACCACAAAATGTGACAATATAAGCAGAAATTCTCATGGTATATTTCTCATATTTTACCAAGCGAAAAATTTATCCACATTGATTGGCGTATACAAATTTTATTGCCTAATAAAATCTGAAATAGCATATTGGGCTTTTGTAGAGTATTTTACCTAAATAATCAACATATTTCCGATAAATTGATGATGCTCTATTAATATATCCACACACAACTATTACCTGCCTTTGTAGATAAGCTAAACAAAGTCGAACATACAATAGAATCCACTAACAAAACAGAAGAAATAGCTCTTTACCTTTCTTAGATATCATTTAACATTGCACTGACAATGGCCTTAAACTAAATGGCCATCGCAAATCAACTAATAAAAATGATCTCATAAATTTTTGTTCTCACCATAGCAACAAAATAAAACTGAGAATAATCATTGGATTCTATTTAAGAGCACTCAGAATTTGTAGAGGGGAAATTCGTTGAAAATACTTTTAAGCTTAATATAAAATTTGTTTCAGCTACTTCTAAAACAATAAAAGAAAAAACAAAATAATTAACTAAAACTTGAAGGAGGAATTTACTCTATCACCTGTAATGATTGTGACACAGAATTCATAGGAGAAACCTCAAAGAATTTAAAAGATTATAAGTATTTTAAAAGAATTTAAAAGATTTAAAAACACAAAAAGGATATTTTACAAAACAATACACTCATTACATTAATTGTTCACCATAATGAATCTGAAAATAATTTTATTTAAAAATGCTACTTTTAATTAAAAGAAAGCTAATAATACAAAAAGAGTATAAGAAAGTGATTTAATTTCTAGATCATCCACTGCAAATTTATGTCCAGATTCTTAATATGTCAGCTTTTTTTGGCAGATCTTCTATTATCACAATGAGGGATAACAAAAGTGATAAAACAAAAGTAAAAAGAAATCAAATGAAATTGGCTCAACTATAGACCCAAACACATATTTAAAGCAATAAGTGTCAAATTTCAGCATTCTTCTCCTTCATACATATGTGTAATCATATTTGTAATCTTGGTATGGTTTACAGGCATTTTCCAAAATGCTGCACACTGTGATTGCCTCCAATGCAATGTGATAGCATTAACAGGTCACCTTCTGCACAAATCAACCATGGTGAGAGTCAAACCTGAGTCTTATGGTCACAAACATTCTAACTACTAAGCTTAACTTCACTGATCAAGCGAAAACTGATGTTACAACATATGGACCTAAGCATACATAAATATAGCATATCTTAAACAATAACATCAATCATGTCTATTTTTTGATGTAAAAACTGATCATAAAACTCGCACTATATTCAGTGCAGTAACTACATGAAATTTCTTAGTACGCATATTTAGTATATTTATACATTCATCTTTAATCTAATGTATTTAGATACATTAAATATGTATGCAAATGCGAGGACCCACAAAGAGTTTGTTCCTGTGACAATGGGAATATGTTTTATAGATTTCACGTAGGTAGCAAGCTCCATCGTGAAGCCATTGTCATTGATCTATAATGGAGGAAAAAGTCAATTCAGATTTTCCGGTAGATATTGGTGTAATTTTTTTGATTGTACCTGAAAATATTCCGTTCTTTGGAAGAAAAGAAAAGAAAACTGGAGAAACCAGCTCAGCAAACAAATGTTACAAAACGTTAAAAAAAAAAAAGAAAGAAAACATTTCTAAATCGGTGAATTACGGTAGCAGGTTCATACCGAATCTGGCCGATTTGAACGACTGATCCAAATCCTAGGAAATATGCAGCGTGGGAATATCTCTCAAAATTTCCTGAAACTCAAGACATTGTCTAAACATCAACAACACTAGTTCATTGCGATCCGATATACCCACTTGTGTACGATGCATCGCTATACAGTATTGTAGTTGTCCTTGACTAAGTATTCGATACAAAACAACCAAATAAGTTTTGTTTCGAGATTGGTTAGCTTGTTTTTTTACTCAGATGTCTGATGAATTGGTCTTACGAACTTGGTTGGATTGTATCTTCTACTTTATCCTGCCTTTGGTCTCGGGGAAGCAATTTATCAGCAGAAACGAAGACATAAAAATACTTGTCAGTGAGAGTTCCAAAAGGCAATCATGTATGGTTCCGGGCGTAAAAAAAAAAAAAAGAAAAAATTAGCCTCTTTTATATCGTAAAAGAGCAATATGATGATCGGACTGTCAAAACTTAAATCACGAGAGATCAGTACCTTATGTTGCATTATATAAATGTACGACTCACAGCCAGAAGCTCAGCTATGGATTTACCACAGTCGGAAAAAAAAATCGGTTTTATATGATATGTCCCTTCCAGCTGGGTTGCTAGTTTCTCTTACAGACACAAAAAGCCCCAAAGACCTGAAAGTTCAAGGGTTATTTTTGAGAGAAACGTTACAATTTGTGTTTTTTAAACGGTACATACGTGTGAAGAAAACGCCAGATATGTTGAGTTTAGATAGATAGATAGATAGATAGATAGAACTGTGAAATTTTCGTGTTCTTCCAGGTTAGGTGTGTTATTACCACCACTTGGTTTGCCAAAGGCATCGTTAGGTGGTGCTGTAAAACGAACATAATAATAAAGAATAAATAAATTCATTTTTCATGATGCAAGTTATAAAGAAACCGGAAAAGATTTCTGGCACATTTCAGTAATTTTATACTTCCCAGGTAAGGACAGAATGTTTCTTTTCCACTTTCCAAGGAGATCGTTCGGGCGTGTTTTCAGCAGTCCTACACATGAAGTAGAGATTTGGCCATCCCAACTCAGTGCGAGGCTGACTTGAGCTCGACCATCTTTATCGGTTCTTATCCTTACTTCCCATAAATAATTTCTGAACCAAATAGGAAAACGTGCATACTCAAGAGCCATTTAACTTCGTTTCAATCCAGTCAAATATAAAAAAAATAAACATCCGTAGCAAAACTCAAGATTTTGTATGCTTAATTTAAATGCAATTTCAATCCCTATCTATTGTCCTCCTGATTACTCTTTCCACTGATTATTAATGTTTTTCTGTTCCTAATTCTTCACACTCTGTAACCTCTTGTATTTTAGTGGCTTTTCTGCCTTGTATTGGGTGATACTGATTTTTTATAAAATGTTTCTTCTGTCTTTGTTTATACTGAAAACACGTACCTTCACCAAAAAATACACACAAAAAACCCATAATCTTGTTAACATTTACAAAAGTCACTTTGAACCTTTCTTAATTTATTGAACCTTTATCTATCTATCTATCTATCTATCTAGATAGATAGATAGATAGATAGATAACTACACTTAGACAATTACTATTTCGCCTGGTGACTAATTTTGTAATTGATTTATTGTGAACAACTTTGATTAAATTTTGCAGTCATTTGAGTGAATAAACATAACTTCTCTTGAATATAGTGGCTCCGATTGATGAATCAGGCCGAGTTCAAATTCAGTCGAATCCATTACATTCACTTATGGGAAAAGTTTGAATCCCCTCTTCTCCTCCCCACCAGCTATGGGTAAATAGCAGGACAGACCGGGTTTTGTAGCCTTGGATGGCAATCTATTCTACCGCAGAAAGAAATGGCAACCTACTGAGGGAAGAAATCGCCTCATCAATCCTGTATCGAAAGATACATGATCGCTATGCGTGTATCACGCATTGCACATAACAACTGAGATTCGAATATTTCAAAATTATTTTGCTTACTTTGATGCCTCCAAAGTAACATTTCACCGTGAGAGTAAGTGTACACACTGATGTGGTCTGAATCAAAGAAAGAGGAAATTGTTCGCTCTTCGGAATAAAAGTGAGTTGCCATCTTTAGTTTATGTCAGTGCCGATAATTTGATGTTGATTGCTGAGTTAGTAACCAAGGGGATCGAGCCCCTGCGTGCAGACAGGAAGGGCTGGGTGATGTTGATTGGTGTATGTTAAGTGGCGACTGCTTGTCAGTTTAAATAACTTTTTGTATATTTTAACAAATCTTTTGTTATTATTTGAACTTACTACACAACTCTTAACCTATCCGATCCTCGTGAGGCATAAAAATATAATATCATTTATTAAGTTAAACTCAGCTATTAATTATAATGTTGTTTGGAGATTTTTATCCCCCAAAATATTGTAAATAAACAGAATAATCTTTTTCTGAATGTTTCAAGTGCTTATTCAAAAATGCCAAAAAAAACATTGTTTGTTTTCATAAAACGATAAAAAATTAATGAATTTAACACCAAAAAAAAAACAAAAAAAAAAAAAAAAAAAACTATAATTAATAAACTGCAAATAATAAGACAATCCAAAATTATAGTTTTAAAATTTCTGGTTGAGGTAACCATTATTTACACTTAAAACTAATTGTCATCTTTTTTATTGTTATCACAACCTTTCGGCTGTTGTGTTCTGCGGCCTTCATTAGGTGTATATCAATCTTGGTAACCTGCAGGCAGTTCTAAACTGAAATCATTATTTAATCTATAGGGGTAGACAGTTTTGTTCCCTACTCATGTCTCTGGGATATATCCGTCTAGTTTTTTTTCTTTTTTCTTTTTTTAAGTACTATCAGCTCAGTTATTGTTTGCCTGTTTCCACCAGAGTCCAAGTCCATACTTTGTTCAGCCCAGGGATTGAAACTATGTCACTAAATTCACGAACCAACGCTTTAATCCACTAAGCTACAAGATATCTCTAGATATGGCCAGTGGAATGAGAACAATCTACCCTATAGATTAATGGTCTCAGATCAGGGAATTGCCCTGCAGGTTACCAAGATTGATATACACCTGATTAGTATTCGCTAAATTTAGAGTTTTTAATGAGAAATAATAATGTCAGATTAAACTTCATTACTGATTAAAATTTATAAATAGCGGTCATTAATTTCATTTCTAGAACTCCTTTTGCAATCTCTGTCTTGCATATGTAACTTTTTTTTTTTTTAGAAATGTTGTTAAGTAAAAAATATCAAATTGCTTGTCTTTTAAATCAAATTTGTATTCTGAAATGAGGGCGAGAGATATTGTAAAGGGTTTACTTTCCTTTTTGACTTTTAGCTAAAGGCGACTTCCTGGGAACAATAATCACACTGACCATGGAGGGCAAAAGATTCACTAGCTTCCCACAATCAAAGTTGTGTTCAGTTCTTTTGCCAGGAAGCTACACTTTTCACCATCACCTGCCCATTTTACTGCTATGCTCAGATTACCATGGTTGCAGCTGCGGTCTAATCATCCATTTACGATGATAGCATTGTTGTGAAGGCTTTTCGCCGTGTGTGTTTGTCCTTAGTAGCTATGGTAACAAGCAGATGTGACGACTGGCAGTGAAAACCAGATTTTCATTCACATGTTCCTTGTGTGTATTCTCATTCATTCATCCATCTACTCATTCACTGAAGCTCATTCAGTCTTTCATTCAGATGGAAGTCAACATATTCTTTTGACTAATCACTTCTTTACTCGATTATTGATATGAGTGGTTATTTTTCCTTCATTTATTATTTCATTCGTTTTATAAAAATAATTTTTTTTCCCCAAAAACACTTTTTCGTTATAGGCTTTTCACTTCCAGTTATTAATTATCAGTATTTTTCTTGCCTATTTCTTTGTTTTTTTCATCATTTTTAATTCCATGTCTAATACTTTTGTTCATTTTTTAATTTATTTAATTTTCTCATTGACTTTTCTTTTTCATTCGTTCAATCTCCTGCTCTGAACTCATTCATTCGGTTACACCTAATTCCTTCATTCTCTTTCTTTTAATTCATTTCATCTTCGATCCACCATTCTTTTATTCACTGTCTCTTTCATTCATTTTTTTTTTTTTTAATTAATTCAATCCTTTCTCTTTTTTCACTACTACATTTTCTTATTTCTTCATTCCATCATTCTTTGTCCATTCAATTTTTCTTTTTCCTACTCCTTCATTCACAAACTCGATCTCTTTCCTCGCATTCATGTTTCATTAAGTCAAAAAGCCTCTGTCCTTCATTTTCCCTTTCTCTTTCATAATAATTTTCTCTTACTTATGTATTCACTGTCTCATGATTTATTCATTTATGCTTGTAACAGTTATTTTTTTATTTTATTTTTATTTCTTGATTTAAAATAATAGATAATTTATTCCTTTCATGTTTTTTCATTTTTCTTTCAAGTTTAGATTTTTATTCGCCTATTCAATATGTTCATTTTCATTTTTTCTTTTGTCATTTTTTTCAAGTTTTTATTCGATTCATTTGTGCTTAGTAAAAAAAAGCTTGATTTATTTACAGATTTTTTTTTTACAACGACTTTTACCATGTTCTACACGTTTTTAATTATAAGTCTCTACTAGTGTTTTAGTCTCCATATTTTCTTCATTACCAGTAGTTGGCCTCTCCGATAATTTTCATTTTTATCTGCGAGTCTCTTTTCAAATGACATTTTTATTCAGTTTTTCACTCATTTGACAATTAATTCTTTCTCAGTCATTGTCTAATTTTCTCTTCCATCCATTTCATCACTACTCATTTATTCCCCCCCTGTATCTCCATTGATCATTTGGCTTTCTTTCTCTCTCTCTCTCTGATCTGCTTAATTTCCATTTTTTCCTGTTTGCCTTTTTTTCCTTGAATCAATTTTCCCCCGGCCACCATCTCTCTTTCTATAGCACGCATAACCATTTGTTAGTATTTTGTTATCCTGACTACATTCACTCATTGGCTATTGGTCTATTTTTCTTAATCTCACCCACTGTAACCCTTCCCACTCTATCCTGCATCTTGTTTGTGTTGCCTCTGCTTGTCTTCTTTTTGCCCATTCATGCACTGAAATAGAAAGACAGACACTGGCAACTTACGTTTTCTGAGGTGGATACTTATTGACTTGACACATTTCTTTCTTTTTCAATTTTCATTGTCTTCTTTTCTTTCTTACTTTTTTCCAGCGACTCAAAACTATCATATGTGACACATGGATAAACTCGCCTCGCTTGTTAAGTACGTTTGTGGATGTATTATTGATACAGTCATAGATAAACAACAAAAATGTATTCTTAGACGGAGAGACGTAGTAATGTTTTTATTGTTTATTTACAAACATATTGTCTATTTAGAACAAATGCTTTGGTAGAAAAAAAAATGTTGTCAGCAGTAGATGAGAAGTTTCTGTATTGAACAAAAAAAATAGAGATGATAAAGTTAAACATCTGTCAGTTAAATAAGAATACTTGCATGACCTACAATATCACACTGAGGATTGAAACTGACAGTCACTATGCAGTGTTGATTCCTGTCTATCTATAAACATTTTTCTAATAGTGAGCACTATTCGTTATAAATATAGCAATTTTTAAACATATATATATATATATATATATAAATTCACCCCAAACAATGAAATAATACCACTAAGGTGCATGAGTCTACTGGTAGTGAAAGAGAATGAATAGACTTTAGAAGGAAGCAAAACCTCCAATCCTAAATAGTAAACAAGGGATAAAATTCTCTTTCTATTCAAACACACACACACACACACTATATATATATATATATATATATATATATATATATATCATACTTATTATAAAACCAGGTTGTGTGTGTGTGTCTGTACGTTTATATATTGGATCGGATTTCTACATTTTTCAACAGATTTCAACAAAACTTCACAGGACTACATAAAATTACCTTGTGGTGGTTCTGACAGCGCCAAAATTGGAAAACAATTGTTTTTGCACAAAATCAATTTGAAAACACAATTAAGAGGCATTGCAAGAATGAAAGGGCGACAACTCATATTTATTATAAAACCAAGATTGTGTGTGTGTGCGTGTTCCTTTATATATATGGGATGTGGATTTCCTACATTTTCAACCGATTTCAACAAAACTTTTTTTTTTTGGCAGGTAGTGTTTCTTATTGTCTTGCACACTTTTTTTCTTTATTTTTACATTCACAATGCTTTAAAATTCCATTTACAAGACAATTGTTTATATTAAAATTCTATTCAATCGGTAGACTCATAACGATTGAAACAATGTTTTTGTTTCAGTTTGAGTTTGACCAATTTGTAAAAAAAAAAAAAAAAAAAAAAAACTAATTAAGACATGCATGTCCATCAACCTTAAACAATAATCTTTGTCAATTTTATTTTTTCAGTCTTTATGATGGTCGATACTTGATCTATCTCTTACTGTTACATCCCCAGGCAACGCCCGGCTCTACTGCTAGTATATATATAAAAGAATGGGTAAATATAGGTAGGTATACAAGCAATCGTATATAAATACATATAAATACTCTATGGTGTAAGAAAAACAGTACTCAATGTTAAGTAACAGAGCTATTTAATATATATATATATATATATATATATATAATTATTTTTATAAAAAAATTTATAACATAAGTATGTTATAAAATCACTACAAAAATAGCCATTTTGTTTCAACACACTCTGTGTCTTATCAAGTGATGGTGTTGAAAAGAAAATAAATGGTTTTAAAAAGTTTCAGATGAATTAACGATCCTACACTAGGGGGAGCATTGTTACAAAAGCTAGAATAACCAATCAAAAACGAAGTACAGAAAGATTCAAAAGCTTGACAACAAAATCCTGCTATTATTTAGATCTTTAAATACGTGTAATATTAAAAAATAATTTTTACTAACTAATAATTATAAATTTATATGATAAAATTTAATATTAAAATTAAAAACTGGCAATTTTAAAAATCCAAATTTAATCACTATTAAGTTTAAAAACTACAAAATTATTGAGAAAAGAAAAAATATATATGTTTATTCAATTCATTTCTTCATTGAAATTACGTCTGACAAGACAAAAAGCTACAATTCGTCCGGTCATCTAATAATACATGTATATATTTTTTCTTTTTTTTTTTTATTTTAAAGTTTGTGAATATGGTCTTAAACTCACGCGTGACACAACAAAAACACAATCAGGTTATAATACATACGCATCCAGACATAATTAGATACATACACACACACACACACACACACAAATATACACACAAAAAAAAAAAAAAAAAAAAAAAAGGAAGAGGTGGGGAATACATGAACAACTCCACAGCCCCTTTAAAAAAAGGAGACGTGGAAACTAACACTTATACACACACACACAGTTAAATGTGAATACACTCTACATACACATAGACACCGATATGTACACAAACATACATCCACAATGTCATAGACATTGAGAAATCACAACCAGTAAATATTTCAGACTTAAATAAATGCTAACCACTTATTGAATTATAACTTAAGGAGCAAATATATAAAGATAAAATGTTTAAAATAATATTATTTAATATATTAAAACGAAAACTCTAAAACAATAAATATCAATAAAAAATATATATATATTATTAATCATAAAGTTGATAATAGTTTCATTATATATTTGGCAAAAGAAAAACAGGATAAAGAAATCCACAAAATATATATATATATATATATATATATACACGGCAGCAAAAACAAATTAACACACATAAAAAAAAAAAAAAAAATATATATATATATTCATACATACATATACGTACAGAAATACACACGAATAAATATATAAACATAAACATATACGTACATATACATATCTATGATAACAAGTACATATGTACGTACATATACATATAAACCTAAATACACACACATATATACACACATAGACTTTTATGCACACATACTTAGATATATAAAAAAACAGTCATGATATACCAAAGTTTCCATACCTACACATACACACAAACTCATACATATAGGTTCCAACACACACACCTATATATATATACATACACAAACATACATAAAATATATATACACACATACATACATATCTACAAATAAACATATATATATCCATAAATATAACTACCTGCAATAACAACCACCCATATATACATGCATACATAAAAAAATACAACAACTTTCAACCAAATACATATATATAAACGAACTAACATATAGATACATAAATATACCTTCAAACACCAACACACAGCAATATACATATAGTCTAACATACAAATATATAAACACATTCATACAAACAGAAATATACTTAAATATAAATACACATACACAATAAAATAGGACATACAGATATATATACATATATATATATGCACACACGCATATATATATACACACATACATACACACATACACATACATATATATACAAATATATTAGGCACAAAGCTGAAAACAAGGGCATCCCGTGAGGAACGAACTCATTACTCAGTCTCACCCAATCTAGTGAACCATGCTGGCTAACCATTATACTGTCGTGATTTAATCATATACATACCTGTACATACTCATACACATACACACACACACACATACATACATATGCATATATACATATATACACATATATATATATCCAACCATATACACACATACACATATATATATATATATATATACATATATATATACAAACATATATATATATATATCTCTACATACATACATACATATATACACATACCCACACAAATACATACATATATACACACACCCATACACACACATACATATATAGGCACACACACACACATACAGTAATAATAATTATTAACCTTTTCTCTCATAATCTACCTTACTTTTCCCACATAATATATATATACATATATACACACACTCACATATATATACATACATACATACCCCACACATACACCCTCACATGTAAAAAAAAAAAAAAAACCATAAATACATTTATACACCAACCTACACACATTCCTCAGTGCAAATACTCTAACCAACACATAAATAAATATATATATATTTACACCAACACTGATAACACTATGCAGGTAAACAATACACACTTTATATCGTAAAGTATGACCATTATGCAATAAAATACTAATCTATTAAAAATACAGCGACATATCATTATCATTTAAAGTATACGACCCTACACTAAGTTAAATTTATAACGGTGTTTTTGCATATGCCCCGCCAGCGTTCCTTGAATGTTTTCATAGTAGAACCAATGTAAAACTTCTTTATATTTGGATTTTCAATTGTTGAAATAGTACCAAGATAGACTACAGAAGTAATCCCACAGTTATTTTGTAGTGGACAATTATTCGGATTCCTACAATTACATAAGTTGTTATTTGTATTCTTATAGTTAGTATTGCAGTTAGTAACCTGTTGATTAGTCAAGCCTTTTGAATTCCTATACTTGTTAAAGACTATGTTGTTATGTTTTTAATTATCTGCTCTAGGTTATCAGCACAACTATAGCTTAATTTAAGGGTATTAGGATTAAATATTTTACTAAGTGGGTTAGTTTCAGGGTTGGGGAAATGTTTTTGATTAGGTTAATAAATATACGCCCTAACTTAGTTTTGACCATAACATTGAAAGGGGGAGTGAACCAAATAACCTTTCTAGATCTTCTTTTCTTATTATGGTTGCAATTAACAGGGTTTTTATATTGAATAGTGGTATTTTGTATCCACTATTTTTAGTGCAGAATTATAAAAATCACTATGTTTATTGAAAACCTCCTTATTATAAGAGTTAGCGCTAATTCTAAATTCAATGGAAGTGGGTATATGTTTGATAACCGAAGGGGATGGTTGGAATTAGGATGAACGTATAATGGGTTGGAATTAACTTTCACATATGGTTGGAAAATATTGTTAGTAAGATCTAGGGTGACATCTAGAAAATCTACTTGTCTAACATTAGTAGTAACTATTGTCCTAAGACCTAAATCCTTAAATACCCTATAGATCATTTTCCTAATACGGGTCTACCTTAATTTTAGTTGAGTTTTTAACAACTAATAATCCATCATCTCTATATAATCCTACACTATCTGAATCTAGACAATCGAAGGCACTTAAATTATATAAAAGAAATAATCCAACCAAGTCCGAAGCTTCAGCAGAATCCAAGGAACCCATGGAAATGTCAAAATTGTTGTTGAAGACTTTTGGTCCACTGTTCATCCTTGTAAATTAGAACAGAATTTCGACACTTCATGATGATATCAATTTCACTCTCAGTAAGTACTCTTTTATAAAAATAATTATATCTGCTCTACTTTGTATTGAGCACTCTTTTAAGAATAGTAATTGTTGGTTATTGGAATTCATT
The DNA here is from genome assembly GCA_903632075.3 of Acanthosepion pharaonis. Taxonomy (NCBI): domain Eukaryota; kingdom Metazoa; phylum Mollusca; class Cephalopoda; order Sepiida; family Sepiidae; genus Acanthosepion; species Acanthosepion pharaonis. The sequence continues at coordinate 1,294,101 of CAHIKZ030000070.1, forward strand.
CCGTGTATACCAATTATATACTTTTTTTTATATATATATATATATATATATATATATATATATATATTGACATGTGGCCAAGTGGTTAGAATGTTCACACTCTGTCTGACCATGAGACCCGGGTTTGAATTTCATCAATTGTCAGGTAGGAAACTTTCTGATGTTATTGAACTGGAGGGGTCAATCCCAGCATGTGCACCTTGGAAAGTGTCCGAAAACCATACCGTGGGTTGACCCAAGCCTTGTGAGTGAAATTGGATAGATGGAAACCTCGGGGCCATCGATAGCTGTGCTAGCACAAAGTCACAAGTCATCATGGCGGAGGGCTGGCTCTGTTCAAATTGTTGATCATGCTAGATAACACGCTCTTTCACAGAAACTGTAACTAAGGTCTTCTCAGCATAGTTGCAGTATAAACCTTAAGTGGGCTATGCACCTGAGCAAGTGTCTGCAATAGGGATTGGCTAGCCACCCTAGTAGACAGGTATCCTTGAATACGAGTTGCTAGCTATATATATATATATATATATATATATATATAACATTACTAGTAGCAATTTTCATTGTTCCAGGGAACTTTGCTTGAATAATATTTTCCATTGTCATATACATCTCTTTTAATGATGAATAAAAAATTTATCTTGGAATAATATCTGTAGAAGTTGGAATCATTCCATTAATTTGGTGTTTTTTTTTTAAATATCTTGATAAGACGGGCAAGAGTCAGCTTTCTTAGATTTGAATGAGGCTTGCCTGATATGCATATAACTTTTTAACTTAAAATGTTTTTCATTGTGACCTCTACCACTCAAAATTATGCTTTGTCCAAAAACTTTTAACAATTCTTCACATTTATCTTGTCACCATAGTCAACTTTGAATGGAGCGAAAATTTTAATACTTACAAAACTAACCCAGAACATTATTTCTTTTTCTGTTATCTTTTAAGTCCTGTTGGTTTACTGTTTTCATGAAGGAGTCAACTACTAGACCAGCAATCAGGTACATCCAATATAGCTCTACATTCATCACTGCTGAAAAATCAATTTTCATGTACTTCTTCACCTTCTCTCTTTGTTATATTTATTTAAAGGTAATAGTTTGACCGCTTTCATGTATTTAGCCAATGTTCTTAATAATCTACATCTTTTCTCTCTGTTTACATTTAAAACATCAGTTTCTTCAAATATTTTCTTACTGCTCAAGCCACTTTTCATGCTTATTACAATTGTAACCTTTTTCAAAAATTTTAAGTGACATTTTTAAAATACTTTTCTTGTTTTTATCTTGCCAATGTTTGTGATTTCTATTCTGGTTTGTTTTATATTTATATATAACATTTTTGTAATTTCAAACGTTATATTCACAGCAATCAATAAATTTACAATATTTTGTTTTATCTTGAGTATTTATATCTTTCTGGGCTTCCAGCCATATCATGTTCAAACATTGCTTTTCATACGACTACTGAAGATAAGCAACATCAAGCCTGATGGGTGACTGTTTGAAATACCAGGTGGATGTATGGGTGGTGTAATGTTTTATGGCTTGGAATTGTTAATTGAAGATCTGAGTTCCAATTCCTGTTAGGTTCATTATATTCACACAGAAATATCCTTGGGGAAGGGATGAACCCATCTATTCTCCTCACAGCTATGGGTTAATGAGTGAAATTTGTATTACTAAACCATTATTATCCTTTTCTCAAAAAAATTTTTCTAACAATCTAAAAGATTTTCTACCTTTAAATAACCCTCAAAGGCTTGATAAGCTGTAGAAAATGGATTAATCAAAAATATATCTTTCTTACTATACATGACAATCTCTCTGTATATATCAAAGATTAAAAACTATACTGTGATGAATAACCTCAAAGCAGAATGATTCTCACACCACAAAAATGTGACAATATAAGCAGAAATTCTCATGGTATATTTCTCATATTTTACCAAGCGAAAAATTTATCCACATTGATTGGCGTATACAAATTTTATTGCCTAATAAAATCTGAAATAGCATATTGGGCTTTTGTAGAGTATTTTACCTAAATAATCAACATATTTCCGATAAATTGATGATGCTCTATTAATATATCCCACACAACTATTACCTGCCTTTGTAGATAAGCTAAACAAAGTCGAACATACAATAGAATCCACTAACAAAACAGAAGAAATAGCTTTTTACCTTTCTTAGATATCATTTAACATTGCACTGACAATGGCCTTAAACTAAATGGCCATCAAGAAATCAACTAATAAAATGATCTCATAAATTTTTGTTCTCACCATAGCAACAAAATAAAACTGAGAATAATCATTGGATTCTATTTAAGAGCACTCAGAATTTGTAGAGGGGAAATTCGTTGAAAATACTTTTTTAAGCTTAATATAAAATTTGTTTCAGCTACTTCTAAAAAACAATAAAAAAAAAACAAAATAATTAACTAAAACTTGAAGGAGGAATTTACTCTATCACCTGTAATGATTGTGACACAGAATTCATAGGAGAAACCTCAAAGAATTTAAAAGATTATAAGTATTTTAAAAGAATTTAAAAGATTTAAAAACACAAAAAGGATATTTTACAAAACAATACACTCATTACATTAATTGTTCACCATAATGAATCTGAAAATAATTTTATTTAAAAAATGCTACTTTAATTAAAAGAAAGCTAATACAAAAGAGTATAAGAAAGTGATTTAATTTCTAGATCATCCACTGCAAATTTATGTCCAGATTCTTAATATGTCAGCTTTTTTGGCAGATCTTCTATTATCACAATGAGGGATAACAAAAGTGATAAAACAAAAAGTAAAAGAAATCAAATGAAATTGGCTCAACTATAGACCCAAACACATATTTAAAGCAATAAGTGTCAAATTTCAGCATTCCTTCTCCTTCATACATATGTGTAATCATATTTGTAATCTTGGTATGGTTTACAGGCATTTTCCAAAATGCTGCACACTGTGATTGCCTCCAATGCAATGTGATAGCATTAACAGGTCACCTTCTGCACAAATCAACCATGGTGAGAGTCAAACCTGAGTCTTATGGTCACAAACATTCTAACTACTAAGCTTAACTTCACTGATCAAACGAAAACTGATGTTACAACATATGGACCTAAGCATACATAAATATAGCATATCTTAAAACAATAACATCAATCATGTAACAAATTTTATTTGTATTAATTCTCTCTCTCTCTCTCTCTCTCTATATATATATATATATATATATATATATATATATATATAAGTAATTAGATATTAGCAACTGTTAGCATGCATACACAGGTAATCAAATAAATGTTTACTTAATTTAATATAAGGTGTAAACAAAACTGCTCAATATGGTTAGACAGAGCTAAGAAATATATATTAATAAATATACATATACCTACATTTGAAGCACTTTGAACATAGGTATATGTATATTTATATATATATATATATATATATATATATATAATGTGTGTGTGTGTGTGCATGTATGTTGTATGTATATAAGTACACATATAATGATAAATGCAGAGGTAACGAGACCAAGTGGAAAAGCTTTTTAAAAATGACAACAAGTTTTACCAACATGTGTGTTAAGTTTGGTTTCTTCATGTCAGAATGAATGACAGAACTATAAGGTAATTAATTTATTGCACCCCACCACAACCTAAAAAGTCCCAATGCATTTTCCTTAGACATTCTGACCTGAAGACACCTAACCTAACACACATGTTGGCGAAACACGTTGCCATTATCTCCATTTTTACTATTCTAGATCCTACTAACATGCATAGCAATATATATATATATATATATATATACACACACACACACACACACACACACACACAACTTTTCTTTTTTTCTTTTTAAATAAAATCTCAGAATTAACATATTGCAAGTAGTCTGCCTCCAGTCACAAAAAAAATTCTTCATATCCACCCAGCCTCTAACAATTGCTTTTCTCACACTTCCCACCTGTGGAACTCCTTTCCATTTACTTGCTTCCTTGATAACTACAATCTCCAAAAATGTAAATACAACATCAATCACCATCTTCTATCTTCTTGAATCTCATTCATTCTTTATAATTTTCCTCAATACCCCCTATACCTACTCTTCTCTCTCATTTTTACTCTCTGTAACTCCCTGTGTACAAGTGCCATTATTGCTTGTGATGAAATGATGGAAAAAAATGTAAATTACACATATTTACTTATTTTATGACTGCACTTTGTACTTTTCACCCTATGATCATTCTCAGATAATTATAAGAAAAATGACATAGTCACTCTTAAAAAGACTGAAATGTCCTCAACAGATCATTAAATCATGGAACATAATTTAACACCCCCACCCCCACTACAAGCAACTGCTTGTAGTGGGGTTGGGGTGTTGGTTGGCTAAATTAAGATGCTTTTAGATGACCTCCCCCTATAATCCCTCTCTGTGTCACCCTCTCTTCTTGTCTCAATGTTTCACCCTGTCTTTCTGTTTCCCTCTTGTACACTCAATACAGTCTGGGGTTTTATAGGATTTGTGGTTAGAACATCATCTATTTTTATTATATTACAAAATGATTATAATTATATTATAATTATATTATAATTATATTACAAAATGATTATAATTAAAGATTTTAATTTCAAATGTCAGTTGCAGTTCAGGGACAAATTTGTCCTCAACAGATTATTAGGTCACAAAATATTATTTAACCCCTCACTATAAACAACTGCCTTTATCTAAGATGATCCCCTCTTTGTTTCATTCCCTTTTTATCTCTGTGTCTCTCTCTGTTTCTCTCTCTCTCAGTATGTCTCCCTTCAGCTTTAGAATCAAAAATATTTTATTTTCACTTTTTATTTTCTATCAATAAAATCCTAGTTATGTTTTACAGTGAAATGCAAAAATTTAAAAAATGTATTATTCAAATTAAAAAAATGTGTTATTTAAATTAAAAAAATGTATTAAAAAATGTATTAATCTATCATACAAATTACACGTTTATTGTCTTAGTTTTCATTTAATTTAAAATAATTACATTTCAAATAAATATATACCAAAAAATTAAAATGATTCAATTATTTGCATATTTTCAAATTCTATGAATATGAATTATCTAACAATTATTTTATGTTAAATAAAATGTATAAGTTAGAATCACCTGTCTATATAAAAGCAAGTGTCCATCACCTTGTAAGTCACAAAACTTGTCACAGTGTGATTAATAGAAGGAAGGTTGACAAACAGGATTACTACTCATAGAGAAGACAAGATAAATAATGAAACATTTCAGGTGCATGAACATCTGCAATATAGTATTTACATTAGTCGGACTATTGTCCTCATCTTTGTCGCCATATTTGTCACAACGTTTCGGCTGTTGTACACTCCGGCCTTCTTCAGGTGGTTGGAATTTCGAACTGAACCCTTTATTTCGATCACTGGGGTAGACTGTTCTAGTTCCACATGCTATGTTTGATGGATGTCAGTTATCAGTTATCTCCTGCTAATTTTCTCTCTGAAAGTTCTCCACTGCCTTAACCAGGTATTGAACTCGCCTTCTTTGGGTCTGTCACTGGATCTAACCAACGCCTTTATCCACTGTGCCATGTGTCCTCAAGGACACTCTCTTCATTATGTTTCCTAGAAATTTTAACTCTCTCTTTCTGATTCTAATTTTAATTGTGCTTATTGTTTTAATTTTCTTTAAAAATTCATTGTTACTTGCATGTTCAGTCCATGGTGCTCTCAGCATCTGTCTATAAGAACAACCTTTCTATTGTGTCGAGTCTCTTCTTCATCTGTGAGGAAATTGTCCAGCATTCACTGCCTTATAAGAGGACCAATATTGCATAACAATTCAACACTCTTTGTTTCTAAGGAATTTTTTTCCTGTTTCTTAATACTTTGATTAGCTTTTGGAAGGCATTAATTCATCTCTTTCTTTTGCATTCACGGATTCCATGACTGCTGAAGCAACTGCTGACTCTTATTGATTCAGCATGCAGGACAAAAAATCTGTCACAATAAAAAGGTGTTCTGTAACGAGCAACATCTTAATATATAAATAATTTCCAGTTCATTATCAACATAAAAAACTAAATTCAGCTTAAGCCTACCTGCTCACTATTATGCTTATTGTAATGATTATTATTATTGGAAATAACAGTTTAGCTCTTTCTGTGTTTGTCCTTTGTTGAGTTTGAAAAAAAAATGATGTCAATTTTCAACTTTACTGTGTATCCACAGGAATTAAATTCAAAATGACTTCTTGTACACTAAAGGTCAAAAGTTTTAGGTTCACCTGCTGGATTTCAAAGGTATGCATGCTTTTTCAAAACTAATTTATGAGCTCAAGCCAGAAAAATTTTCTGCTCCTGGAGGATTTTATTATAAATACAATAATAATAATATTAACAAAATTAACCCATTACTTCTAACTCTTTTGCCTAATCTATCTTGTTGGCTCATGGTATTCTTAGGAATGGCAGATTTTAAATAATGCCCTAATCATTTAAATAGTTTCACTGGCTCATTTTAGACCAGAGGGACTTCCAAAGGGTTTTATTATATCTTCCAGGGATGGTCAAACTGTGAATCATGAGCCACATGCAGCTTTTTGATCTTTAATATGTGGCTTGTGGAAATATGTTGGCTGAGCTCCTTTTCTCATCATAGTTAATATAGAAGGTAAATGAGAAAAATTTCAAGCTTTATAATTATTTACTGGGTATTAATTGAGACCCCATTTCAATAACACGTAAATTTAATGTTAATGTGTATGTAACAAAAAAAAACGTATGTGTAAATTTTGTTCCAGTCTTACGGATCTCAAACATCTGAACTTTATTGTATGTGGCTCTTACATTAAGCAAGATTGGCTACCCCTGATATATTCAGTAATAATAATGATTAAATTAATCTGCTGCTGCATAAAGTTTCCTTAATTATATAACTTTTTTCTTTAGATCCTTTATTATATAACTGGCAATTCATTATTTGTACTCAGCTGTATTTTGTTCAAGTATTTCACACCGAGTAAGGCGGAAGTGCCATTTGAACATAAGAGAGTGAGAGAGCAAGAGTAAAGAGGGTTGCTCGATGAAAGGATATAGAGAAGGATCAAGTCATCAGAAGATGTCAATTGACATTACGTTTGAATATTTGAAGATTATAGCTATCAGGGAATCAAGTAGGAGGAAGGGAGTTCCACTGTCAGGAAGTGCAAGAGAAGAAGCTGTTGGAGTAGAAGAGGCAGTTACATTTAACTGTTTTGACAGTGAAAGGGTGGGACCAAGATGCCAACCTAGTAGCATACTTAAATTCATGCAGTTGGGTGGTACCTGTGAAAGTAACTTCTCAGAGCAGTCGCCATGAAAATATTTGTAGAAAAGACAGAGGGAAGCCACAGCACATGCCAGATACCTTGACACAAGAGTGCCATGGCAAGGAAAAGAAAGTCGTTGAGTGAACACTTGAGAAAAATCACTCTCCCATAAATACTTTACAATCCATGCAGTGATAACAGTAAAAAGTAGTTATAACCAATTCTGACTGAATTGCCTCTTCATTACTACCACAATGTTACTTTCCATTCCCAGACCGGTTCGGTTATGGGTAGTGGTTGTTTGGTACTGTAACTGTGAGGGGTAGGGTTAGATAGTGGATGATTGCAGACGAATACAATCCTTTTCAGTTATAATCGGAATAAAAAATAAACATAAAAAGAAAAAAACTAAAAGAAAAAAGATCAGTAACAAAGAAATGAAGATAGACTTGAAAACAGAAATTGATTTTAAAGTTTAAGAAAAATAGAAAGAATAAAGAAAAGCAAAAGAAATAGACTTGAAAAATAAATGCTGCTAAAAATATGTATATCTATACACCATAGCCACACCTTTCTAATTTGCATAAAATAAACTTTTTTTTTTAAATCGAGGCAATTTTATCTTATCTAGGTTATGCTTCGCAAATTATCAAGTGTGAGTCTTTATACTTTTAAAATATGATTTAATCTTGGACTATAAGCCTCCTCATGTTTATAAACTTTTATGCTAATATTAAGCTTAGTTTGATACAAGACCATAACTATGGAACAACCAATGAGAATCAAACTACTTAGAAATAATCATCTGTGAGAACAACTTGCTAATCATTGCTTCACATTGTGGCACTCATGAGCACTCAATAACTGCACAAAATGTATGAAACATCATGTTTTTCTGTTGTTTTCATAGACAATAGCGGCAAGTAGGTTAGTTACTTTTCCAGTGTTTTATTTAATTTATACCATCATCGGAACAGTATCAAAAGAAATAACTTATTCAAAAATGAAAACGAAATGAAGCAGTTCAAATTAAAACAAATTAATATGAATAATAGAAACTCAGTTTAAAGTTAATAAATATTCTTTAAATATTTTTCTGTCATAGCAGTGTTTATTTATTTTTTTAAGCTGGAAGGGAATAATAAATAACAGACAGCTATATGGGTCACTGTTTGAGAGAAAATTATAATTGCAAGAATGTTTCTTATTGAATACGCACCCTCGAAGATTATGCTTATTTCAGTGCAAAAATGGGCTTTATTCATATATTTCATTTTGTACATTTTTTTACTCCAGTGCAAATAAATAAATAAGAGATAATGCTAATTATTGTCCTTGACAAAACCTGTTTTTGAGTTCATTGCAAATATAAACCCCATATATTATCATTAATTTTCAAATGACCTTTTTTAAGTTAGTACATTTTAAGGGCTTAGAAAAAAAAAGAAGAAATTTCTTGGTTTTCTCCACTTTCCAAGACCCACATTATACATTAGTATATCTGTATTATACTAACATCTTAACATGAAGGAAAAAGGGCTACAATAACCCAAAGAAATTTATCCCAAAAATGTATTGTGCCTGAAAACATTTTATATACAGTCTAGAATATACAAATATGTCATAGGCAAATATATTTATAACAATTTGTTCTACACAAAGAGATTAACACATGAAAAATGCTAGCAGTATCTGTAAGGACGAATAAAATGAAGGTCTTATTTGTAATGCCTCTCGGAAGGATATGGCCAGCCCAGGTGATATCTTTGTAGCCAGTAATAAAGTCACAGGAAAAAAGACATTGAAAAAAGTTACAATTTTGGATAGGGAAAAGTCACAATTTATAGTAGCCAGTAATAAAGTCATCTATTTCAGTCGGGTACTTGATGAGTTTCTGTTTATAACAGAAATTCATAGTAAATTTATCCAATCTCTAAAATCATTTTCCAGAAATGCTACAGTCATATATTCAATATATTTCACAGTTAGGGAGTCCTAGTATCCCATAAGATCCGACTATGAAGAAAGCCTGAAGAAGAGTGTTACTTTTTTTTTTTTTTTTTAAGTTTGTGCCAAAACGTAAACAGATCAGATTGTATACAAAGAATTAAGCCATAATGCTACAAGCACATATTTGGTATGTTTCATAGTTAGGAGGCTCTAGTATCCCATAATACCTTACTTTATGTGAAGAAAGTCTTAATTTGGCATTAAAATTTGAATTAAAACTTCCTTGAATTTTCAATTTATTTATGAGACTGGGATTTTGTCCATTTTTGGGATAAGAGGCTGGGATTTTATCTGTTGGGATTTTTTCTGCTGTGCCTTATCCATTTTCTTCTTTTGCTCATCCACTGAGCCACCACTGGCTACCACTTCCCTTTCCTTCAAGGTCTAAGCAGGAACTAATCAGCAATTGACTATCGTCAACCACCAGCTGTCATCACGTTTCCCCTCATTGTCGCTTAGGACGTTAGTAAATTTGCTTTCTAAAAATTGAAGATAATCACTTTCTGTATTTCTACAATACAAATCTGATAACATTTTAGCTGCTAATAGGTTACAGACAAATACAGTATTATATAGATAATCAGAAGAGCTGGTTTCCTGGGAACTAGCTTCCTAAACAACCTTTCCTTGTTGCACTAATATCTATATTTACATGGTCTCCCCACCAAGGCTGGATGTGACACAAGGCCTTTTTAATGTGGGAAGAGTCATACACATACTTATGCATATAGGCCAAGGACAAAAATTGTTTTTTTTTTAGCAGCCCCCACAGCCATTGTCATGCTGGCATCAATGTCACACTGACCCAAACCTCTTTAGTGCAATGAGGGAGGTGCTGCTGCAGAGTTGGAATCCCCAGAACTGAGCAACTTCTTCTAAAATGTGGAGAAACATAGCTCCACTTACACTACTGGGCAATAACCATGTCTTAACAGGATATGGTCAGAGGTATGTCCTGATGCTTGTAGCAAGATATGGCAGGATTGAATGTTTTCTGAACAGCCACATGCACAAGTGTGTTGGCCCATAAATTATAATTATCTTGTATCATATTTATTTGCCTTCCTAGAGAGATCAACAAATATCATGTTCTTTAAAAGAAAAACTATAAAAGTAATGTAAGTATGTGAATGGTACAGATGTTAAAATGGTTATGGCAGAAAAAAAAAAACAATAATAAAGATTTTAGTTCCAAAGAATAAAGAAGAAATGAAAGTTGAGCTTCCCAATCATAATATTAAACAACACTGGATAATGATAAGGTCAGTCGATAGACAACATGGCATTTAATGACAACTGAAAAGCACTTTAATTGAAATGTTACATTAAAGATGGCAACAACAAATGTTACTCTGAATGGTTTTGTCATCTCTATTCTCCATCAATAGAGTTGAGCCCTAAGCTAAAATTTGTATTAATTCCACTCAGTCAGCAAGATACATTCTATAATCTAACAATATTCTAAGTTATTATCTAGAATTGGTTCCCCTGGACAGTTTCAAGAAGTATTCTCTCTGTTGATGAAACCCAACATTTCCCTAAATCAGTGTTGTTCTTAGGTGCACTCTTCTATGTATCGTGTCTCTTCATTGGCGATCAGGACTCTCCACAATTTCCTGCCCTTTATAGCTCAATAAACTTTGTCTTTTTGTTATCTCTCCTGAACTTTGTTCACCATCCATTTACTCAAGATCGTTAGGTAGGTTATGTGTTGTTTTTCTCTGTTTAGAATGCAAGTGTACAAGAGTAATTTCTTTATTTTTTTCTTTGTGTTATACTAGAACATACCTATTCTATTGTAAATAGACTCTCCCAGATATAATAAGTAGTAGCAGTTGCCAGGGAGCTCAGTGGAGTTGGTGTGTCAGTCGATGTCGGACATTAAAGTATCAAACACCACAACTAGATTGCTGCGTCATTAACTATTATTTCAAGTTCCTAACATTTTGTACGTCAGACCCTTTTAGTACCGACTTAGTAAAATACAAGCCTCCACTGTGAAAACTACAACACTTTGATTCATACCTTTCCATATGCAGTATCAATAAACAACACCAGGATTTATTTCACTTGATTCCATAAACTTATGTTTTACTTATATTCTTTTAATTGGCCTGTTTCTCTCTCTCCCTCTCTCTCTCTCTCTCTTCAGTGTTATCATTTTCTTTGATCTTTTTACACACCATTTCTCTTTCCATCTGCTTTTTATCATTTGTTCTATATTTGTCTGATATCTTTTTTTTTCCCTTTCCTCATCCTACTACTCTCACTTTTCTCCTTATTCCTTTCTTGTTGGCATCATTTTTCTTCTTTTAATGTTCTCTCTCCCTTTTTCTTCTTCCCAAATTAATTCTGGTAATGGTAATATTAGTCGTTACCTTTACAAAGAAACATTTGACATTTATTGACCAAGCAGCCAAGTGGTACTTTTGATTGAAATTTATAAAATCTTTCTATTAAAACAATTCTTCAGGGAAAAAAAAACGTTTTCTCAAGTCCAGTAGCTGTTAGCACGCTTTCCGGTAGGGGGGGGGGGCTTTCTTTTGAAATTTTTTTTAAGTAGTGTGGAATTGTAAGCATCTTGATTATGTCATTATTTCTCTTTGAGTTTCAGGTGCTATCCATTTTAGTTGTTGCTAGTCCTTAAGTGATGTAGTTTCTGTTTTTTGGTACAGTTCTTTTTGATTTTGTAGCACCAGTTCACAAGGTTAGAAGAAAGGTGGGCCTACAGATTTCCTTCACTACCCCATTTTTAACCATTGATCTGAAAAAAAAGCAAATGTATACAATTGACAGTTTAGATATACCTGAATGATTTTGGTGCCATGTGTTTTTTTAATCTTTTTTTATAAATATTTTATCTATTTTTATATTATATATAATATATGTGTGTGTAACAGCAAAAATGTCCAAACTGCATAACTGCTAATTGTCCATCCCACAAAATGTTTAATATCTAAAATCCACTAAACTATTGAGTTTCTTTTTTCTAGGCTTTCAGATATTTAGCCATCTTGACACCATTTGTCATACAAAAAAAAACCTTCACTAAAAAACCTTTTAAGCTATTCAGCTAGAAAGAGAACTGGTTAAAATCGTTTTGTGTCACTGCCCCACTGTCTTCCCAAATGAGCAATGGTGAGAGGAAAAAGATCATTCAGGCCTTCAGTAATAGTACCAACATTCATACTTTGGCTTCTGTCTTCAAAGACCATTCAAAAACCATCTAGAATAGTGAATGTTTGAAAAAGAGGGAACAGTAGAGAGTAAAACTGGATCAGGAGGTGACAACAGGAAGAGGGATCATCATTTCAACTTAGAGCTAAAGAAATCAATTAGAAAAGATCCAACTCAATTCATAAGACGTTTGGCATCTAAGAAAGGAGTTTCAGCTATGACAGTCAAAAGAGCAGTGAAAAAAGACCTGAAAATGAAATTGTACATAAAACCTGTGAGGAATCTTGTTACTCCAGGGCAGAAAGTTAGGAGGTTAGAGTTGGCAAAGATCACCTTTTAACTTGGAAAATGATCCCAGAATAATATATATATATATATATATATATATATATATATATATATATATGAACTTCAATCCTTCATGAGCTTCCAATCCTTAGCTATGATTAATTAATGATGAACATGTCACTTTTTGTTTGTGATCAATTTCATGATGATTCTTCTGTTCAGCTTGTAGAGTATGTATACATTCTCATTGCTCATATAGTGTTATAAAAACCTCATAGAATTCCAGTAAAAATCTTTAATCATTTCTAAGATACAATGGTTTAAAGCCTAATCTAAAACATTGATAATTTTGCTTTTACATGATTGGACAATTTTGCTGTTACACCCAGTATATGTATATTCTCTCAGTTTATATTATTTTGATATATTGATATATTTTAATCTTCTTTGAAATACTGTTTTTATTGAAAACATATTCTCCTGATGTCAGTTTAAACTGATGTCTTCTTTTTCCATGTATTCCTAACATTTTGCTTAAAATTCATATTTTCTTGATCTCAAATGAAAACCTGGAAAGTTTCCAACATATTTCAGTGGAATTTTCCCTTTCCAGTGAATAACTTTATAAAGATTTTTCATTTTAATATTTTTGTTTTAAATATTGTTAACTGAACATTTGCTATGAAAATAGTGATAGAGTAGTGACAGACTTGTAATATCATTTCTCTGCAAAAGAGGTTGTAGAATGGAATGTATATTATAACATCACTTTGATTTTTCCAAAGCAAAAATTAATGACAGTCATGCAAAAAAAAAAAAAAAATCTAAAATGGAAGAAGAAAGTAATATTGTCTTTATGAAGTCATTATAATTGAAAATATGACACATGTTCTGCTGGTGCCAACAAGCTTAATTTAAAATAAGGATTTGAAATGCTGATTTTTGAGGCAAATAAAGCACCCAACCGAATATCTCTTTTTACTGTTGTGGTATAATAACCAAAAGATTTCTAAATACCAAGAATAGTTTTTGTTTTCATATTTTCTTAAGCTTTTGGGAATTTATAAAGAGATAATAAGTTATTATTAAAAGAAAAACATAAATTATATTTTTTTGAGAATATGATTCTCTCTGGAACTTTATTTATTTCTCCTAACTTTTCAATTCCATCTTGAATCATCTTCAGAGGAAGAAACCAGTTGCAAAATTCTGCTTCACACTTCATATCTGTATGTTAGGTGTCTCTTATTGACTTTTTAATCTCTTGATTTTCAATAATTTGTACCTTCCAATTGGTTTCTTTGAATTTTTAGTTGTTAAGTAATTCTTACGACTTCTAAAGATTGAGACTTATTTTATTAAATTGTATATTTATAGTCTGTTTCTAGAGTCATATTGGGCAAAAATCAAAAATCTTTGACCTTGTGGTTAATACCAGGTTTTGTCTTTTTTGGTCATTCATACTTCAAATAACTCATGAGATTCTCATAAATTTAAGCAGGTTTTCGTCATGTATCCGTCAAGAAAACAAATCCAATATCTACTTAACATTTAAATTATATATTTTATGATTTTCAAATAAAAATAGACTGTTTTTTATATCTATACTTTATAAAGATGCTTTACGAAACCTCTATGCATTTTAAGTTTATTTTAACCTTTAACACATTGCATTACTCACTACTTTCCACTTCATTGTTTTTCAAGACTCCTCTACTGCACTACTTAATTTCAGTCATGGTCATTTACTATTGCCATAGCAGGATATGACAACACCACTGCAAAATTCAAACATTCTATTATTCATTCATCTTAGTCGCTTGTAGTGGCAGGATAAAATCTTTGCTTTGCAAACAAAATCACCTCCAGTATGTTAAAAGTTAAAAGAGAAAAAGGCTTGATTTTGTTTTCATAGTTATAAAATATATTGTACTAAAAATAAATTATACACTTATGTCCAGTCCACAGGTATTGTAGATAAAAGACTAAGAACAAAAGGATTGAGATGAACAGCAAATGAGTTAGGGTGATATAGGTTAAAGAATAATTGTAAAAGTACCATGGTAAAATATACATTTTATTGTGAAGAAAATAAAATTCTTTCAAATGCTTTGAACCCAATTTTCTCTTTTCTTTCCTCCATCTTCTTTTTTACTTGCTTCATATTTCTTTTATTTCCTCTTCTGTTGTTCACCTTAAAGCTGTCTTTCCTTATTTTTGTTCCAGTTTGTTTTTCTTTCTTCTCTTCTCTTTCAAATTCTTTGTCTCTTCTTTAGTTTATTTCCTCTCTATCTGTCTTTCCTTTGCTTTCTTCTACATTATTTTTACTTTATATCTTCCATTTATCAGTTGAATGTCTTCTTGTCTCTCCTCCCACTTGATTTTCTTGGATCTTAATTCAAATCACAAAGGTGAAAATAAAACACAAAACACTTGATCCAAACTGACATTTTATAAACACGGCTCAAATTTATTTAGCAAAATCAAATCACAATAATAGCTCAACTCTGAAGAAAAGTTATCAGAAGACCCAATTATTAAAACATTAATCTATTTAAATAGTTCAATCATTTTGCTTGTTACTGTCGCCTTTAAATTTTTTCACAAGTTTGTAGCATTGAGTATTTCTGGGAATTTATTCACTTCATAGGAGTACCTTGTTTTCATTCTGAGCTCCATGCTAGAGAATATCTACTTATGTTGTAGTTGTGTATTTAATCCCTATGTGAGTCTCTCTCTCTCTCTCTCTCTCTCTCTCTCTCTCTCTCTCTATATATATATATATATATATATATATATATATATAGTTATGGTTGTTATCACTATAGATACCTTAAATTGAGTGTAGCATTTTAATTTTCTTCCTCTGATAGATGTCATCAATGACTGAATTATTTAACAAAAATCATTAGGCATTAATACATCATAGATGATTTGTGACCTCCTGTTTGGATAATCATATGACCATGGGAGGAGACTAAAAACTGTTACCCGTGTTACTGAAAACAATATAATCCAATTTTATATTCTCCATTTTTCTAAATCCAATTCTTTTGTTGTCCTTTTTCTTCCCTAAAGTCTTTTCCTTCTCTTTCATTCCCAGTAACCCCCTGTGTCTTAGTGGCATTATCACCTTGCTTGGGGTGAAACAGTTGCTTGCTGTTGATGAAATTTGTCAGAACACTAATGTATCTACTCGGTACTGTATATAGATATATTCATACACATATAGAGAGTTTGATCTGAAATTAGAAATTACCCTAGAAATAAACCATTAATAATTTAGAAGATTTTATTTGGAAAATGCTCTTTTTTATTTCTTTTCCCCAATCAGAAATCAACTTTTCTTCAGGTTCTCTCCATTTTCATTCATTTAATAAACAGAAATAAAAGAAGAGATTAAAATATTAACTCCATCATTTTCCTTTACAAAAGACAAATAAAATGCTATTATTTTCTCTGTGGAAGTAATAATTAAAGACAAAAAAGAAACACTTTTTCTCATTCATTTTAACTTCTTATTTTAAGAAATAGAATCATTGACATGGAATACAATTACTGATGGAATTTTACAAACTTTAAAATTAGCAACATTTTTTTAATGAACAAACTTTCTCATGAATTTAAACACTTACAACAATTCTACATTCACAATTAATATAAGAAAGGTTACTGTTAAATTATGAATTTGAAATTAATAATTCTTCTACTGTTGACATTTTCTAAATTTGAATCTAATCTCAAATACTCATTAAGGAAACGCACAGTTGTCAACAGAAAAAAATGCTAATTAATTTTAGGTTTTCAATAAAGATTATTATTTACCAATTTCATTTATATATTAGCCTGTTCTCTGCAATTCATAATACAAAAATGTATCTTTTGAAACATTATCTTAAATTCTATTCATATAATTCTGAAAGTGAATGATTTCTTTTAATAACTTCTTTTCTTATTCTCATAAAGCTTTGCTTTAAATTTTGTGTTTAGAAACATTGAAGGCAGCAAGAATATATTGCCATATTTGTTAGCACCTCTGAAATATTTCCTGGATCTTATGCAGGGTGTTTCAAAAACTTTGATATCATTTAAGATGTAAATATCTGAGTAATTAACTACAGAGTCTAGGCTAAACAGGCTTATTTTTCAGTAACATAAGATTCATTTGTGAAGATTTGAATGAGAAATTCAAACGTATATGGATTTCATGAACAATTCCACAAGTTTTCAATGCACACACCATCTGTGATATGGCACGCATCAATTGCTTTTGCTTGTCATCTGTCATTAAGGCATGAACAAGCTGCAGCTTGTATGATGTCATTCACAAATGTTACCTTGCAACACGCCAAACTGATATTGGTGGAATCTGTGTTTCCAGACTTGCTCTTTTTATGAACTTCCAGGGGTTTTGCAAAAAAAATGTTTCCCAAACACATTTAACAATCTCTTTTGATACTGGTGGTCATCCAGATTCTTTTACTCTGCACAGACAGCCTCTCTCTCACTCTCTGAACATTTTGTGCCATGTCCAAATCTGCATTGGTGCATTTTTTATGAATCCTCTCACAAATGCACACTGTACAGTCTTGTTCAATTGTGTTCAAGTATACTCTAACACAAAAAATGCTTTTCTTTTCCAGTAAATGGCATTTCTATATATGAAAAGAAAAACATATAAAACATTAAACATAGAAATTTGCCTTGTTTCTACACATGTTGTTAAAATTTGAGATCATTTGAACAAGAATTGGTCAAGTTAGTAGATAATGAAAGAATATCAATTTTTCTGAAACATCCTGTATATGAAGATGGTATCTGGTAGGCTAATGTAGTCAGTGATCCATGACAAAAATATACCAGGTCTGAATTGAATTAAATGTCAGTCAGAAACTTTTGATCTAAGAAAACTTGATCTGTGGTGAGCACAGTATATATTGTGCTCACCCTAAGAGAAATTGTATGAAAAACTAAATCAAAGCACCTTGTCTGCTGTATTCAATGAAATGTGCATGAAAGAAGGATTGCTGCCTAAATACAGAAATATATATATATATATATATATATATATATATATATATATATATATAATAATACTTAATTGGTAAAAAAACCTCGGATAACACAACTTGCAAGTATATCAAGACAAATTGGTCCCTGAGGAAAAAAAAAGAAAGAACTAGAAACATCTGAACAGGGCAAAACAAATTGTCCAGTGCCTTAAGGTTTTAGTTCAAAGAAAAAACTCAAGCGAGTAATAAAACTAAAACGTAGAGTGCTCAATATGTTGAGTAGAGCTGGGATAAATAAAATAAATCCTATATAAATATATATAAGGCCTGACCATTATGTTTTGTATGAAACAGACTGTCACCTCTGAGTGTTGACTTCAATATCCACTTTTATATTTACATACACTCTATCTCTGATATTAAGGATTTTAACCCATAAATATAGCTATATTTATAGATAAAATTGGTAACTATCGGAGATAGAGCGTATGTAAATATGAAAGTGGATACTGAAGTCAACATCAAGCAGCAACAGCTGGAAAACAATCTTCAAGCTTTCATATATATATATATATATATATATATATATATATAACTGTTTAAATAGGTCAAGGTCTGGTCACTCCTCCTCCCCCTATACTAAATATGATTGAGAGAGATATTAAATTAAACCCTCCCATGTCTCTCTAACTATCCCTTTTACACTCTCTGTTAAATCATAAAAACTTACACTACCCATCAATTTACATTTCATTTTTCGTTTCATTTTTTGGAAGTGCTATCTGATGATCTGGTGTCCTTTAAAAGGGCTCTGGTGAAATAAATTGTTATAATGGAACCTTAAAGTGGTCTGTTTTTCTTTAAAATATTAGCTCTGGATTTACATTGAGCTCTCAGGATTTCATCCTCCTTGGAACTACCCATATGGATTACCAAGTTTTACATAATATATATATATATATATATATATATATATATATATATATATATATATATATATTATCACTTTAAACATTATTTTTTAGTGGATACTCTATTTTATTAATTCAACACTATATTTATTTAGTTTTCATTTACTGGCCTGAATGTTTGAGAAAACTTATTAAAGAAAAGTTTGCATTCTCTGGCAGGATATGGACCTGCATCCCTCTGGACAGAGGAGCTACCATTATTTATATATATATATATATATGAGACCTAGTTGTCAATAGACAGTGATATATATATATATATATATATATATATATATATATATATATATATTTTTACAAGTACATTGCAATTAATAAAATTTTTGATGGCACAGGAAATTATTATTATTAGTAGTAGTAGCAGTACTACTACTACTATTACAATATTATAGAAATTTATATATTTCCTTTTTGATAATTTTACCCCAAGCAAGGCAGCAATGACACTAGTACACAGGGGTTTACAGAGAGTGAAAGAGAGAGAAAAGACTGAGTATAGGGAGGATTGAGGAAAGTACAAAAGAAGATTGTAGTTATCAGGGAAGCAAGTAAACTGAAGGGAGTTCCACAAGTGGGAAGTGCGAGAAATAAAACTGCTGGAGTAGAAGTGTTGGTTGCACTTAAGTATTTCAACAGTAAATGGGTGGGACCTAGATGCCAATCTAGTTGTATGCTTAAATTCATGCAGTTGTGTCACCAGGGAAAAGATCTTATCAGAACAATTGCTATGAACATTTTGTAGTAGTACTCCTACTATTACAGCAATAAAAAATCTGATGAGTTTTTTATATAAACAGAAGGATATAAGAGAAACCCGGATATAAGAGATATTTACTCGGGTCCCAAATTAGAGCCTGTGTTAATGTATATAAAATAGACCAAACCCGGATATAAGAGAAACCCGGATATTAGAGACTTCTTCTCTGGTCCCGACAACTCTCTTATATCCGGGTTACACTGTAGGTATAATCCTAATTACAATCCACTGCAGGTTTTTTAAAAAAAATTCTAATATTTTAAAAAAGAAAGCTGAAAAGAAATTTTGGTGATTCTAAAAATGAAATAAAATATGCAGATATCAATCATGTTACCATATTTTTGAATTTGACATTTGTAAATAACAGCTCAGTCCAATAACTCTGTAAAAGTTATGGATTGATTTTAAATGTTCTTATGAACAGGACCCCCTTCTAAAATGATAAAAAATTAATATTTTTTTATTCTGACAAGTGTTGTAGCCCCAGGAAAGTTTAAAGAATGCTAATGTACAAAAATCATTTCTTAACTAATTTTCTTGATGTTTTTTTTTTGTTTTTTTTCAAAAGTGGACCACTCTATGTAAGTAGTTCCTGTAACTATCCTAGTAGACTAGAGACTTAAATTGAAAATGAATAAAACCTGGATAAAACTATGAGGAATGGAAGAACTATAGAATGTGAAGATGATAGTTGCATGTCATTAGTCTTTTGAAGTTTGCTTGTATCTTGGTAAGAACATATTACAAATTGATGAACCTAAAAGTTAGTCTAATCTTTTATTTCTTTCTACGTTTGTAGGTGTTTGTAAGTGTTATCCTTATTAAATATAGAAATCAAACAAGAGAAGAATTACTTTTATAATTATTATTGATTTCACAGATTTGAATCAATTCTTTTTTTCTTTTAAAATACTGCTTGGATAAAAGAGTGTTTTCATTTTTTTTTCATATTATAGTTTAGAGTTTCAGCATATTCTTATCCAAGAGAGAGGAGAGAAACTGTAAGAGAAGAAAATGCAAGAAAGATAAATTAATTAATGAAGAAATGAGAATGAAGAAAGAAATAAAGAAAGAAAGTAATCTGGAAATGAGGAAAAAAGGCACAAGAGGAAGCAATGAAAATGTTGCTTGAATGAAGAAAAAGAAAAAAAGTAAGATTAAATATCTGTGGAAAAGGATTAAAGGAATAATGAATGAAAATAATATGGAAGGAAGGAAGAAAGAAAAGAAAGAATGAATGAATAGAAAATGTTAGAATGATATATCAAATGAAAGAAAAATAGATGGCAGGAGAAAAAGAAAAAAAAAAGAAAAGGAACAATAAAGGGATTAGAATACAATATGAAAGAAAAAATCAGATGATATGGAATGAAAGAAGCAAAGAAAATGGAAAGAATAAAAATGGAAATTTGATTTGTGTGTGAAAAGCAGAAAAATAAAGAAATGAAAGTGAGAGAGAAGAAATTGGTGTTTTGCAAGAGAAAATTAAAAGTAAATGAAAATGAGAAAGGGACAACAAAAAATTGGAGAAGAAATATGAAAGAGTGAAAAGTGGGTGGGGGGGTGAAACATGGTCGAAAGAAAGGAAAATTTCTGTTAAGTGGCAAGAAAATAAAATGGAAATTGATGAAGAAAGGAAAATGACAAAGAAAGAAAGAAATATAATTAAAGAAAAAAAAAAGAGAAAGAAATATAAGGAAATAAAATAGAAAAAGAAAGAGATACAAGGTAGGGAAAAAAGAAAGAAATACAAAGAAGGAAAAAAGAAAGTAAGTTATACAAGGAAGGTAAAAAAAACAAAGAAATACAAAGGAAGGAAAAAAAGGAAAAAGAAATTTAAGAAAATGAAAGAAAGAAATACAAAGAAGAAAAAGAAAGAAGTATAGTAGAAAACTGGAACAGAAATGAAGGAAAAAGAAGAATGAAAAGATAAAGAAGTAAAATGAAAGAAAAGAGATTATCCAGGATTAATTTGAGAAAGATGAATAGCAGGAGAGATAATCCATAATAAGAGTTAAATAACAAAAAAATAGAAAATATACCAGACTTAACCATGCAATTTAATCACAGAATAAAGAACTAATGCTTAATAAATACATGTACACATCTGTCCACCTCTTGTAAACTTACCAAGTTACCTGTAAGGTGTGTATAGGTTTTAATATCAAAGAGAAACTATGTTCATTATCATCCCTGCATTATATATATATATATATATATATATATATATATATATATATATATATATATCTTCCAATTTTGTTTTTCTCAGTATCTTAGCTTTTTGTTCATTTTCTTGTACATCTCTGTCTTCCCACCCAGCTATTTAATTGCTTCATTTAACCAACTTACACAAATGGACTAACCGTTTTCTTACCAAGTGTTTTTATATTTGTCAAGCCAGATAAAGGCTTAATCATTGCATCTATTAATGTGTTAATACTCCAACTGGCATTGAATAGCTAACCGCACATCATCTCTACTAAGAAGGAAGACATACGACTTTACCTACGTACCTACTAACTATTTGTCTGTGTCTGTCCATCTGTTGCCTTAGCAACCCTCCCCATTTTTTGATTTGGAGTTTTCTCTGTACATCATTCGCATATTCTTTGTTTATCTTTTGTTTTTTCTTTTCACTTTCTTCTTTTTTTTACCTACAAGGGGGTACTGAAAAGTCCTTGGCCCAACCCAGTTCACCAAATCTTCCAAAACATCAGATTTCTTCTTTTCTTTTTTTTAATTCCTCTTTGGTACCCTAACATAGAAATTTTTCAATATATGCTCATATATTTTCTTTACGTTTCAAAACAATGTTGAAATGGATCTGGGAGAACAAATAGCACAGGTTGGCAACATTGCTGCAAGAAATAAAACTACTAGATCAGTTAGTAACTAGAGGTCATTCTTGATAGACTTGAAGAAGCATTCTTCGTTGTCATCATCATCGTTGTTGATGTAGATGTTGTCATCAAATCCACAATTTTACTCATTTCAAGTATAACCAGTCTTGGTTATTGATACTTTCTATTGAACATCTGGCACATGATAAGCATTTATTAAAATCCAATATTTTAAAGTCTATAAAATATAAAAACTAATTTTAAAAACTGACATTTTTTTAGAATCTGTAGTGGTCACTACTTATAGTTTAGGGTTAGTAAGAATATATTTTTATTGCTAAGTATTGTTTATGAATTAGTATTTAAATAAAATTCTAAATAATATTAAACTTTGCACCAAAGATTTTTAATATCTGGAACATTCTAAATTTAAATAAGGTGATAGATGAGATGATCTTTTCATTATTGTACATCGAATTTGAAAGGTAAGTAGGTAAAATTAATTCGATTCTATATCATAAATTAAATATCAGCTTCACACATACCAACATGAATTAGGGGATTAGATTAGGCTGATTAAAAATATATCTTTTATCAAAAGGTGGGTTCAGTTGATAAAAATCTAACTCGATTCTTTATCATGTGATGCATTTCATCTGTTTTAAAATTAAATTATTCAACTGACACGCCCATTATACACATGGCACAAGCTGAGATTTTCTAAAATATCCAATATTTTCCTGTATATAATCAAGCCCATTGGTAGAATGTTTTGAGTAGTGGGGTAGCCTTTAAGTTAGTAGGGCCTTGAGTAAAAATCTGTACACTAATATTAAGTTACATCATTTTCACTGAAGAAGGCTAAATGATTTTCAGGGTGTGGTCAGGTTCCTCTAACCCCATCTCCTGAAGGTGAGCCTTTTATGTAAGGAAAAAAAACTGATGTTTTTATCTTAAACTAGCTACAATTTTTTTAAAAGCTACAGCAGACACCAGTCTTAGATTAAGGTGAGAAATAAAATTTTTTTTTTTTAGTTTGTTAGTAATTTGGTATTAAATACTATTTAGTAAATTAGTATTTACTTATAAAGATATTTTATGAAACTGTACATTTTATAGACTTATAAAGAGTTTTGAATACACTATAATATATAAAAATTTTAAAATTTAAAGTTGGTTATATTTTCTGTATGAATGAATAAATTTGAATTTACAAATATATATATCTTACAGCAAAAGTGCTAAAAAGTCAGGGAAAGTTTGCAATTGAAACATTTGAAATGCCAGATAGATTTATTGAATTCATTTTTGCTATCTTCTCTAGGTCATTTAGAAAAATAGGATATACAAAAAAGATGAGCTTTAAGATAGAATTAATGCAACCAGCTGTTACAAAAAAGATCACAGCTTGAAAAAAAAAATTAATAATTTTTTGCCTTCAAAAACTGGTTAAAAAATTGACAGATTTTCTTAGAAAAATAGTAACAGAATTTTTTTATGGAATCTTAAATCTGATATTTTCTCTTACTCATCTGAAGAATTTGTTTTTTTTTTATAAATTTATACTTTTAGAAAGTAAAGTTAAAATATATTTTTTGTCTACCAAAACAAAAGAAGTTAAAAAATTTAGTGTTTATTTTGTCATTAGACAAGTCTTTCAAACTAAAACTAACAAATGCTTGTAAAAATAAACTAATTCATCTCAAGTACTCACTGGATAATATGTTTTGTATTGGGATTTTAGTATCTATTGTATCCATTATAAATCTTGTAATTTTACAATGGTTTTCAGAAAGAAACCGATTTTGCCATTATTTTAGAAAAGAAAAAGGGAGGTAAATGATGAAGAAGAAATGGAAGAAAAATAAAATTAGCAAAAAAGTTAGTTAAGAAAGCATATGGAAGAAAAAAAAGAAGAAAGGTAAAAGATTCAAAACTGAAAAACAGTTTATAAAGAATCTAATTTC
This sequence comes from Acanthosepion pharaonis, assembly GCA_903632075.3. Lineage (NCBI taxonomy): Eukaryota > Metazoa > Mollusca > Cephalopoda > Sepiida > Sepiidae > Acanthosepion > Acanthosepion pharaonis. The sequence goes on from CAHIKZ030000070.1 coordinate 1,318,465, forward strand.
AGATATTTTCTTCTACATTTCTTAAAAATTTGTCTCTTTATAAATTCTATACCTACTTTATTATTAGTATCGGAGATCTGATTATACTATCTCTTGCTGGGTCACTACATAAGGCAATAGAAGGCTTACATAAGTGAATGGAAGGCTGAAATTATGCATACATTCTTTGTTAACCATATGATTGGAAAATTACAGTGATAATACATTTTGTAAAATATTCTCACTTGCGATAAGGACTTTTTTTTTAGATTTCATGGCAGGTAAAAAAGATGTTTGTTTGTGCCTTTCTTTTTCATACAACTTCTTCTTCCTGCTCCATTGGGGACAAGGATAGTCTATGTTTTTCAGTGCTAGATCTTTTGGGCTTCATTATTTAGATTTAGACGAATATCCTCATCTTTGTTTATTATCCCACTATTTCAGCAGTTATGCTCTCCAGCCTCCTTCAGGCATCTGTCAATTTAGATAGCCTTCAGAGAATTGTGAATTGAACCCGTTATTTAATCTACAGGGGTAGGTGGTTGTTGTTCAACTGCCCATGTTTAGGTATATCTCAATTTGTTCCTATTTTAGCAATATTAATTTATTACTTGCTCTGTTTCCTCTAAGTTCAAGAGCCAAGAAAAAGATGAGATATCCATAGATATGGTCAGTGGTACAAGAACAATCTATCTACATAGATTAAATAAAGGGTTCAGTTTGAAATTCTCTGAAGGTTATCTGGAGTGACAAGCATTTGATGAGTGTACAAAAGTCAAAACAACTTAATTGTAACTGCTGATCTCGGATTTTTATACAAAATATGATCATTGGATAATAATGACAAAGATGAAGACAATAGTCCAAGTGCAAATAATGTAAATAATGTTAACTTCTGATCCCAGAAATTCATACAGAAGGTGATCAGATGATAATAACGTCAAAGATGAGGACAATACAGTCTGCATATAAATACAGTAAATAATGAAAACTCCTGATCTCAGAAGTTTATACAGAAGGCGATCAGGGGATAATGACAACAAAGATGAGGACAATGGTCTGAGTGCAAATAATGATAACTCCTGATCTCAGAAATCAGGTGACCATTATGCAAAAGGTAATCATTGGATAATAACAACAAAGATGAGGACAAGTGTCCTAGTGTAAATAATGATAACTGCTCATCCTAGAAATTCAGAAAGAAATTTTGGGTTTCAGTTTCAAGGTCTTTATATATTTGCTTAATTTCTTCAACTCTTTTCCAGATTATTTACTTTATTTGCATGAAAACTATTGTCCTTATATTTATTGTTATGATCACAGATACATTTCACTCAGATCAAACATATCAATCAAAAAGGAGATTTTTTTTTTCATCTGATCCTTGAGAACTTGATCTAGTCTGTTTGACATACTAGTACTGTCCGTATTTGCAGCAAAGTCCCATAGCACTTTTACATTTTTGCCTTCACTTACTGCTTCTGGCTGATGTTCATACCAGTTATTGACTGTAGTTTTTGTAGTGCTTGCAAATTTTCCTATGTAGATATTGACCTATTCTGTCATGTCTTGGTTTATATTCTGTTGTAGTTAAAACAGAGCAACCAGAAACAAGATGATCAATTGTTTTCACATGTAGGTTGCAAAAGCAGCATTTTGTATCAGTAACATTTTCAAAACATTTCCTTGGTGAAATAAGCTTTGACCTTGTGTGGCCAGTATAAATCCCTCTGTTTTGTCAAGTCCACAGCTCTGAATTCATTGGTAGGTGTACTGCTGCTGGTGATGACTTTTCTTTAAAATCTGCAAACAGTAGAAAGTAAAATAAAAAGGTTAAAATGAATATTTCTTACCCTTTATCATTTCTGCAATAAATTTTTCTCACTTATTCCTTCACTGACTTTATTTCTGACTTCAGCTATTTCAAGAAAATGACACTCTAAAAAATTTTGTTATAGAATTGTCAGAAAAATATCTCTATTTTCTATATATTTGTAATCTAAGTCTAAAGTAATTTTGGAAATTTGATACCAGTCAAAAAAAATATTTTGTTTACTTACCTTCCAGGTATATTTTGTAACATGAACTTTTTTCTACTCATATGTTTGATTATTATTATTATTAATTTTGACTAGTTTTTTTCCATCTCATCATTTTGTTTATCAAATCCATTCTTCAGCTGTCAAAATAAGAAAAATTATAAAGAAACTAATGAAAAATAATTTTAAAAGGTTTCTCTTATGAAAATACTTTATTTTACAAGAAAACCTTCTGTAGTACAATTTTACTTTATAGATAACTATTTGCTAATATACACTGTAATGCACACATACACACATACATATTTACTCAAATAAGAATATGTTTATAAGGAATTATTTTCATTTCTGTTTCTGCCAATCACATTAATATATTTTCTCTCAAAATTATGATTATTGAAGATTATCAATTTTAAGCCTCCATTTTCCCCTTGTGATTTCATGCAAGGTGCTATCTAAAAATTCAAATAATTCAAACATATTGATCACTCTGTTCATCAGCTCGTGTTTCCCATGTACCCACAGACATATCTCAAAACCACTCCAAAAAGAATTAAAAATTAAAACACCATATTTTCTGTCAATTTTGTTTTCTTTAAGAAAGATATTTCTTGCTTGATGTTGCCTAGTCATTTGGTTAGCATCACATCCCTGGATATACATAGGTACATCAGTAAATCTATAGCCTAATAATTAGCATTACATACCTGGATATATATAGATACATCAGTAAGTTCATAGCCTATTAATTAAAAATGGCATTTATTTTACACAACAGTATTTATTTATTCTGCGTTGGAATTTTTCAGATGAGGAATTATCATTAATAAATGCTTACTATTCAAACCAGCATACTAATTTTGGCTGTTATACTGATAATGTTTCAATAATAATTTTATCCTCCAGTCTTCTTCAGGATTCTGTGCTTCTTGTTGATTAGATAAAAACATATACCAGCTGTGAGTTCAATCCCTGGCTCTGGTAATGCTGAAAAGTCACATGTTCTGGTTTGGTGGTGGAAGAAATGAACAAGTAATGCAGATGTGAAGGAAACTAGTAAATATTAACTGATATGATATATCCTCTAAGCATGGAAAACAGAAAGAGAACTATTTATATGTATGGCTTGAATGAATGGTTGAGTTCAGCATTCCAAGAATATTACTGAGTATGGCAACAGACTCCTGAAGAAAACAGGAGGCTAAAACAGCAGAAACACTGTGAATATAGCAACCAAAATACACAGGCTGGTTCAAATAATAATGCATATAAATATTTATTTTTCAATATCATCTGCTTTGTCATCAGTGTATTTAACTCATTACTTACTGTTAATCACATCAAACATTATACAATGAAAATTTAAAATCAAAATCAAGCTAATAACTGCATGAGTCTACAGATTTATTGTATATATTTTCCAGACAGTAACAATAACACCTATATGCAAAGATTTTATTCCAAGTTTAGACAGGGTATTTGTAATGAGTATATTGAAGAAATTATCTATTTGCAATGCTAAATTCCAAGGAGGTATTTATCTAGCTTAATCTGAAGCAAGAGTGCAATAATGTGGCTTACATTCAGGACTGAATTCATTAATAATGACTAATAGCTTTGCAATTAACACTAATGCTTGAAAATACATACATTGTTATGAGTGATATTATTATTACTTACAATATTTTGGTAAATTTTGTTCCACACAGAAAAAAAAAAAGCAAGCTTATCTCTTTTTCTTTAAGAAGCAAACACAGACAGATATACATATTCATTCTGTTCAGTATATATAACTAATTCAGCAGTAACATAAAAAATGAAAGCATATTTAAGTGTTACTGCCATGGAAAATACTTGGGCGAACTACATTTCTTGGTTCGGCCAGGTTTAACCTTTACAGCTAGGACCCACCATGTCACTTACATAGTAGCAACCCCCCCACATTCCCTCTGTATTCCATTGGCAAGAAGTAAGTTCTACTCACACAGCTTCTTCCTGTGAACCACTGCCCTGTGGAACAAACTCCCAAGTGGATGTTTCCCTGATCACTACAATCTTAACCTAGAGTCAATTGTTATCTTCCCCTCCTATCCATATAAACTATTCCTTAATGTAACCCCCTGCCTTGAGTGGTCCTTGGGCCTTGAACAAGGTGAATCCTACTGTAAAAAAAACAAATGTAATTTTGTAATTCCTCTAAAATAATGTAAATTGAGTTTTAAGTTCAATACTTTCAGAGAATTAACCCCAATTTTCCTGGTGTCAATTTAAACTGGGTTTGTCTATTTTATATGTTAGTTAAAATTCATAATTTCTTGATTTTAGATGAAAAATAGAAATTTTTTCTAACATATATATTATGCCTTTCAATTCCTTGAGGAACATAGGGCTGCAGGATATTGTTGCAGTTTTTATAATAAGCCAGTTTTTTTTTTTTAAGTAAGTTGTTAGCCTACTGCACACCCCCACAAACTGGAGGATCAGGTTTTGAATTCAAAGTTGTCCTTCTCCTAGACTAGTTCCCATCCAAGGCTATAGAACCCAGTCTGTCCTGCTATTTACCCATAAACGATTCATACCTTTCGCAAGGGTATTAACACATAAGTGAATATAATGGATTCGAATGGAACATATTCTAGTGGAATTTTCTGTTTCCAAAAGTGCAGTTTATAATTATAGTTTAGATATGTGGAAAAAAACCTGAAGGTATCAGGATGGAATAGGTTATGCAAAACAAGCAACAATATTTTTCAGTTTGAATAATTATGGACTTTTATTCACACTTTTAGCATAAAATCTTATTTTACTACATCATCCAGAAAAGTCCACTACACAGTGGTGAGAAATTCATAAAAACAGTATATAGTATATACATATATGCATATATATATATATATATATATATATAGGTAATAATCCGTTGGTATATAATCCAAGTGAATCCTAATAATATAAAATATTAAAATTGATCCAAAAAGAGAGCTCAATGTATTTATTCTAACAGACCATATAAATTACATACAATAGAAATTTAAAATTAGCTCATAATTATGATCATTTCACCTTACAAGTTAAGATTTACCTGCAAGGATTTTCAAACTGATCAAAGTAATAAGATAAAATAAAATGGAACCAGGTTTGTATGTAATATATATTTGTGTATTTAGGCAGCAAATTCTCTTTTAGGCATATCTGATTGAATAAATTAAAAACATTGTCTGCTTATTTTTATTATAATCCTTTTATATTCATGAATATTTTTCTGTATATTACAGTTGAATAAGGCAAGAAATGCACTGTAACAGTGAGAATCACTTTTATTTCCTAAGTACTTTCTATCTGTTTCTGAGCTCATCATTAGGGTTGCACCGTGTAAGGAAAAATATTTGTGACTATGAAAGGATTATGATAAATATAAGCAGACATTTATTCAATCATATATATATATATATATATAACCCTATGAATATATATATATATATATATATATATATAGGCAGTATATCTTCATTCAAGCATGTTTGGTTGAATAATTTTTGTCTTAGCAATTCACCCCTGAAGATGATCTTGGGTGAGATTGAAAGTACATGAGAAAATAAAAGAAATAACCAAGACTATGATGTCTTTCTTACTCAGTTTTGTAATAGCACTAAGAAATTGATCTGTGAATTTGAGAGGGTTAAAATAAAAATAAGCAGATATATCTAGATGCTTGAATATATACATAAATATTGGAAAAAATTGGAAATACTGTTTAAAACCAGACCCCCTGAAGACGGGAAATTTTACCAAGAAACTTTGAAGTTGGGATAAAATTGATATTTAAAAGTTAAGTAATATTTTCATATAATATTTTTATAGAGAGAGAAAGAGAGAATTAATATAAGTAAAAGGTTTGTCACTTAGCTGATTGATGTTACCTTCAGCATCCTGACTTCAGAATTTCGTAAATAGACCTTCCAGGAATCACTTCATCGACTCGTCAGTGGGTATAAACAATTGACAGCTTATAATTCTCAATTGTTCTTTTTTATATGCAAATTTCATTGGTGCAAGGTTTTTTTTCATAGTGTATGTATGTATGTGTGCACTGTGTGTGTGAATCCATCTGCATGTATGTGCATACATGTAAAATGTCATGGTTATTTGACCTTTTCATTGTTTTTTTCACTTTACACTCACTCCTTAACCTTTCCTTTCTTTTACTCTCTTTCCTCTTTTCTTTCACTTGTAACCATTTTGAGTACCGCAAATATAGTTTTATGATATATTTATGGATAAAAATGGCCTGAAAATTGTGTTAAAGTATGAAAAAGATTATTGCTGCTTAGTGTTGACCTCAGTGTCCACTTCCATTAGATATTGTTTGGAAATGCAAGTGTAATGGATTGTAGCTAAGAATTGGGCATCTAAGTTTGAATTCCAGTTGAGGTCATTATATTCATTTCATGAAGAAAGAAAAGAATCCATTACTTTTTCTCCCAGTTATGAGTTAATTAATAGGACAGTCTGAAATCTTTAGCCTTGGTTGTCAAGCAGTCTGGGAGAAGGATAATTCTCAATTCAAAATCTGAGGAGGTCTGTTTGGAGTCCTTGAGACACATTATGTTTACAAGATCTCTGTATTCAGTTCTTATGAAAATTTCCGATGCTTATGAACAAGCCTTCAACACTATAATCAAATCATATGTATGGGAGTAGTTTGTTTAGTTGTAGAAACTGAATTGTTGAATCTTTGTACATCTAAGATGACAGGATAGTTCACCATATATAATGTTTAAAAATTGTTATAATCATGGAGGAAATGTACTCAATACTGGGATAGAATATTTGTAAATATAAAGAGTACTGCTCATCACTATACAGTGTTGGCTTCTATGTTCACACTAGGTATATCTAGCCATATATATATATATATATATATATATATATATAGGAACACACCATATTGCATGTGTGACTTTTCACATATTTTTGGTTTTATCTCTCACTTTCTATGAGTCTGTCTCTTTGTCACTTTTCTTTGGGCATATGTAATATAGTTATTAATTTAAGGGTCAAACTTTAAATTCTGTCTATCTACTTATCTATCTACACACACACATATATATATATATATATATATATATATATATATTGTTCTAATATTCTCCTCTCTCTCTCTCTCTCTCTATATATATATATATATATATATATATATATATACTTATGTTCAATACACATGCCAAATATCTTATTTTTTTCATTACATGTGGTAACATCTAATTGAAAAATTGATAAATAGGAAGACCTATAACGATGAGATTAAGCAAGAGAGGAGGAAACAGATAGGCATCTATCTGTCTACATTACATATGCAATATATATATATGTATATATATATATATATATATATATATATATATATATAATTCTTTCTCTCACTACACAAACACACACACACACATATATATGTGTGTGTGTGTCAGTGTGTATAATTTCATCTTTCTGTCTATCCATACGTGTGCCAAATATTCTTATGATTTTACTGTAGATCCAGATTAGTAATAAGCTATTATTTTACTTTCAATTTTGACCCTTAAATTGATAACTTTATAACATACACACAAATAAAAGTGAGAGATAGAGACTCATATAGAAAGTGAGAGATAAAACTTAAAAGATGTGAAAATTCACACATGCAATATGGTGTGTTCCTACTCATTTGGAAAGTTACCTCTGCATGTGAAGCTGTTCTCTCAGACAAGATGAATGTATTACAAGCATTTAGCCAAGACACTTTTACATGGAATATATTCATTCATTTAAGCATGAAGAAACAAAATGCAACTGTCTTTACCATTTCCTAGTGCTGCTGCATTTCACATGTATGGCAGACGTGAACATAACAATGCACAAATAAAACAGCACTGAATGCACAAAATGTGCTTATAACACATCTCCATGTGACCCTATCAATGTATTTTTGAATCTGTTACAAATATTTTTGAAAGTAGGATTTTACCTGTATGAAAATATATTAAAATAACTGGAGATTTTATTGGTTTTCTTTTTACTTTTTTTTTTAATAAGTTAACTTTTTTCTTAACTTTAATGCTACCTTATTTGTAAGTTTTGTTTCTTTTAGCAAACACTTGAATGTTTTGGTCTGTTTGTTCTCACTAATTGCACTGAATTTAATTAATTAAATAAACATTTGTGATTTGAGCTGTGTTCATTTAAATATTTATTCCTTTTGAAAAAGTATTACTTTTTTTTTAATTTCAAATTTTATTCTTTACGCAGCTACATTCATATAACAGCACAAACAGTCTTCCATATTTTTTTCTTCAAATTTTAATTTTCTCTCAAATCTCCCACCTATTTCCTTATGAAGACTTCTCAAAACTGCTTACCTCAGCAGTTAACTGCCAGGAGTTTCATGTGACATAGAAAAATGTAAGATGCCACATGGTACCTAGATCTCAAAAAAGTTCTATCAGTAAACAAACTTCATAAGAATTCTTTTGTTTTCACAAGGCATTAAAAAAAAAAAAAAAAATCAAGGAATTCATGTAATCATTATAATTTTTATCATATGATTTTTATGTGCTTCCTTTTCATTATGATTATCATGAGCATTTTGTTGTTTTCATTCTTGTAATCATTCAGTCAGGTGCGTGACATGTGGTCGCATACCGCTTGACAAAGTGCTCTTTCAACTCACCCAGCACTGCTTTTTTTCTTTTTTGCCCATCCCCACTTTACATGGCTAAGCTATAGCCACCAATACCTTGATACCACTGTACTCACCCCCCAGGCTGCTACTACCACTGCCACCATCGACACAAACACCACTGCTTCCACTGCAGCTGATACCGCTGCTCTTGTGTTATCTTCTAATACTCTTGCTGCTGCTGCTGCTGCTATATTTTCTGAACCAAAATACACACCTAGAATCTATTCTGTCCTCTTGAAAACCAGGGCTAAGGCCCTTTTGGATACATGGGCCAGAATATAACAACAACTATCAGAGGTGGGTCACCAGGTTTCTCCTTAAAATTTAATTCTCTTTCTAAAACTGTACCATTTGTTGTTGTAAGGATCATGAAAATAATTCTTTTAAGTTTATGTTTCTTTTCTTTTTGTTTTTTTATTATTTACACAAACATTTACATCCAAACACTATATCCACATGAGTTCACAGATTTGTAAAAAGTCTACACAATAGTTCTTATTAAAAGCATACATGGAACAATGTGATTGTCATTATCCTTGTAAACCTTATTACTTGCATATATTTGATTTAACTTAATAACTTTGTTAAAACTGAAAAAAAAATGTATAGATTTAATGAATTTTCTTACTTAGAAGGAAGATAATAATAATTTGTCAGTTAAGTTTTAGCATTTATGAAATAATACACACGGTCATATACAAACAAAACTACACATGGAGTCACAGAGATACACTGTTCATGAGTGTAATTTATTGCCTTTTTATATACTGCTACTATAAGAATTATAATCATAAAAATAAGTTGGACTCTCAGCAGTTTATCATTTGCAATATACAGATATTTAAATACTGATAATAATAATATTAATAACACACACACACACACACACACACACATATATATATATATATATATATATATATATATATATAATGTCAATGTACATTGATAAAAACTCATACAAAGAAATGGTTCCATACATTTACAAAGACATGTAAATATATTTTTGTCAATTTCAAAGGAATATTTAGGAAACATGCACTTATTTATACACCTCTCTCAAACAGGAAAACTTATATATATGTTAAATATGAGCACATTTCTGAAAAGCAGATCTCTTTTGGATTATGTCAATATGTATATATAAACTATAAACATAAATAAGGTAAACTCTCTCTTTCTTTTTCTACATAGAATTAATACAAATAAAATTTCTCACTTAACTGATTGCAGTAGATTTTTGTGGTGATCAGTTAATTCCTTTTTTATAATTCTCTCTTTCTCTCTCATATATATATATATATATATATATATATATATAAATCCCAAAACCAAACAGGTTTGATTAAAAAGGACTGACAAGGTCTGTCTGCTTAATTTTTTAATGCATTTTTCCAATTTCACACATAAGATGTTGGAAATTGTGAATAAACTGTTTGAAGTCATGCTGTGTAGTTTTTATTTGATAATTGGAAAAATACAATAAAAAAAATAAACAGACAAATCTCGTCAGTTCTTTTTAATCAAACTTTTTTGTATGTATGTGTGTATATATATATATAAGATCTGTTTAATATATATATATATATATATAATTATATATTCCTCTTGAAAAAATTTTTTTAAATATATGTGTGAACATGTATGTATATATATATATATATAAGTGTGTGTGTGTTAATGAGAAATTAAAACAATAATGCTATCTTTATGTGTATTAAAAATCTCTTCTGAAAATATTTAAATTGAGCACTCTTGATCAAGTTTCAGCTCAGGCTGCTTGTGTCCATTTTGCATCTATGTCCTTGATAAAGGCATGAATCCATTTCTCCCACACTCTAGCTATAAGTTAAATAGCAATATAGTTGGAAGCCCTTAATCCTTTAAGTCTGTAAAGTCTTACTCCGATGAAAAAAAAGACACCTTTAGCTTGATATTTGCCATAGGTTCCAAGCTATTTGTCAAATGGTGAGGATTGGACATTGGGTTAAAAATGTGCTTTTAAAAAAATATAATTACTACAAAAAATAATGAATAAATCTGTAATGAACTATCATATATCATTTTAAAATAGAGACACGCATTGGTTAAGATGCCCTGTTGCATGAGAGGACCTTCTCTCTCTGTTTGTATAGAGAGAGAGCGAGAGACAAAAACAAAAAGCATATATAGAGACAGTGTGTGTGAATTAAAGATAAAAGGGAAACATATATATATATCTATCTATAACAAAAGTAAACATATATATGTAATGACAAAAGGAAAACTTTATTCATATTATCTTTTTACAGATATATTGTCGTTATATCTGAATTTTTTTATGCACACACACGCATATATATATGTAACTTTTAATTTCTTTTTTTACCATTTCAATCTTTTTTCCTTCTTCATAGATTTTTCTTTTTTTTTAAATATTTTCATTTTATTTATTTTTTTTATTAGTGTCTTCTTTTGACAGACACTGTCTTATTAATTTTATCATTGAATTATTTTAACCATTTTTTATATATTTAGTTTGTCATCATCCAGATTTTTCATACCTGGCATATGTTGTGAAAATGCCAAAAAGTCCACATGCATGTAATATGCACCATAAAACATGGTGTAATCAAGGATGACAAATATGTGCAAATAGACCTTTATAATAAAACTGACCTGAAAGTACATGTTATAGACATGCATCCATATATCAAAGTACATCAGAAAATAAATTATATATATAGAAAATAGGAAAGAACTGGTTAGGTAAATAATCCAAAGTTCCTTAGTATTTTAGTTATTATTTTTAAAAAATAGTGCTCGATACAAAAGTAGAGCATAAATATAATTATTTATTTAAAAATATGATTCCAACTTGAGTTGGAATCATGTTTTTAAATAAATATTATATATATATATATATATATATATATATATATATAGCAAAAGATTGCATTTCACAAAAAATATAAAAAGATAAAAGAAACAGTCAAGCAAAATATAGCTGGATGATAACATCTTCTCAGCAAGCACACTTTGTAATTATAATTATCAATATCAAAGAGATAAATCATTAATAATAATAAATAAAATTAAATGTTCACTTAACTTGTTCCAGCTGTGATTTTTTCCAGAGATTACAAGCCATAATATGAAGACTTCATTGTAAAATTGTATTCAATTTTACATTCAAGTCCCCTGACGAGTAGGTGTACTGTAATCTATACAAAACTCAGAGTAGAAATAAGATTACTAATAAAATTTGTCCTTAGTTGATTCATGCTATATTGAGCACCTCATATATATATATATATATATGAGGTGCTATATATATATATATATATATATATATGAGGTGCTATATATATATATATATATATATATATGGTGCTATATATATATATATATATATGCTATATATATATATATATATATATATATGATATGCTATATATATATATATATATATATATGGTGCTATATATATATATATATATATATATATATATATGAGGTGCTATATATATATATATATATATATATATATATATATATATATATATATATATATATATATATATATATGAGGTGCTATATATATATATATATATATATATATATATATATATATATTTGTTTGTGTCATTGAAACATTGGTTATCAAAAGATCATTGAGGTTAAGCAATGTTAAGTCTGGTCAATAACTAGATGGGTGAGTGCTTTGGAATGCCAGATGCTATAAGCTTGGATGTCCACATGATGTAATGGATAATGGCTCGGAATTGTAAATTGGAAAGGTGAATTACAATTCCAGTCAAGTTAATAATATTCACTTGTGTGGAAATATTCTTGGGAAAGGCATGAATCCACCTCTTCTCTCCCCAGCTCTGGGTTAATTAGCATGACTTGTATAAATAAATCTTCATTATCTCCAAAAAATTCTTAGAGTCTAAAAATATTTTTCTGACTTTAAATAACCTCAAAAATGTTGGTAAGCTGTAAAAGCAAATCAGTCAATCAGTGTGCATTATATAACTAACTGAAGATGAAGAATGGATACTTATTTATTTATATGGAGATAGATTAGGTAAGTCAAACATAAGGCAAAAAAAAATGGAGGTGAGAAAGAAATTTTATTGTAAATCTGAGAAGTTTGGTCTAGCTGGCTGCTTACCCTGAAAATGCTTGTTTTTAACTCAGCTGAAACACAGACTTACTGGCATAGGTTAGAAATATGCAACTATCTCAGCCTTTAGGCAGAATCAAATATTCCAAAAGTTTACCTTAGCGTGGCACTCAAGAGTTAAGGTCAGGAGAAGAGTAACTAAAATGAGGATTGAAATTACTACAAAAATTGAATAGTCTTCAAGAATATCAAGCTATACATTGATCTATAACAGGTGCCACACTATATGTCTGCTTGTATTTATCTAACCATCGACTGTGAATAAATAAAAAAAAAAAAGTATGTTTGTTTTCATATTTCAGTGTTCTTGAATTTATGTCCACACTTCTGACAGGAAACTTATGAAAACATTACTTTGTTACAAAAATCATTAATGTGTGTTTGTATAAGTGAATATCAATTGTTGTAGGATTGTGAATAGCTTGATATCTGTGTTAATAAAAGCAAGTGTCTTTAATTCTCATTGAACACTCAACAGTTATGGCCTTGTGTCAAACTAAATGATAATCTCATAAATCAGTTTTCAAAATAAATTTTTTTTAGTTTTCTAAGCAAGTAACCTTCCCCCATTTAAAAGAATGGGACAACACAATCTTCCTGTGTATATATTTCTCTTTATTTACAATGCCATATAAGCTTTGTTGATGTCTTATTATCTTTGGTTGAATCCTTTTTCAAATGACAGAACTTTCTGATGGCTGTCCTCTTAATCATGGTGAAGTGATTCCTCATGAGATTTTTATTGTCTTGATTTTTCTTCTTCAATGATCTGCAGAATCCACTCACGATGCATTTTAGTTTCTTTTTGTCTTTGTCATTACAAACATTAACTCTTTGTAATTTGCTTTTTCATTTCCTGTTTCAAATAGAGGAAAAAGAAGAAACAAAAATATAAAACAAAAAATGTGTTGAATTAGAATTAGCATAAAACACCCCCCATATATATATATATATATATAGATAGATAGATACATACATAGATTTAAGCCCACACACATGTGAGGGATCAGTATGTCTATATCCTGATTAAAGATAATTATTAACTGAATTTTGAGCTGAAATTTTCACTGTATAATATTTGAGCTATCTAACTAAAGCATATTAAATGTTTATAATAAATCATTGAAGAAAACTATATATTAAAATTGATTCATTGACAAAGTGTAGCTAAATGAGAATATGGAAAAATTCTGTGGAATGTTTCGCCCTTCAAAAGGACTTTTTTTTTTATTGATGGGAGCATATTTATGTATGGAAAGGGAACCACAATCTTCACAAAATTTGGTAATAATTGAACTTTGAGAAAAATGCTAAAGATACAAGGATGCTTTAAATGAATAATAATATTTTAAATTATCACCGAATTAAGTGCATTTACAAGGAAGAAGATAATTTTGAAAACTAAGTATCTGTTTTATAAAATAAATGCTATTTTCATCTTTAGGCTATGAACTTATTGATTTGCTCATATATATATATATATTTAAACAGAATATCTTCATTCAAACATATTTAATTGAATAATATAGACATATTATATCTATTTATTTTTATAATAATCATTTCCAGTTCTCTAATCAGTTTCTTGATGTTAAGATGAAATTCATCAAGGAACGCACCATAGTTTTTTTCATAACCAAGTAGGAGACTGAAAGTACTTGGGTAGGAAAAAACTTCAATGAAACATATATATATATATTTTCTTGAAGATCAACAAAAGTTCTTTGTTTAAGATTCTTCAGTTTGAACCATTATTCTGATTTCCAGAGACAGTTTGAACAGAAATTGCACAATGTCTTTTGAGCACTTTCAACTTTCATAAGCCCTTATCAAATAATTTTCTATGAGTTGAGACACACACACACACATATGTGTTTATATATATATATATATATATATATATATATATATATATATATCCTTATTCTTTGGCAGTGATATACTTGAAAATGAATTTTGATTTCTTCTAATTTTCTATTTACCACTTGTCTGTTATGAATGAATGAGTGGTATGATGTTCTATTCTATTTATTATTCTTAATATCATCTGGCAAGAAAGGCTAAACTATGTGATTGAGGTACTAGCAGTGGCATAGCATTGACAAGGCCAGAGGGCTGATTGCTCCAGGGGCTTTAATTTTTAGGGGTGCAAAAAAAATTAATTAGGTTGTGAAAATACCAGTATTTATAACAGCTCCTGACTAAAGAGGAGGCACAGTAATTTAAATTGCCCTGAGCACTCAAAAAACACCCTATGCCACTGGGTACTAGTGAGATTTGCTGTGTATGGTAAGTAGAAATGGCTTTTTGTCCTTGTTAATCAGTACTCACAATCACTTTTATCCCCTGGGCTGTGACAAGGACCATGAGTGCTAGTGAGATGTATGTAACTACTCTTACATCAAGGTATGAAATATTAGAATGTTTCTTAAGATTAGCTAGGAACAATTGGTGTGAGTGTAGTTGTGAA
Source organism: Acanthosepion pharaonis (assembly GCA_903632075.3). Classification (NCBI taxonomy): domain Eukaryota; kingdom Metazoa; phylum Mollusca; class Cephalopoda; order Sepiida; family Sepiidae; genus Acanthosepion; species Acanthosepion pharaonis. The sequence goes on from CAHIKZ030000070.1 coordinate 1,333,839, forward strand.
ATTAGGGGGAGGAAAATAATAGTGTGCTGCTTGTTCAAGTGGGGAAGGGCTTCTGCTTTGAAAATCAGCATCTGAAATCCTATATTTTACCTGCACACAAAAACACTGATTCCTGATATTCTGTTTAACTCACCAAAAAAGGTATTTGCAGTGTTGCATTCTCAAAAATAATAATGAAAGTCAAATAGCTACAATTTTTTTTCTTTTGATACCAACTGTTGAGAAGACTACTTACAAAGGAAACCTTCATAAAAATTTTCTTTATTTTCTTTTTGTTACTGTTCAGAAAGAGGTCTTGAAAAATCTGATAGTCACAGGACAAAGTGAAGGCAAGAAGAAAACAACACATAACATATTTAGTGAGTTGATTAGATGGATGTCAGAACAGAGTTTCAAAGATGTAAGAAAAAAAATTTATTAAGAGCTACAAATGACAAGAAATTGTGGAGAGCCATGATCACTTACATCCTGAGGGAACACAGCACATAAAAAAGAGGAAAACCCTACAATTTTTTTTAGTTATATCTCTTGTTAAAAAAATAATCACTTAAGGAAATGTCATGTTTTTGTTGTCCTGTTATCAGTATTTATTTTCCCATGCCAGGAGGTGAATAAATACTTTATTTATCCCAATACATTTGCCATATAAGTATGCTTTATATTAAATCTATGAAGAAAACTATAAATATATTAAAATAGATTCAATAATAAAGCCTAGCTTGAGTAATTGTATGGCAAAATGGAAAGAATTTGATGTAACGTGTCCTTCAAAATGACTTCTTCAGACTAAAAACAGTGTTTATATTGAAGTGCAGTACTAGATTGACAACAAGGTCACATCAATTTGCAATTGAAATGGTTAGATGTAACCATAAGTTCTATCTTAACAGTTCCTATTCTTGCACTTCTTGCTTGTGGAGTTCTCTTCCTGATCCATGATTTCCAACCAACTTTGATTTTCCAAAATTTACATGCAATGTCTTTCATTATCTTTTGTCTCCTTGATTACTCTTCTTTTATTGTTCTCACTCTTTAATAATGTTTCTCTCTTTTCTTATTCTTTGACACTTTCTTCTTGGCAAGGATATGCCATGCCAGTTACACAGTAGCAAACCACCCACATTCCCTCTGTATTCCATTGGTGAGAAGTAAGTTCCACTCAAACAGCTTCTTCCCATGAACCACTGCTCTGTGGAAGTGAATCTCAACATGATGTTTTTGTGATTACTACAATCTTAACCTGTTCAAGTCTAGGGTTACCATTATCTCCTCTTCCTATCTGCATAAATTGCCTTTTAACATAACCCTCCACCTTGAATGCCTACCAGGCCTTCTAGTGTTAAAAAAAAAGAAAACAAAAAAAAAACTTGGTAACCTCTCATGTTCTAGTGGCTTTACTGCATTGTTTGTGGTGAAATGATTAAAAAATACATATGTAAGATATGTATGATAATATAAAAGTTTGGTTATAATTAAACTTTAAGAGACATGATGAAGATACAGGGGCACTTAATTTTTTTAATTTTTGGTTTGATATGTTGAAATGAACTTTCCAAAACTTTTTTTTTTATTGCTGTTGTTTTTAAATATCCCATCTTGTTCATGAACTAAAAAATAGCTGAAAACTCTTACTACTATAAGTAAGTTGTTCATTAAAAATTCTGTTTTGAAAGAACAATAAACAAATATTAAAATCAGAAATGTCTTTGCAAATGATTTTTTATTTTACCCTGATACAGTAAAAAAGAATTTACTAAAATAAATCTTGTAGATATTTTCTGCTTTAAGATGCAGAACTTTTAACTATACTGGACGACCTCCTCACAGATGATAGAGAAGAGACTTGAAGCAACATAAATGTGGTTCTACAGAAGGATGCTGAGGATACTATGGACCGAACATGTGAGCAACGACAAAGTTTTAAAGAAAATGGAAGCAAAAAGGGCACTTATAATTAACATCAGAAAGAAAGAGTTGAAATCTCTAGGGCACATAATGAGGAAAGAAGGCTTGGAAAATTTGATACTCACAAGACAGATTGAAAGCAAAAGAAACAGAGAAAAACAATGCATAACTGACTTAGCAAGCGTGAGTAAATGGATGGTGGAACAAGGTATAGGAGAGATAACAAAAAGGCAAAATATATTGAACTACAAAGGACTGGAAATTGTGGGGAGCCATGATTGCTTATGTCTCGAAGGGAAAGATTACATAGAAGAAGATACCTAATTTCTAACTTATTTTCTCTATTTAACAACTGAAAACATCTGTAGGTATACACATTGCATTGAACTTTATATTGGCCTGACTTTTGCAGCCTTTTATCAGATTCATGGGTACAAACTTCCTCAATCTGAACTTTTTGTGATGATTATTTGAACTTTATCTCAAAGAAGGCAATGTGCTTCTTTGTTAACTATCTATAAATGTTTTTCTTGTTTCTTTTTTTATCTTCTTATATTTAGATAGTCATTAATACAAAGAAGGGAACAACATTTTATTTAAGGATCTAATTCAAATACAATACATAATATAGAAATTAAAAGCTATTTTAGTTCTGATAGTGCCTTTTAGCTAACGAAAGGTTCATTACAGTTGTAAACTCTTTTTGTAGTGAATATATCATTTCTTTAAGAATAAATTTGAAGCTCATAATGCTTTCTCTCTGAATTTCTGGGATGAGGAGTTGTGATACATAAATGACTGCCTAATTAACATAGTTAAGGCATAGACTATATAAATGCCTAAGTTGTAAGGGTATAGCAACTCTTAATATGTGAGATAAACAAATACTGCTGGACTGTTAAAATATGAAAAAGTGCACTACATAACAGGAATTATCATTATTTACATTCAGAGTAAGGCCATCATCTTTGTTAATATCATCACAATGTTTTAGCCATCATGCACTCTGTCCTTCCATTGCTTGTCAACTTTGATAACCTTCAAGGAAATTTCAAATTGAACCCTTTATTTAATCTACAGGAGTAGATTGTTCCTGTTCCATCATTGATATTTGGTTGATTTTGTTTAGCAGCATATCAACTGCTATGTGTTATTTAATGCCAAAATCTTAATATTTTGTATGTAATTTTATGCTTTCAAAATAAACTTTGTACATAATTTTATATTTTCAGAGTAAAGGTATGTTTTTTAGATATATATTTTGTAGATCATAAAATTGCTCATTTTATAAAAAAATGTACTATTGATTTTTGTTTAGGTGTCTGCTATTTGCTTATAGCTAGAACCCTAACACCTAGGGTGGACCTAGGAACAACAGCAATTAAGAGGTGGTTCCACTTCAAAATCTCCAATCTCCTGATCAGAGGCCTTGCTGCCAGATGTAGTTTATCATCATACCCAGGATTAATTGATATTTAGGAATATCACATCTTGTTGTTATTTAGTCCTGTTCAGTTTTTGCTTGTGATATTTCCATTGTCTAAGTCCCTACAACCTAACTAAGGAATTGAACTATTACTACATCAGCAAATCCATAAATCAACACTTTAATACATTAGGTTATTCATTCAGATCCACAGGCACATGAAGAAGGTCCAATGATAACAAAGATGTGGAAATAGTCTGAATGCAAATAATGTAAATGAACTGTTTTATTTTTAGTTGGAATTTCTTGTTTATTGTGTATGTAGGAAAGCCAAAAATGAATATTATTTCATCTCTATTCTTTCCTTTTTGAATTTTTTTTATAGCTGATAAATCCTCATCAAATAACAAAAGACACATAAAAATATGCTGTACTTGACAGGATAATAAGAATTTCTGTTATTTAGTTCTTCTAAAAACACTTCTAAGGACTAGACTCTGTCCAATAGACGAATAGTGTCCCTCTGAAGAAATACAAGAACTTCTTGAAAATACCTTTCCATCAAGTAGCCACTATCAATGGGAGAAAAAGAGATAGCCAACATGGTGACATAGTGGTACAGAAATTATCATGCAACCTCCTTCATCAATGCAAGTCACAGGAAAAAAAATGCAGAATAAAGGAACCAATATTTTTAAGTTTCTAGTCTGACAAAAAATGTGGTTACTGAGAACTTATGTCTCTTGAGACACAAGGACAGTCACCTCAACCTAGGATATATGGAAAGCTTATTTATCACTCTGTACACTATCCTGTAATCTTCCCTATAATTTAAACCTCATCTCTAAGAGAGAAAGACAATCATTTGTTCTTTCATTTTTATATTTTCATCATATTAATATAATAGCAGAAAAAAGTTCATACAAGTTCAGGAAACTGTTTACATGCAAAATTGTTTTAATAGAAAAATTTTATAAATTTCAAACAAAAGGAGCACTGGGTGCTTGGTCAATGAATGCTAAATGTTTCCTTATAAAGAAACTGCTAACATTACCATTGCTATAGTTGGGATTTTTTTATTTTATTTCAGCATTAGTTTTCAAACATTTAGTCTTTTTTTTTTACTATATGATATTGTGAAATTGTCCTCTATTTAAAAATCAAAGGAAGTTTTTACTTTTATCATTACATAAAAAAGCAACAGTTTTTGTCATATTCTTTTATGAAAAATAGAATTTTCATCAATTATTACAACTGGAAATTATATATCATAAAGGAAATAATAATTTGCATCCTCAGATACCAGCCAGGTGTTATATATATATATATATATATATATATATATATATATATATATATATATATATTAAAAAGAAGAGAAGACAGGTGCTGCAAATGTTTTTGGTTGTAATGTGGATTTATTTAGAAAAAAATATTATGCTTTGTTTTGCATAATTTTACGACACGTGTTTCTGGTCTCGCGACCGTCTTCAGGTAAAAGCAGAGATTTCCACATATTATTAAAAATAATTAATTTTTTCCTTATGTTCAATGTTAAATATTCTCGATATGAGACATTCTCTGTTTGTGTTGGTAATCCGAATTTCTTTCTTGAATTCAATTTAGATGATACTTGGAGTGCATAAATCACTAAATCACAGAAAGGCAGCAATATTTAAGTATCATTTTGCTTCTTGTTTGTTTTTTATATTTCTTATATATCTAAAATACAATATAAAATTTACATATATACATATATATATATATAATTATATTATATATATATATATATAACTGAATGGAGTTGTGCAAGTAATATAAGATATTATTTATATTTCTTTATATATATATATATATATATATATATATATTATAAAATTTGTCACTTAACTGATTGATGTTATATTCAGCACCCTGACTTTCGTAGATTTTTGTAATCACTTGGTCCACTCATCAGGTGTTATCAGCAATGCATATACACATTTATATAAATATACATGTGTGTGTGCATGTATATATGTATAATTTTTTTAATCTTCTATGTGCCATATCCTTACAGGATGTGGGTGATGATGGCTTTCCACAATTTCGTATTCAATGTAGTTCTTAATACTATTTGTCCTTTTACTATCTCACCCATTCCCAGTTCTGCCATTCATTTGCACATGATAATTAGGTTATAGTGTGCAATAAAAAAATAATATTTTCATATCTTAAACTTAGAAACCCAAGTATGGATATATTATCAATATTTTCATTAGTTTCAAGCATTAAAAAATCTAAGAACTGCAATATCCAAAATAAAAGCAAATGATTCTTTCAATTATATTCAATAATGAAGACTTCATTTATAAAGAAGATGAAAAATGCATAAAGGTCTGCATTTTTAAGGCTTTTCTGCCTGTCCATAGTTTATTTTTGATTGACCACACATTTATTTCAGTTTCTTTTTTATATTTCTGGAATTCAACAAGAGATTAATTAAGAAAATAATTTTTCAAGAGGGATGTTTTTCTTTTTCCATTTATTTCCTGGTTAATTAATTTTCAATTTAATTTCTCATTCTTGTCTCATTGAATATAAAGAGAAAAATAAATAAATTTTAAAATTGATTTAAGAATTCTGATATGATAGCTATGTAGCATTGAGAAAAATTATTATTTTTTAATAACTGCACACTTTGTACTCTGCATTTATATAAAAATGTATACAACTATATTGTACTATAATTATTTAGATATAAATGCATACACAAGTATACAAAATGACTTATTAAGTAATGTCTAGGTAGATTTTCTTATTTCTTCCATTTAAGTATAATAAGATTAGAGATAAATTAATTTTAACTGTAATGAAATAAAATTTTTATTTCTGAAAGAATTATATATGAATTCATGAGATTTATGTCTGATAATAAATAAAAAAAAACATATAAATCCATAATTTTTTGTTTCTAAAAATAAAATAAAAATAACAATGCACTTATAGCTTTACCTGTTAATAAATCTACAAAATGGATTCACATATTTACCTGTTATTGAATATAGAAGTTACATATGTACTCATAATATCTTTGTTTCTAAAAGTAAAAAAAAACAAAAAAAAAACTGATAGTTACATAACTTTACATGTTAATAAATAAATTACCTATAGATGCATGATATAAGTGAACAATAATAAAAAAATCACTTATCATTATTTACACTTTATATTCAGACTTTTGTTCTCATCTTTATTGTTGAACAACAACAACAACAAAGATGAGGACAATAGTCTGAATATAAATAGTGTAAATAATGGTAACTCCTTATCACAGACATTCAGATAGAACATACCTATCAATTCATAACAAATTGCCTATGACAAATGACAATATCAAATTACATATAGTTTCATATCTTTGCCCATTAATAAACAAGTCATTTATTAATTCATGATATCTTTACCAGTTAATAAATAAATAAATTACTTACACTGTAGGCTGAAAGTTTGAGGCCACCCTCTGGATTTTGAAGAATCCCCTAAAAATTGAAGGTTATGAATCTTTATCAAAAGTAACTTACTAGCTCACTTCAGATTAGAGGGACTTTATCTTTTTCAAGGATTTTATAATATATTCAATAATAATAACAAAAATAACTATAATGATAATAACAACAACAAAAAAATTAAACTGCATAAAATTTCCTTAAAATTTTAGATCTTTTTGACTAATCATTCTTGCTGGTTAATGGCAGGCAGACTTTATATTTTAGGTAACACCCTCTGTAAAAAAAATGTATGCCATGTACTAATATGTTAAATAGTTTCAGCATCCTAGTTTAGTAGAAAATAATTAAACTGGAGTAGGTACAAATTTACTAATTATTAAAATCAGTGGGTTTCTGCAAAATTTTAGCCTATAGGGTACATTGTGTGTGGTATAGGGGAAATAATCATAGAAATGTAATCTTTTTTTAGAAATCCCATAATTCAATACTTGTTCCAGTTTCTGGTGATATACATATAATACACTTATGCACAAACGCTCTCAGAAAAGGTATGAATCCATCTATTCACCTTCCCCTCAGCTTTGGTTAAATGGTATGATTTGTATCTGGAAAAAATCATTATCTCAAAAAATTGTTAATTCAATATTCACTTGGAAAATAATAGAATTATTTTTACAATCCAAAAGATACATTTTGGTTTTAAATAACCCACAAAGTGCTTATAAGCCACAAAAAACAAATCAATCAATCAATCCAGTGACCAATTTAACCCTTTGAACTCTCACCCACTAATGAGTATGGATCTACCACTCTGGGCCCCTGCTGTCCATGACTCTGGTTGGTATATTAGCTGTGTATATGGCTAGTATACCAGTTGCTCACGTTCAAAGAGTTAACAGTTGATAAGTAGGTTTGAAAAGGTAAAGAAATCACAAAGGTCCTTTTTTAAAAAATATACTAAGCAAGGTAAAAATGTTAACTTTACCAACTATGGTATGACTTTTAGAGGACATATAAGGTCTGTTATTTGCGCATCATTCCTGTGAAATTTATGGATATTAGAGAATTTTATGATTTGCATATCATATGTGATATTCATTTTGTTTTGACATTTCATTGTGTTTGACAGTAGAATAGAATTAAATTTACTTCTCAAGCATCGGTTGAGTCTTTTGACTTGTCTTTCACCAGAAGAAACTAAAGAGGCATTATTGTATCTGTGATACACTAATGTCTTAACAAGACTAAAAGGAAGAACTTGAATGACACAAAGAGATAAATATGCACATATACCCCAACAATACTGCATAAATGGTATTAATGAAAAGATGTTTATTTTGCTCTTACTCAGTGGAGAGGGACAGATATGGCAGCTTGGATTCTCAGATGCAGCGAGAGGAAGAACTTCAAGGAAACACATGTTGCTCCTTTGCTTAACATGTGTGGCCTTAGCCTGTCCCTGGGTGTGGGAAGCATGTTAACTCCTCAAAATTCTTGCAGCCCTCTGTTGATTTTGCATAGTTTTGAACTTATATCCAAAACTCATACCAAAGCTATCCATCACTGTCAGAATACCATGTGGGCATGGAAATTCTGACCAATCACTGACCATCTTGGCCCTGGCTTTTGCATTCTGTAACATGATGCTTATGTTAATATTTTGCTTTTATCATATCTTAAAGTTTTAGGCAAAATTCTTCCTATGTTTATTTTCATTATATTCTATACAAAATTTTTATAACTGATCCATACATCAAAGTACTTGAGGTATTCCGGGTTTATTAATTTTACTTTATGAATTTTCATAATAAATTCAGAGTATTGCCATCAGTACTTTCAATCTAATGTCAGATCATAGTTTTTGTTTTGATGAGGTTTAACCTAAGTCCTATTTTTTGAAACACTCATTAAAAAAATGTTGATTTTATTGTTCAAGATCATCTCTATCTGAACTATGAATACCTATGCCATCAGCAGAGAGGTGAACAGTATAGAAAACGGAAATAAAACACCAAGTTCAAATACTAACTGAGACTGTGTTCACTTGGGAAAAGGCATGAATCTATCTCTCATCATCTCCTCCTTAATACCAGTTGAGTATAAGGTCAAAACCCTACCACACTTGTCTTGTAGCCATAGTTTTGATAAAAAGTAGACTTTTACAGGAAGGAGTTGCATGTCCCAGGCTAAATCAATTTTTAGTTCAGAGTTATCCTTCTCTTAGACTTGTTTCCAACAAAGGCTAAAGAGACCAGTTTGCTCTGCTATTAAACCTGGTGGGAGAAGAAATGGATTCATATATTTTCCAAGATTATTCTATGTGCCCATCTCACAATAATGGATGAAATAGCAGAGCAATCTATTCTCTTTAACCTTGGTTGGCAACATGTCTAGGAGAAGAACAGTTCTGAATTCAAAACCATAGAGAAAACAGTGAGAAACTGCTCCGTTATCTTTCTCCAGAACACTGCACTGTTAATATATATTAAAGAAAAAGAAACAGTGGAGAGACATGATTGCCTATATTCTGGAAGGGAATAGCATTTAAAAGGAAAGTGTGTTATGTCTATCATCCAATTTATCCTCTAAGGTGTCTGGCAATGAAGATCTTGAAGAGTAAAAAAAATCTTCTTTTTATTATACAGAAAGGATGTTTGGAAGTAACATCTAATTGTAACCCTATGTGCTAGCTTATTATATACTTTTCTAATCAGCAGGTATGAAACACATGTGCAATAGATACTTAGCTGTAATTAGACCTTAACAAAAATATAAGTCAAAGGTGTTATGAGATAAGCCAGTGAATGTTCATCATGATTTTGAGATGTAAATATCATTATAAAGTCCACGGTATTGAAACATATGTTAAATAAATCCTGAAACATGTCATTGCTTACAATTCTATCCTATGTAATAATGAAGTCAGTTCTATAAAAAATATGTTCATGCAAACTCTATTTTGGAAGCCTTGGATCAAAACCAATAAAGAGAATGCATAGGTTATTTTAGATTTTGATAGATAGAAATATGTTATACTAACTCAGCTGAATGACTCATTGAATAAGGACATCATGTTATGTTCTAATCTCAATGTTTAAACTATAAATATTAACCCCTTGATAAAAAAAATGATACATGAACATGGTAAATATATTAACATAAATTTTTTTGGCTAGGAAACCTTGAAGAAATTTGGCTACAAAGAGACTGATGACTGTACAGCTTAACAGCACTTAATCATTGAAGTATAAATGGAAGTTTCAAAGAATTACTTGATATCTGTAGTTTGATCCAGATACCTAAATATTTTTCCAAGATATCACAGTGGTAAATGACTTTATATCACATCAGAATATCACCAAACCAGGATGCAGGATAGATAGCATTTTCCTTCTTAATTTATATCTACTAGCAATTTTGATCACTGATTTCTGGAATTTCTGTACTATACCCTTCTAAAAGGTGATATTTATTAAGCTTATCTTACGTTAGCCATTGGTCAAATGTCAGCTAGAGAATAAAGGTAATCTCTCAAGAGGAGAACTGGTATACCTTAAAAACCATCATTAAAGATTCTGACTTTTAACATGGCTCAAACACTGGCGTCAGAAGGAGAAATGCCACAGTCTCATGCATATGGCACACCTAAGGATGATTATTTAATTATTCCTTAATTTGCTTTATCTGCACTGATATGCACACTAATTTTATGCATTATACAGCTATGTGCATTTTCAGTGCATCATTTGAAAATAACACAGAGAAGAAAAAAATAAATCTGCATTTATAAAAAAAATTGATTTCAGAATTTCAGTTCCTAATTCTCAGATGGAAAAAGCCACTTTATATTCTCAGATGGAAAAAGCCACTTTATATGCTGATAAAAAAAAATGCAAGAGGAAAAAAATGGCATATCTGCAAGTTTTTTAGGGAATGTTTTAGGTGTTATCTGCTTGATAAAAAAATCACCGACCAAATCCATGTTTATTATTCTGTCTTTTATTTTCTCAGGTTTTTGTCATTTTTTTTTCTTTAGCAGCTGATCAATTTATAAATGTTTCAGAAATTCCTTCCCAAATACCTTCCTGAAAAACTGGGGGAGTTAGTGTATTAATCCTTTTTCTTTTATGTGCCATGTTCCTTTAATACATGGATGGGCATATCTCTCCATATCTTCTTATTTGTGGTTCAGCAATGTTTGTCTTTTTACAGTCCCCCCACCACTCCTGTTCTACATAAAGTGGTTGGGTAGATTACTTGCTCTTTCCCTCTACCTATATTGCTATATCCTGTGAGTGTCATATTTTCCAAGCCTTCTTTTCTCATTACATATCCTAGAAATTTCTACTGTCTCTTTTTGAATCTAAGTATTAGTTTCCTTTTTATTGCTATTTTCCTAAAACTTCTCCATTACTTAAATGCTCTGTCTTAGCATTCTTCTGTAGAATCTCATGTTTGTTACTTCAAGTCTCCTTTTACTCCATGAAGAAATTGTCCAGCATTCACTTATGTGTAGGAGGATTGATATTACATACACGTTCATTCCTCTTTTCTTTGTTTCTAATGGAATTTTCCTGTTTCTTAATACTTTGTTTAGCTTTCGGAAGATATCTTTCACTATTCCAATGTACCTTCAGATTTTGATGTAACATTTTCCATCATCTGCTAAAACACTTCACAAATAGTGTTTTGGGTTTGTTTGTTCAGATACCAAAATTTCATTTTCTTGGATGCATAATTTAATTTACAAAAATGTATTTCTGGCAAGTTTTTTTCCAAAAATGTATTAATGGTATTTTTACTCTGAAAATGTATTTTTATACTTTTATAGTGTTTTGACCCCAGTTTGGAGGTTATTTGCCCATAACTGGGACCCTAACAGAAGCTAACAACCTGGGTTAGGATGGATCTGGGAACAACAGCAATTAAAAGATGGTTCCACACTCCTCAAAACCTCCTGATCAGAAACCTTGCTGCTGGATGTAGTCTATTGTCATACCCAGGATGGTCCCAGATAGTTAAATTTCTACACATGGTTGATTTTGAAATTTTGTAGATTACATCTTGGTCTGTTCTTCTGGCTGAGAACCATTCATTCTATCTTCTTACAATTGGTAGTTAGTCCTTTCTTTCTGCTATCCTTTACTACTGTCTCCAGTTCCTCTAGTTTTCTGCTGATTAAAGTTCTGACTCTTACTCTGTCATTTATGAAAAATGTATATTGATTAATAATCAAATCTAGGCCTTGTCTCATGCATTGACAAAGCATTAATATCAGTCTTTACCTACCTTTCTACAGTGACGTGATGTGACACAAGGTTCTTCATATCTATACATGCAACCACTGTCATATTCTTCCCACTTTAGTACAATGTGCGACGTGCTATTGTCAGATTGAAATCCTTGATAATTTAGAGAAGAGGAGAAGACATTGCTTTCATCCTGTCTTAAAGGTTGGGTATGAAAAGAGATGTGTTTTTATTACTGTAATAAAATGCACAGACAGATATGACTTTATGTCAGAATTTTTTAGAGATGAGAAATTATCATTATTACTGTATACATTTCTATTGAAAATAATATACCTATCTTGGTTGTTTGTTACTGGAAAGCATAAAGTGAATAATATACTACCATGGATTCAACAAAGGGTTTGGTTCAAAACCTTGAGATGGTTACCATGTACAGATAGCTGAAAGACATCTGAAATTCAACGGTACAATGGCTGAGATGTGATTATATGAATATAATCGCGGTAATATTTGCCGTTTCCTTATAAAGGAAACATTTTGCATCATGTGAACCAAAACAACAAACAAATAAAAAATAAAATAAACAAGAACATGGTGGAAGTGAATTATCTCAATTAGACATATAGTCATGTGTCTAGGGTCACATGGTATTATTATAAAAAGCAGTACATTTTTATACTTTTCTGTTCTCTGTAAGTAATTTTGCCACAAACAACATGCATTCATACACAGACTTACGCATACACTTAATCACTGTTTCTAAAAATTGTAATTTTTGTGAGAATATATTGGGGTTTTGTTTGTATTTTAAATGAAAAAAAATGATTGTTTATTCATTTGTCATTTATATTTGAAATTTTTGGTTGTGAACTGCCTTCAGTAAACTAGAAGTAGCAACTGCAATAGCATTCATTGATCAAACAGTCTGGTGGTTGAAATTTGTAAAATCTTTCTATTAAAACAATCTAGGAAAATAGTTTTCTCAGGGCCACTGTTATTGCCTTTTCAGTATTGATGGAGGTTTTCTTCCTAACCTTTTGTTTCATGTAGTGTGGAATGTCAACATGTTGATTATGATTATGTATATATATATATATATATATATATATATATATATATAGTCGACTCTCCCGTCGAATTCGACATATGAGGGTCAAGCAGATCAGTTCCCAGGAAACCAACAGCCCGACAACAGCACAAGAGATTTGATCATAGTGGTGAAGGTTTCGTGCAGGACCAGCCACACTTTTTGAAGGGCCGAATTCAGAGACCTGGTGCACTAAGTGCCACAAGGTCCCCAAACGACCCTCTGCAGGATTTGAATTCAGAGTTGTCCTTCTTTTAGACTAGTTGCCATCCAGGGCTATAGAAACCAGTCTGTCCTGCTATTTACCTATAGCTGGAGGGAGAAGAGGAGGATTCACACCTTTCCCAAGAGTATTAGCACGTAAGTAAATGTGATGGATTCGAGTGAAATTCGAACTTGGCACTGCGATTCCTCAATCCAAGCCGCTATCCATTACTCCACTGTGCCTTCTATATATATATATATATATATATATATATATATATATATTTTATTATTATTAGTAGTAGTAGTAATCTTATAAGTATAAGAAACTATACTCGTTCAGAAAACCTTCGATGTCTTGATTTGCAAATAATCAAACCAATACCAAAGGGCTAAAAAGGTATAAAAAAAAAGAATGAACCAAGAATATGTACATTAGCCGAAAGTAATCGTCTAGCATGCAAGTTCAAAGCCCAAAGAAAAAACCCTGATATGAGTACGCAAAATAACTAAATAAAGTGCTCAATACAATAAGTAGAGCAGGCCTAGTTAAACCTAGAGAGCCAGACAACCTACCACGGTTTCACCTTAGCCTTCCCTGACAATCTGCTAAGGTGAAACCGTGGTAGGTTGTCTGGCTCTCTAGGTTTAACTATATATATATATATATATATATATATATTTCTTTGAGTTACATGTGTTTTCCATTTTAGTTATTGCTGCTTGTTGAAAGACTTCAAATGAATTGGTCTGTTATTTGGTACAGTTCTTTGTGATTCTGTAGGATGATCTTCAAAGAAGAATGATCCTCTCTAAGACCTACTATAGTATACTAGTCTGAATGTGAAGGTATAAAATTGTAATTTCATGGGAAAAATATATATATATAACAAAATTAGAAATATTTCTGCTTTAAAAATTGTTTATACTAAAAATGATTTCTATATGAAAAATACATTCAGCTGTTGCTGTCATATGTCAATGTTGTAATGTGATAGATTTGACTATACACTCTAAAATAATATGGACAAGTCCAATTGGGTTAGTAATCTATGCACTCAGTGATGCAAAGAACTGAATTATATTTTGTCTTTGAAGTTTCAATGGTGTATATACTCTAGACCAAATTCTCTCTATTATTGAAAAAAATCATGCTGATGCTGTAAAAAAAAAAGGCTTTATCCTTGTGAAAACAGTTATTAAATTTACCATTAGTCGGACATTCTCACAAAAAGTTGAATGAATCACAAAATTGGCAAAGAATGTCTTTCACCACAACTGTGTTGCTTATATGCAGTTTTTGTTAAAATGTATCATTATTTATCTTTTCTGGCCTTCTAATTTCACTCTGAGCAGCAATCTTTTGTTTGTCTGTCTGAACGGCATGTTTTTTTGCTTGACTAATCTAATGACATAGGTTTTTATCTAGAGAGATATTGAAAGAGTTTTTAGGGAGGTACGAATTGGAGACATCAGAGTCAAGAAAGTACAGAAGGTATAGTAGTGTTGTAACAGACTATGGAAATGTGGTACAGAGATCTGAAGCAACCACTGAATAATGAAAGATGCCTTCCAAAAACTAAACAAAATATCAAAAAATAAAATAATTTTATGAGAAACAAAGAAAAGAGTATGGAACTGCTATATAACATCACTTCCCATATATGTCAGTGAAAAGTAATAAAAATAAATTTAAAATTTGCTATAAATTTTAAAAGATTAGATATCCCATAGTACAAAGTACTAAACTGCTATATAACAAAGTACTAAACTGCTATATAATTCTATGTGTTGTGCCAGAAAGTTTTTCTTACCTGAGTCCATCCTTCAAATCTATTAATCAATCATTCACCCTTGCAAGGAATACTGCTGCCATATATGGTCTGGTGCCCCTGCTGTTTGTTTAAAAAGATGGATATTCGATGTGATTGGTCCTGATCTGGCATCTTGTCTACAGTCACTTTCTCACAGACATGCTGTCACTTTCCTCTGTCTTTTCTACAAATACTTTCATGGTAACTGCTCTGACAAGTTACTTTCCCTGGTTCCCAAACTGCATGAATTTAAGTGTGCTACTAGGTTGGCATCTCAGTCCCACCCTTATTAAATATTATCAAATAGCTTCATTTCTTGCACTTCTTGTCTATGGAACTCCTTTCCTCTTACTTGCTTCCCTGATAGCTATAATCTTCAAATATTCAAATGCAATGTCAATCAACATCTTCAGATGCCTTAATCTAATTCCCCATCCTTCTCTTCATCCTTTCCTCTATCCTGCTTCTTTACTCTTGCTTCCACTCTCTGTAACCCCCTGCGTGCTAGTGGCACTCCTGCCTTACTTGGGATGAAATGCTTAAAAAAAATAATACCAGTCATTTTATGTGACAGTGAATACTGATCCATTTTCAGTCAGGTGAATATGAGACTTGAAGTGACAAATGCTGTTCTACAGAAAGCTGCTGAGAATACCAGGGATGGAAAATGTGAACAATGAGGAAAGTTTCATAGAAAATTGGAATGGAAATGAAATTTATACTTAGAATCATAAAGAGAATGCAGAAATTTATAGGATGCAGAATGAGGAAGGAGGACTTGGAGAATTTTAAATTCACAGGGTAAGAGATGCAGCGATTATCCTCCCTAACAAGTTTATGTAAATGGATATCAGTGGAGGGAATTTGAAGGATAGTAAAGGGACAATAATTATTTAGAGCTACAGAAGAAGTTATGGAGAGACATGATCGCCCACGTACTGAAGGGATATAGCACAAAAGAAGAATGGTATAATTTTATTGATTCTGATTCTTGTACATTTTTGTTCTACTGGTGGAAACTGCTACCCACCTTTGTTTTAATATTATACGTGATTTATCATTAAATGACAAATAGGAACCAAATTAAAGCTGTTTCTTTATTCTTAATTGTTTCAGATTTTAGTGCAATCTATTTTCTTTTATTGTTATCTGCAACATTATTCTTTACAAACTTTAATTTGGCCATTACAATAGGACTTAGTGTAAAATATTTTTGTCATTGTCTTGTATGTTTATATATGTATTTATATATTTTGGGGTTTTCTTTTTGTGCGTGTGTAAAGAATTGTGTAAATGTTTAAAATAAATGAATTTCACTAGACAAATAAGAATAGATACTGTTTACAACAAAAAAAATAGATAACAGCATTTTGTTTTTAGTTTAATTGTGACTCTGATCAATTTTCCAAATCTCCACATTTTCATTCAACTACAAAAAGACACCAAATAAAAAATGTCTTTTTTTTTGTCTTTTGATAAAGTTAAAAGATTTGCTACCTCTGCTTCTTTTGGTTTGCTATGAAAAGGCGACACAATAAGTAAGTCAATCAACAATTATAAAGCCTGATGCTCTATCATTAAAAAAGCAATGAGAAACTTTCAGGTTTAAATCTTGAGAAAAAGGGTTCTATTTCTGAATGGGGGGAAAAAACCCTTTGAAATAACAGAATATCCAGAAACAAACATTTTTAATGACACAGCATTAAAAGTACTTTTGGAAAAACTTACCTACACATGTATAATTGGTGAAGATTTTTTTTTATCATTTCACCTCAAACAAGGCAATAAAGCCACTAAGACACAAGGGGTTCTTTCTTTTTATGTGCCATGTCCTTTCAAGGTGTAGGCAATCATGGCTCTCCATCTCCCTCTATTCCTTGCAGCTCTCAACAAGTTCCTTCCCTCTGCTTCCTCCCCCAGACCACATTCTGTCATCCACTTGTTTAAGTCCTCCAGGTATGTCACACATTGTTTTCCTTTGTCTCTCTTTCCCTCTGTTTGACCTGTGAGTATCAAATTCTCCAGGCCCTCCTTCCTCATTATGTGTCCCAGAAACTTCAGTACTGAGTGTAAAAGATAAGAAAAAGAAAAACATTATTAATGAGTGAGAACAATGAAAAGAAGAGAATGAAGAAAACACTAGATAACGATCGACATTGCATTTAATTTTTTGAAGATCAAAGTTGACTGGAAATCAAGAAGTCAGAAGAGAGTTCCTCAGGCAAGAAGTGTGAGAAAAGAAACTGTTAGCATAGAACTTACGGTTATATCTAGCTAATTCAACTGTAAAATGATGAGACCTTGTTGCCAATCTAGTACTGTGCTTAAATTCATAAAGTCTAGATAGCATAGAACAGAGTTCATCAGAACAATAATTTACTACCAATTCCAATGATAATAATATTTAAACGCAGTTAGGACCAGAAATAAAGACACAAAGAGAGGAATTGAGTTAAACAAATATATTAACAAAAACAGTAATACAAACATATAAAAATGAGAGTGTTACAGCAAGAATGTTCAGTCCAACTGTCAGAGTTGACTGCTGGAAACTTCCTTCTCCAAAAGGCAGTACCTGATCCTATTTATAGCTGGGAGAGTCCATGCGTGCATAGGTAAATTACCATAACACACAGCTTCTTACCTAGGTTTTCCTCAAACTTTGAATGCTGACTTTTATAGCAGACCCCATTCTGAAAGCAGTTTTTCTCTCTTTATTCTTGTTCTGGAAGAGGTTAATGTTTATTCATACACCATAGACTGTCAAAATATGTACTTAGGATAACCCTATGGTACTGCAATATGAAATGAAAATTGGGGCATCAAATAGAATCATTTTCTACCATTGTCCAGAATTTTGTTTTATTTTTTTTAATCATAGAAGACAGCAACTTGAAATCATCTTCTGAAAAAGTCAATCCCCAGGAGTTCAAATGTCAGTTTTAATTTGTTGTGATCCCTTTTCTGTTCAATATTGTAATAGATTTCAAAATTATGCATCTCATATGCTGGGATGATCACATACAATTACTTTTTCCTGAATTTCATTGCATTTCTGCAGTAAAACCATTTGTAATGCATTTACATACATATATATATAACTTTATTCTGTGAGTAAAGCTTGCATTAATTCCTAACCACATGCAATCTCCTTCTTCTGAGTTTTCAATGCTTTTCCATAGTAAAAATATTTGCAATGCATTTACATATATATATATAAGTGAAGATCAAATATAGATCAGAATTTGACAAGATAATAAAATAAAAGAACAAATAGGAAGCATATATCAATCTAATATGTTTAACTTTTATCATCAGAGATTGAGAAAAAACAGAAAAAAACACAGAAAACACTGATATTCTCATTGGTCAGACATGTGTCATGTGTATTAAAACCGTGGATAATTCTATGTGTATGTAGGTTTGTGAAGAAATTTGAATGTTTAAGTGGACAACAAATGTCAATGTGTATTTGCAATGGGACATGTTTTGGGCAACCAACATTCACAGTAGGAAGTTGCAGGGTTCTAATTGTATGGCTCACTTCTTCAGGAATGTATTCTTTGTATTAGATAGATATAAATTAGATTTTTTTTAGTTTTAATACATGTGACATGTGTTTGACCAATGGGAACTGACCCAAACTGATATGTCCTGAAAAGGAATATATTTGTTCAAAGTAGCAAAGTGGTTTGGAACTACTGTAACCAAGTAGGAAAATTTAGCAGGTAACCGTAATGAACTGGTCCTCGTCGTAGTGGTAGGCAATAGGCGAAGACAATAAGTGTCATCAATAGGTGTCATCCCTGTATCTCCATATCAGTCTGTATTTATGGCTGACACCAGCCAATCATATTACTGTGAGGGGGAACCCAAGTGTATGCATATTCATTACATCACAAACATAATTGAAAATATCAGTGTTTCTCTCAATCTCTGATAAAGATTTAATAAAAGTGAAACATGTTAGATTGATGTATGTTTCCTATTTGTTCTTTTAGTTTATCATATATATGTATATGTATGTATATGAGAGAGAGAGTGAGGGAAAATGAGTGTGTGTGTGGAACAAAGAACTTGAAAATGCAACTGCTGTCTTTAAAAATATTTATTTAGAGTAACTTTACTGGTTTCACAGTTCTATGATTTTTAAAAGTTTGTAGCATAGACACGCATCTCTCCATGTCATTTTAACTTTTGAATGTCAATATACTATAAAACAAAAATTCTAGAGGCACTAGGGAATTTGAACAACTACAAATTAATCAATACCAACATAGACAAAAATATCATATCCAAAATCACAAAACTATGCACAGCACATAAGATATTAACAAAAAAAAGAAAAGAATTTCCAATAAACTTTGTACCAAAAACAAGCAATTTCTATGGACTACCAAAAATTCACAAATCGAGTGACATAAAAGCGGTTATCCAGACACAAAAATCTGAAGACATTAGCATCCTAAACCCCAGTGACTTTATATTCAGACCCATAGTAGCAGGACCAACCTGCTCAACTAGCAAACTCAGTAACTTAATAGACAATACTACAACCATTTACTAAGCAGATTAAAAGCTACATCAGAGATAATATCCATTTCCTTAACTCCATACCACAAAAAGTTGACCTGGGAACACTTATGGCAACTTTTGACATCAGCAGTCTATATAGCAACATACCCCATGAATTAGGTAAACAGGCAATCTCATTCTGGATTGAAAAACATCAAGAAACACTACATCTCAGGTTAATTAAGGAATTCACTATTGATAGTATAGACCTAATTCTAAACAGTAACACTTTTGAATTTAACATCAAAAACTGTATCCAAACCCTAGGTACCACAATGGGAATGAAAATGGCACCTACATATGCCACCCTAACATTAGCTTACCTAGAGGAAAACCCGTAAGAAGCAGATAGAACAAATATATGGGGAAAATATAAAAGCCCACTTCACTAAATCTTGGAAACAATACTTAGATGGTTGCTTCATTTTCTGGAAATCCTCATGGGACAATATTAACCAATATAATTTTAACGAATTACCATTTTTAGATATACTCATTAGAAATAGAAAGAACCACATAATCACAAATATCTATGACAAACCTATTGACACTCAACAATATCTTCATTTCAAGAGCCATCACACAAAAAGCTGTCTGAAATTCATCCCCTATTCCCTAGCACTTAGTGTTTGCACACCTCCAAAAAACCCACTTAGAAAAACTACATAGAATGCTAAAAAAACGAGGCTACTCCACAAGACTAATAAACAAAGGTTTTGAACTAGCAGAAAAAATACCTTTAAACCAACTACGAAATCCAAAGAAACATAATGTCAAACAAACTCTAGCATATGTCTCAACATACAACAAGAACAATCCAGAACTATTTACAGAAATTACAAAAAATCTAAACCTACTTAACAAGAATGATAAAATTAAAAATATATTAAAAACAACCAAAATAATTAAATGCAAACACCAATCTAAAAAGCCTGAAACACATATTAACTTCATCCAAATTAACCAGCACAATACAGGGGGTCACAAAATGCTACAAAAAAGATGTGGGATTTGTGATATCATTATAGAAGGAAACTCCTACAATTCTGAAAACACTCACAACGACATTCACAATAAATAAAAATTTAAACTGCAACTCCAAAAATGTGATTTATGCACTCAAAGACACAAAATACAAGAAGTTATATATAGGTATCAGCCAAGCACTAAACAGAGTTTCCCTTCACAAAAGCAACATCAAATTACCAGACAACAGAAAAATCTTTGTATCACAACACATCTATAAATGTAATCAAGGTAAATTTAAAATTATACCTATATATCAAACAGGCAATTATCATTACCTACAGATACAAGAAAAAAACATAAACAAATTTAAACCAGCACTAAACAGATCATAACCCCACACACATAAACACACATAATGGCCAAATACACTGGTTGGACCACACACACACACACAAGTATCTATGGAGAAAAAATATATGTACACATACTAGCAAAAACAAATAAACTATTCACAAGCACACACATGAACCCTACACAATATAGGAAGTGTGTGTGTGTGTATATATATATATATATATATATATATATATATACACACTGATTCCTTATAATAGGACAGTAGGTATGGAGAGGGGATATATACACACAATACACAAAAATGGAAATAGATCTAAGAAAATACAGGGGTCATAAAGATAAGAAGGAAGACATCCTTCCTTTGACCAATTCTAATTGTTTTATTATCCCTTAAGCAGAAAAACACTTTTTCCGCCAGTCCAAGAAAGACATTTTGGTTAGTACTACACAAAAAAAGACAATGGTTAGACATCAAAAAACAAGAAAATTTAATTCTTTTTAATAATATGTGGAAATACACAGTTTGCCTGAAGAAAGTCACAAGACCGGAAATGCGTGTAGCAAAATTATGGAAAAATAAAGTATAAGATATATTTTTAAAAATATCCACATTATAAAAAAAAAAATGCTTGCAGTTTCTCCCTTCTTTTTAAAATATACACTCATCGGAACAACTATAACCTCTTCTCTCTCTCTCTCTCTCTCTCTCTCTCTCTCTATATATATATATATATATATATATATATATATATATATGAAATAAAGTTTTTATATACATATCTATAAAAAATCTTATATATATATATATATAAAATGATAATTCCTTTCTCATATATATATATATATATATATTTTTTCATATATATATATAATGATAATTCCTTTCTCATATTTATATCTATGTGAGAAAGGATTTATTGTTTCTTAGAAAAAAATTTCTCTTTTTTATTTACATATATATATATATATATATATATATATATATATATAAAGTGAGAGAGATTCATTTCTTTGTGTCTGGAGTTTTGAGATGAATAATCTTTCTTTACATTGTAGACTGTTATCCTGATTTTTGCTATGGTTATCACAACATTTTGACCAGTGTGCCCTCTAGCCATAATCAGATGCTTGTTAGTTCATCTAATCTACAGTTAATTTTGACCTGAACTCTTCATTTAATCTCTAATAGTAAATTCTTCCTGTTCTTCTGCACATGTCTAGGGATACCTCATCTGGTTTTTATGTAGCATGTCTCAGTTATTCCTTGTCCCATTTCCATTGAGTCCAAGGATTGAATTCACAATTTTTTGTCACCATATTCACAAAACATTGCTTAAACTCACTAGGCTATTGTCCTGTGTGACAATTCTAAGTGGTGAACTTGGAGCTTTAAACATAATCTGCCTGCTGATGAATGTTACATCTACATGTTATGCTTGACTGCACTAAACAAGGGTTCTTTCTTTGTTAATTTTCGCTACAAAATATGTAAAGGAAAAAAAGAAAAGAATGCTTAACTGTTATGTTATATGGTAGTGGATGTTAGACAATTTCCTAACAAATGAAGAGGAAACTAGAAGCAACAGAGATATGGTTATACAGAAACATGTGAGCAATGAGGAAATTCTAAGGAAAATGGAATCCAAATAGAGAATCATACAGTGTATGGTAGAAATACCTCCCACATAATAATAAGGTATTAGTAACAATGGTGTCTTAATCTAGCTAATGTATTACCGTTATGTGGGAGGTATTTCTGCTGCACACTGTATTTAAAATCAGAAAGGAACAGTTGATATTTTTAGGATACATAATGAAAAAAGTGAGCTTGGAGAATTTGACACTCATAAGACATATTGAAGGCAGGAAGGGCAGGAAGAACAGAAAGTAACCTATCCAACAAGATTGTGTAAATGAATGGCAGATCAAAGAGTTTGAAAGGATAGTAAAAAAAAAACATTTCTAAGAGCTTACAGAGGACAAGAAATTGTGGATAGCCATGGTTGTCCAAGTCCAGAAGAAGATGAAGGAGGAGGAGAATATGGATTGAAATTTTGATTTATTTGCTGAATCAATCCTAATTTTGATATGGGTGTTAATAGATAATAAGAGTTTTGTTTGCTTGAATTTACACTGAAATCTAAATTTTATCAGAGAAATATAAGATCCAGATTATAATTTAAACCTAGATAACCAGTTTTTCAGTTTATATCAATGCCATAGGGAAACATATTAAGCCTTACACAATTATTTTTGTATATCAAGATGAATACACACAAGAAAATAATTTTGCAATGTGTTAAGATAAAGTTATACACAAAATAATATGGTCAGTATTAGTTTCTGAAGGCTTGCAATTATTCTGCTATAAAATAAAACTGTCAAACATTTACCTTAATGTCAGAAGATTATTGCTGAAATAGCACACTGATATACAGGAAGATAATCATAGAAATGTTGTAAAATATTCCTTATTTCAGTGTTATGTCTTAGCATCCACCCGCAAAAATTGTTTATTTTTTTCTGTTTATTTTAGAGAAGTTATGCCCCTTTAACTATGAATACATCCATAAATCACTTGC
>CAHIKZ030000070.1:1362500-1367500 GCA_903632075.3 Acanthosepion pharaonis
ATGAAATCATTGTTTTACTGTTGAAATAGGTAAATGTAAACCACAAGTTCTATTCTAACATTTTCTTGCACTTGTTACCTCTGGAACTCTCTTCAGGTTTCTTGCTTTCCTGTCACTGACAATCTTCAAACATTTAAATATATCATCTATTGTAATCTTCTGTCTTTCTGAACAGGTTGTTTTATCTTTTCGTTACTAACATGTTGTCATTCCCTTTCACTCCTAGTAACTATTTCTCTCTTAGTGGCATTATCACCTTGATTATATATACATGTTTGTGTGTTTGTGTATATTAAATAAAGAAATTTGCTAAAAATTGTATGTCTATGAAACTCTGAGCACAGATTCATATAAGTGAACTATTTGATTCTATTACTAATGATAATAATTATATCATTTGCTCAAGTTACATACACTTATATACTCTATGGTGTATATATGGTGTTGCAACCTCAATCCACTAGGCATTAATGTTGTGATTTCCATAACAAATAGACTTTTCAAAGGATGCAGTTGAGATGTTCTTTTAGATGGACACATACACACACACACACACATATATATATATATATATATATATATCCCAGCTGTGCGCCAATGGCTTAGGAGTAAAATCTTCAATTGATACTAAACCAGTCAGGTTTCGATCCCAGCTTGAGGCAATCGGATGTCTAGCCACACTGATGAGCTGTGAAACAGCAAAACAGCCTGTCTGTGGATGATATATATATATAAAATCCTTGTTTATAGGCATATTGCATAGAAATAGCAGATCTTATCCAATCACCAAAGTTAAGCAGTGTTGAGTCTGGTCAGTATCTGGATGGTTGTAAGCTTGGATGTGCTGAGTTTGAATTCTAGTGGAGGTCGTTATATTAACAGATGTTAACTTTGAGAAATCTATCTCTTCTCCCTCCAGCTATGTGTAAGGACCAGGATAGACAAGGCACTATAGCCTTGGTTGGCAACCAGTCTAAGAGAAGAAAAACTTCTGAATCTAAACCAGCCTGGAGTGGGTTAGCAATGGGTGGATGAGCTTCTTATCAGAGTCAATGGCCAGCATATAACTCGGAGATAGAAAGCTCTGACATGTGGCACACATTGCACCAGTACAGGACATAGTGGTATGATGGAAAGAGACTGCATTGCAGAGCAGAAGCAAGTAACCACTTTAAAACAATTCACTTGTGCAGGTTGTTCAGTAAAACTTTGAATCTGACAAGCTTGTGTGAATGGATGGCAGAATGGAGGCAAAGTGACAGATGTTGCTAAGAGCCAGGAGGTATAGGAGGTTGTGGAGAGCCACAATCATCTATGTCCAGAAGGAACATGGCACATAGAAGAATCCGTGGTATTCTCAGTATCCTTTCTCATTAGGAAGGTTACTCACTATTTTTCTCTGTCATTATTTGCTTCAGTATGTCCTGTGAGTGTCAGATTCACCAAATCCTCTTTCATCATCATATGTTCTTGAAAATTCAATCTTTCTTATTTTAAGTATAAATATCCTTTTTTTTCTTTCCATTTTTCTTAAAATGTCCATGCTGCTTACATGCTCTGTCCAATTTAATTGTCAACGTCCTTCTGTAGAAATACACATTTGTTACTTCAAGTCTCTTCTTTATCTGTAAGAAAAATTGTGCAGCATTCACTGCCATATAAGAGGGCTGATATTAGATAGCTGTTTGGAATTTTTTTTCTTTGTTTCTAATGAAAATTTGTTGTTTCTTAATGCTTTCTTTAGATTTAATTAAAAATACAAAATCTTCTCTTCTGTCTTATAACTATTCCATGTATAAGTAAATTATTCTTCACTGTAGAAAAAAAAAGGATAATTTCATGAATTATTTCTGTAAGTATCTTCTACTTAATGTTTTATAAGAAATTTTAGACATTTTGGTTGTGTACCACAGCTGTTAATGCTGAAATGGCTATTATTATTTACTTCTTTCTTTTGTTTTTAGTTTTCTCTTTGGTAGAACAGTTCATAGAAGTGTGTGTCAAAAGTTTGTGGTGCCAGTAAAAATGATGTGCCTGTTGAAGTAATTTTTTTAATGCCATTTCCCTTCAGGATGTCAGTGATCATGAATCTCCACAGATTCCTTTTCTTTATTATCAGTGAATTGCCATAACTTCTTGAAAGATAGAGTGTATTAATTTCCTGTAGCCTTTTCCATAGTCTTGAATTTAGAGTAATTCTTCTCCAAGACTGGAATTCTACTAAAGTGAGAAGGAGAGAGAGGGAACGAAAGAGAAACTCTTTCACTCTCATATAGTCTCTCTCCCTCTCATATATGTGTGTGAGTGCTCTATTTCAAATACGTTTGAAAGATGTTTTTAATCCACATAAAAATATTTTTTATTTATTTACCCATTAATATCTTGTTTAACAGGTAAATAAATAAAATTATATCATATGCTTCTTTGTAACTCAGTTGGCCAGAGCATATCAGATTTAATGGTAGCTCCCTTTGCCCAGTAGGACACAGGTTCAAATCCTGCTGGAGAGTGTAAATTTTTCATTACCAGGATTTCTCAAACATTCAGGTAATAGACGAAAATATATAAATACACTGTTTGATAAATAAATGGAGCAGCTCTTCAAATATGAGTATCCACTAAAAATAATATTCAAAATGATAAAATATATATATGTATATATAGCTATAATTTTACCATTTATTAAGATTGAAATATTTTTAACCAACACTAATAACAGAACTTTATAAATCACACTTCTGTAAAAACAATGTTGTTTATGAATTCTCGTGCCCTTTGGGAAATTACATTTTGGAAACAAATAATCAAAATACAACATTAAATTCTTATGTTAGTCACACAACTACCAGGCTCATGTTTGTTAATTTGCCACTTATCAAAACTTAGTTCAAGTTATACACATATTGATTAACACATCACAAACAACCAAAATACAAGTATTAAAATAAAAATTTAGTAGTAGATAGATAATATTAAAATACTATATAGCACTCACTGTAAAGAAAAACTTAAAATACTTGAAGCTATCATTAGACAAAAGAATCGACTTCTACTAAATACATGTATTTCTCCACAGGGGAAGGTATTTTAAAATATATTTAGAAAATTTTGAAAAATCATATTATATTTCTGCTTGTTCTTTAGTGAGCATGTATGTTACACTCTGCTAATAAATAAGGGACTATTCGGTTTTGATTGCAAGGAAAGACAGAAAAGACATATCAGAGATGCCATTTGGTTTAGTAAGAAAAAGAAACAAAGAGAAGATAGAAGAAGTCATACACTTAATGCCTATAATTTTTTTTAACAATGATTTTCACCCCATACAAGGCTTAAGAGCCACTTGATGTAGAGGCTTACAGCAGTTAAATCGAAAATTTTGTCAGATTTTATTCTTTTCATTTGTACCCTCTTCCTACTTTAAGTAATGACTGGCATTTATATTTATGATTGTCATTTCTATATTCTGTTAAAGTTGTTAATCTCACATATTTAATGAGGCAATATGGAAATTCCCATGGGTATTTTATAGTTATCATCAGAAAATTCAAATAGGACACTATATAATTTATGTGGCTATTTCTAGTTAATAGCATTCTCCTCAGACACGATCAAGGTTTCTTACCCTTCATGATCTAATATATTTTGAAATTTAAAATCTTTATTCTTAATATAGAATTATGAACCATTCAACAAATTATCTTTATATTCAATAGCAAGATATTTGAATCAGAATGACAACATTCTTAAAAATACTAGCATAAAGATGATAAAACTTTTCATGGTGGCACTGATAACATTAATGTTCCTGATAATGACCAAAGATGGTTAAAAGTTCTTGAAAAAAATAACCATATGAACTTTGAGAATATCCCACATACACACACACACACACACACACACATATATATATATATATATATATATATATATATATATATAGGAAGACAGAATACTAGAGGAAAAAAGAAAATTAGCAAGTGTGAAAGTCTAAAAAGGTAGCCTTGTTAAATAGAGGGAATGTTTTTATTCATGTGGCTGATGTAATGATTGAAGCATTACCTTTCAAATGACCTTTAGAAAACCTATCTTGTCCATCTACTCTTATGGTTAACAAGAAAATTCAGAGATTTGTGGTTAGGTTTCTGAAAGATTTTTGCCTATTATTCCAGCAAGATTGCTTTGAGCTTTCGTTGCATTGAAACTTTTATATTAAACATAATATTTACCCTGACATTCAACCAAAATGTTTCTCATTCGTTCAGCAAAATTTTCTTACCTTCCTGGATAAGTAGTTTTGTTTTCTTTTGATTGACTACAACTTATAAGTTGGTGCTGACTCAACAGTATCATCAACAGATTTCTTTGGTATTTTCAGATTTCTATCTTGTTAATTGTGAGAAAAAGAAAAGTTTTTATAATGGGGCAAGCTTTTTATTTTAGATTAAAAAATAACAGGTGCATTATTCTGAAATAAAATGTATATTTTAAAAAAAATTTGTTGTCCCCCCACCTCTCTCTCTGTATGCATGTATGAATAAAAAGAGACTTTATCTGAGGGTCTTTATCAAGACATTGCCTTGATAAAATCCCTCACAGGACAAGACACATCACCTAAGTAGTTTTTCCACGTCTCTTTTTATTCATTTTGTCTCCTTTACAGATCTTTACTTGATCTGAGAATATTCCAAATGTATGTATGTATGTATGTATGTATGTATGTATGTATGCATGTTACTTCAAACTTTATTATGCTGGACACTTCATATTTGACATGGAAACACCATTTTTATTTATTAATGAGTAATGTCAGCCTATGCAAAATCTTAGTAAAGAAAATTGCTTCTCTGCAGGGATTGAATTACTCAACTTCCCTGTTTGATTCTGCGTGCTTTACTGCTTAACCTTGAAGAACATCACAGCAGGAAAGGCCCTATTTTCCCTATTATGGAAAGCACATCCTCCTCTCCCAGATCATTGTTCTTGAAATGTTCATAACT
>CAHIKZ030000070.1:1372500-1405000 GCA_903632075.3 Acanthosepion pharaonis
ATCATAAAAACTCATACTATACTTGATTATATATGGTATATGAAACAATAGCAATATCCTTTCTTCTATATAGCTGTTCTATTTTTCTTGAACTTTCTTATGATATGAATTCTAGAAGTGATTCAGAAGAATCAAAACATTCACCTTGTTTTCTTTTCATACAAATCAGACTTAAGTCTCACCTACTAAATTTTAACAGATTTATCTAAGAATATTATTACTAATGAGACCAAGATCACCTGACATTTCTTTAGTTAAGCACTAAAGGAAAGCAAGTCTCATTTACCCATGTAGCACATCATGTTGAAACAACAGTTTCTGTACAATCACCAAAGTTAAGCAATGTTGAGCCTGCTCAGTACCTAGATGGAGACCACTTGGAAATACCAGATGCCGTAAGCTTGGATATATGGATAGTGTAATGGATAATGGCTTGGAATTGTTAACCAAAGAGCTGACTTCCAATTCCTATCAGATTCAATATATACATTTACACAGAAATACCCTTGAAAAAGTTTGAATCCACCTCTTCTCCCCCAACTATGGGTTAATTAGTAAGACTTGTACCACTAAATCATTATTATGTCAAAAAAATTCTTACAATTGATAAATTTTTTTCTGGTTTTAAATAACCTCAAAAGGGTTGATAAGCCATAAAAAACAAATCACATTTCAACAGTTCCAAATATCTTTCCTGCTTGTCACTTTTTTTCAATTTGATGCTTTTAGTTCCTGCAGTACTCTGTTTGATAAATTGTTGCTTAATGAAATGTAAGCCACTCTTCTAAAAAGGGAGAGGTGCTGGGTCTTCCGATGACACTTCCCACTATTTATTATTTTATAGACTGCACAAAAGTTAAGAATTTTCCAACCCCATTCCCTTTGTATTTCATTGGTGAGATGTAAGTTTCACTCATGCAGCTTCTTCCTGCAAATGACTGCTTTGTGGAACTGACTTCCAAGAGGATACGTCCTCCGATCACAACAATCTTAACCTGTTCAAGTCTAGGGTTAATTGTTATTATCCCCACATATCTGCATAGACTGTGCTTCTTACTCTGTAATCCTCTGCCTCGAGTGGCTCTCGGGCCTTGTACATGGTGAACATGAATGTAACAAACTCCAAAACTACCTAACAGTTAGTTGTGAAGGAGCCTTGTGCTTTCATGCAAGGAGACTTTCATTCTGGAAGCAGAGGTTGAAGCATATGTAACAGCTATGTAAAAGCAGATGCAAGTTGTTCATGAGTGACACATAGTGAACTGAAAATGTAGTTCAAGCAACTAGAACTTCTTTGTTATATGGTGTGACCAGAGAACAGCAAAAGAACAACTATAAACCAGCCAGGTGTATGCAGTACCTAGATGGAGACCACTTGGAAATACCAGATGCTGTAAGTTTGGATGTGTGGATAGTGTAATGGATAATGGCTTGGAACAACAGTTTCTGTACAATCACCAAGATCCATTATTCAAACATAAATTGAAACATACCTATTCATAAAAATAAATAAAGGGTAGCAGGAATAGCAGTAGGTACAAAACAAATATTATCATTGTTTTGGATAATTAAATATGCACTAAACATGATGACTGGTTTGAAACTGAAAGAATTTGAATTTTTTTCAATCGCCAGGATGGCTTCTGATTGGTGTTCATTGGATTCTATGGAAAATTAAACAATGCTTGCATAATTCCCACCCAGGCATATCTGATTTTGCACTTTTGAGTGAATTTGCTACATTTGCCTATATGGTCAGTGGTCTCAATTTTATTTCCTCACAGGCAATATTTACTACCAAATGCTAAAGTTCACCCAGTACAAGGCCTGAGAGGGTTTCAATTAAGATGGTTATAAGGAATGAGGTGTTAGGAAGTGAATATTATGAGGATAAGGAGGATAGGTAATGGTAGACCCTTGACTTGAAGAGGTTAAGATTGTAGCATTCAAGGATCATCCACACAAGATTTTGTTCCATAAAGTGGTAATTCCAGGGGAGAAAAAAGAAGCCGTTTCAGTGGAACATTCTTTACATTTAGATTACAGAGAAAAGATTGTTTAACTCTGTGTAAGTAGAATGATGTGTCCTTGTCGTAAAGGTCTGAACTGATGAAATATATGAATGGAGCTCATTTGAACATTTCCCATGATGGGCACAACTATCATTTTCACTTCTCTTGTTAAGTCGAGATATTTCTCTTATGTTTAATTTTATTCTGTAGTCTACTGAAACAACAAAATCATTAGAATTTTTTAGCCTTGTTTACAATATCTGCTCCTTTTTTTGTGGTGATCCATGGAATTTCCAAGTTTCAGTGAGATTATTTTAAATTTTCTTAAATAAATTCTGGTTTCTGTATACACCATCA
The DNA here is from genome assembly GCA_903632075.3 of Acanthosepion pharaonis. Taxonomy (NCBI): domain Eukaryota; kingdom Metazoa; phylum Mollusca; class Cephalopoda; order Sepiida; family Sepiidae; genus Acanthosepion; species Acanthosepion pharaonis. The sequence continues at coordinate 1,374,870 of CAHIKZ030000070.1, forward strand.
GTTTGTCTAGTTAATCCATAATCATTTGCATAGTTCCTGGTTGATTATTCTTCCCACCCAGTTAAATCATCATCATCAACTAGTACTATTACTACTACTCTCTGTATCCCAATTGGAAAATAAAGTGTAATTTAGATATTCACAACCTTGTCCCTAGCCATATATTACCCACTAAAAAGTAAAAATTCTCCCAGCTCAGCTGTTACTGTTCGGCTCCGGGCTTTTTTGCTTTATTCTTTTCCTGGCAGTGGCCATCTCAGAACAAATTTCAACATTCTGTTATTTAGCTTTCTAAGAATCTGCCCACGTCATCAAAACCTGAAAATCCTCAGTTTAAATTACAAGTTCTTGGAATTGGTTTTTACAGTACTTCATTCATCATCATATTTGACTTGAAGTTGTTTCAGGTATCCCATGGTTGCAAATAACATACTGAAATGTTATGCAATATCAACTCTCCTATATAATTGTGAATGTTGGACAATCTCCACACAGATTTTGAAGAGACGTGAAGCAACAGAAATGTGGTTCTACATAAGGATGCTGAGAATACAATGGACTGAACATGTGAACAACAAAGTTTTAGGGAAAATGGAAACAAAAAGAACACTTATACTTAAAATCAGAAAGAGACAGTTGAAATTTTTAGTGCTCATAATGAGGAAAGAGAGCCTGGTGAATTAGACACTCATGGGACATACTGAAGGCAAGAGAGACAGATAATCCAACTAACAAGTTTGAGTAGATGGTTCCCAGAACATGGATTAAGAGTGACAGCTAAAATCTTACTAAGAGCTACAAAGAACAGGAAGTTGTGGAGAGCCATGATCGACAACATCCTCAAGAGGCCCAGCACATAGAAACAGGATATATATCCTATTATCCATTATTGTCAAAATATTTCGTGAATTCCTATTGTAATATTAGCTAAAAATTTTGAAACTATTATAATGAAAATAAAAAAAGACAGGAATAAATTGCACAAGAAAAAACAAAATGGATAAATTTAAATGTGAGGTCATTAATAGAAAATTTTAAAATAAAATTAGGGACAAGGTCAGAAAGAAAAAATATATTTAGTGAAACTACTTGGGGACAGAAAGAAAAAAATTTATAAAGACTTCCCCTGAAAAAAGAAATTTGAAGGAAAACTGTGTTTTCTTTCTGTTAATCAATTTTATTTGAATAAAACAATCTTGTATTTTTTTTGTTTTTTTCATTTCACTTAATTCTGCTCAAGTTTGCTTCCTTCAAATGCACCAAATAAATTAAAATTCCATAGCTGAGTAACGGTGTTGTAATTGAAGACCTGTTTATATCCAGTGATCACATGAAGGATACAATAAATAGGCCATTACAATTAAAAAGAAACAAACAAAACTTATGTTATTAATTTTAAATGTTTTTCTTGAGATGATCTCAAGAAGGAGAATATTGCCATGGACCTTGTTCAGTTAGAGTATTAAGTGTTCTAGTTTGCCTCTTGGCTAACATAACTGCATACTTAACATGTGCATTTGAAGCTGATGTTAGAGACCAAGTCAAAAGACAGTTAGAAATACTGATTTTTAAGACAGCCTCGACTTGGATAGATGTTTTGTGCAACAAAATTTGCCAATCTTGATTTTGTATTATAACAAGTTAAAATTCATAAATTTGATCTTATATAAAGCTAATCTTGAATTATAAGAAGTGAAGATTAATAAATTGGATCATTTATGAATTTTAATCTTGTATTATAGGATGTGAAAATTTATAAATTAAGACAGTAAATGCTTTCTACTGAAAAACTTGTTTTACTCTCATTCGTCATTTTAGCTCTGCATATAAAGACTGGTTTCTCTTCCCCATTTGAAGGATTAGCACAACACAATCATTATACTCTAACTCTTTGCTTCACTGTATTAAATTTAGTAAGTTCCATAAATTTATATAGTCTGTTTAGAATCAGCCCATACAAAATTTAGGATTTTAAATGCTGATTTTCAAGGCATGAAATCCCTCCAAATTAGATTGCCTGAGTGCAATTTTTCTGTCTTGCATCTGGCTATTTACTGCAATAAGCTTAGTAAATATGAAGAAAAGGAGAAATGTTTTTAGGAAATATAGAAACAAGTTGGCTTCCGAATAATTTATCTTGGATTTTTAAATGAGAGAACTAACTTTGCATCTGCATAAAGATTATAGAAATGTAATTAAATGTGCATAAAAGAAACAGGATGCCAAATTTATTTATTTTTTTAAATATGTTTTTGGGTATACAGTCTAGACAATCTCATTTTGGTTTATTTTTGGTTATATTTTTATCACTTTTGTTATTCATAATCAACATTGTGATAATAGATGATCTGCCAAGAAAGATGAAATATTCTAATATTCTGGATGTAAATTTACTGTGGGTGATTTAGTGATTAAAGCACTTTCTATACATTGTTGTCTTACCTGAATTGATTTCTATTTTAATCAAAGTAGCATATTTTAAATGAAATATGTGGTAAGATTTATTATGGTGAGCAATTAATGCACTGAGTGTGTTGTTTTGTAAAATATCTCTTTTGTGTTTGTATATTTTATATAAATTCCTTAAGATTAAAATTTATTATATATATTATTTTAAATTCCTTGGGGTTAAAATATAATCTGTTACTTACATTTATAGAGGTTAAAATTTCAGTGTCCCTACTCCACCATGCACATGTATAATCATATCAATGTAAACATCACCTTAGTCTGATGAACTCCATAAAGACAAAATACATCGCATTAAATTTTTTTTCACTTTGTCATAGATTTTCCTAAAATTATTCTGATATATACAAATTTGTATATCATTTTCCCATAGAAGTTTAATAAATTATCATTTATTAAATGATTTTTCAAATGATAAAATAATGTATTTAAATTCAATTTTTAATATTTTATCATTTTTATTTATTAAAATGATTTTATTATATTTTATTACACTTCATTATTTCTTTTATTACATAGTTTTTAGATAAAATAGGGTATCAGATAGTTTGTTAAACTTGGATCTTGAATGCAACAACCAACCTTGCATCTCTACAAATGTATAGGCATGTATTAAAATGAATTTTCTTTTTAAAAATTTGTATGCCCATAAAAGATTTATTCTGAGATTTTGCTGCTTAAACCAATTCAAAAAAAAGAAAAACATTTGAATCATATAGATATCCAACTTGAGTGATAGTTACATTACTCTCACAAAATCCTCTGAGCCAATTTTAATTGGATACTCCAATATTGTGGCCTTGTGCCAGATTGTGTTCAGTTAAGTGACTATCAAGTATAGATACCATTAAATCATGATTAACAATCTTGTCTTACAAACCAGTATTTTAATCTATTAACTATGGCAGAAATTTCTTTCATTCCTTGTTCAACCATAGTATTGCAATTATTGCAATTCCTGTCATCCATAGTTAATGTGATAATGTTAGCAGAATGTGCTCAAATTTTGATTCATTAATTATGCATGACAGGAATAACCATCATTGTATTTGGATTGACTGTAAATGACAGAAATTACCAGAGTCTTAGAATGGTGATGGCGAAGTCTAGAATATCTTAACAAGGTTTTAACAAAACATAGTTTATTTTAGCTGTTGGTTACAGTGGTATTTCAAAATAGCATTGTCATTTCTAATGATTGACAGCAGTATGTAGTAATCCAAACTTTGAATCACTCATTCACAACTATGATCATGATAGAACATTGTATGTGTGTGTTTACTGATTCTCTCATTTTTAAAATGTTGAGATAGTAATCTGCTCCTACTGCTATCTCCCTGATTCTTCTTTCTGGTAGCCTCAGCAGAACTACCTAAACAGTATCCTGCACTTTTCTCCCTGTGTGTGTGTGTGTGTGTATATATATATATATATATATATATATATATATATATATAACGTCACACATTATGAAATGGACAAAGTTCAACAATTATTTTTAAGACATTTTTATGTTTATACATTCTTTTTATAGATACAAATATTTAAGTAAATGCTCTGTTTTATAATAAACACTATTAAACAACATTTACCGGCCTGAATGTCTGAGAAATTTTCATAGAAAAGTTTTGTACTCCGACAGGAATCGAACCTGTATCCTATATGGAACCGTCATATAGCCTGAAATGGTTAAGGCATCTCAAGCTATATGACAGTTCCATATAGATACAGGTTCGATTCCTGTCAGAGGATTCAAATTTTCTATGAAAATTTTCGGACATTCAGGCCGGTAAATGTTGTTTAATAGTGTTTATTATAAAACAGAGCATTTACTTTTTAAACATTTGTATCTATAAAAGAATGTATAAACATAAAAATTCTTAAATATATATATATATATATATATATATATATATATATATATATATATATAATTTATGTTCTGTGTCTCAACAGTTAGTAAATTAATTGAGTCCTGATAACCTGCTCCCCATTAAAACTATCTTTCCTATAAGACCACTGGCAAAAATGTCTTTATATCCTCGCAAACTGCACCTCTTAACTCTTACAACCTCCTTCAATAACTTCTACCTTGAATGGCTCTTGGCCTTGTATAGAGTGAACATGGCTCACTGAGTACGAGAGAATACAAGAAAAAGGAGACATTATTACCAGCCATTTCAGATATAAAATTAGATCTTGTCACCAAATATTAGTAAAAAACAAAAAACGAAGCCCCATACCCACATGCTGATATTAATTGATGTAGTCCAAAAATGAACAATCATTTTATTTACATTGTGTGGAATCATCTTTGTTGTCATATTCACATTTTGGCTGTTGAATGCTCTGGCTTTTTTCAGGTGATTGGAATTGTAAATTGAACCCTTTATTTCGTCCACCAGGGTAGATTGTTTTAGTTTCCAGATATCTCTGATATTGTTAATTTTTATCCCAGCACTTCAGGATGATATACTCTTTCATATTACTATTATTTTTACCACTAATTTTACTATTTCTTGTTAATATTTTTTTTATCATTTTATCACCCTCTTCATTGATACAAACTTCAATCAGTAATACAAAACAGTGACTAATAAAACTTGTTTCTCTACTTTTGATTGTTTCAAGCAAGTGAATTGAATGTACTAATTTGCAGATTACTTTGCAATGTTTTGTGAGGAGTATTGAAAAGATGTCAGTTTAAATTCCAAATGTCATTAGTCATTAGTGATGTACTTTCTAAATGAACTGAAGCATCTGCTTGCTTAAGTCTACTTTTTCTTTCCTGAAAGACTAAATAAAATTTAGCAAACTGTCAAGTACCATATTTATTATGATGCCACCCACTTCCTATTTACATTTACTATTGCAGTCAAAGGAAATTGTTGAAAAAACAAGGATTTGTTGTGTAAAATTAATGCCTTATTTTTAATATTAGGCTGCAAACTTATTGATGTACCGATACACATGCAGAGAGAGAGAGAGACAGAGAGAGACAGACAGACACACACACACACACACACACACATAAAAGTGATAAAAACATAAACAAAAAGGAACTAAACTGTACTGAATCTTCTTTTATGTACCGTGTCCCTTCAGGATGTAGGCGATCATGGCCCTCCACCTCCTCCTCCTGTCTCTTGTAGCTCTCAATACGCTTTGACATTTTGTTATTTCTCCCAGACCCTGTTCTGCCATCCACATGCTCAAGCTCATTAAGTATGTTGTGTATTGCTTTCTCTTGTCCCTCTTTCCCTCTATTCACCCTGGGAGTATCAGATTTTCCAAGCCCTCCTTTCTCATTATGTGTCCCAGAAATTTTAGCTGACTTTTCCTGATGTTAAGTATGAGTTTCTTTTGCTTGCATCCAAAACCTCATCATTGCTCACTTGTTCAGTCCATGGTATCCTCAACATCCTTCTGTAGAACTACACCTCTGCTGCCTTGAGTCTCTTCTTCACTGTCATATCTTCTCTGTTGCTCCTGCTGTACATGTTGAAATTCTTGACAAAGTTCAAAGAAGGGGCTGTAATGTGATCAATCCTGACCAGGCATCTTGACCGGTCAATTTCTCACCGACGTGACATGGCTTTCCTCTGTCTTTTCTACAAATATTTTCATGGCAACTTTTTGGATTACCTTTTATCTGTGATGACCTGATTATCTGAATTTAAGCATACTACTAGATTGGCAACTAGGACACACTGTTTAACTCACCTGTGGAACTCCCTTCTTATTTATTGCTTCCCTGATAAGCACAATCTTAAAAAATGAAAATGCAACATCACCATCCTCTGTCTTCTTAAACCCTGTTCCTTTTTTGTCCTCCTAAAGTTTTCTTATTCTCTTTCACTCCCTGTAACCTGGTTCTAGTGGTATTATCACCACATTTAGGATGAAACAATTAACAAGAAATTAAATCAGCTAGACTATGTACCCAAAACATATTGAAAAATTTTTTACTTCTCTTAATGTCCCCTTTTCTTTGTGTACTTCATGTAGTTGCATCAACAAAAATACTACTTTAGTCTGATGAAGTTTTAAGGAACAAAACGTGTCACACAAAAACTTTTTTCAGTTTCTATAACTTTTCCCTAAAATTGTTTTTCATATATAAAAATTATATATTCATTTTATATATATATATATATATATATATATATATAATGCATGTCTGATTGAATAAATTACAAACATTATATCTGCTTATTTTTATCATAATCCTTTCATGTTCATGAATATTTTTCTGTATATTACAATTATAATTATAAGGTCATAAATTTGATGCAGTTCCATGATGTCATACCATGCAAGAGAATGAATTTTTTACAACAGAACCATATGTCTAGATGCAATGTTACAACACATTACATTGCATCTAGACATATGGTTCTGTCATAAATATTTTGTTCTCTCGTGTGGTATGACATCATAGAACTACATCATGAATTTACGACTTGCATCTGTTATTCTGCAACCAATATTGTCGCATATCAATCTCCTTTGTCATCATAACAGAATATTATCTTTGATGGTGAATATCTTTGTTTAAATGTTTATATAACTACTCTGAAGATGGCTCATGTCGGCTGAAAGCTTAGATCAAGGAACAGTATAATAAAAAAATATTGTAAATTTTGTCTTTATTTTCTCCCAAAATTAATGCAAATATACAAAGTTTAGAGCGGCTCATGATCAAACATAATAGACATTCATTGTCTGTTATATTTAACAATATATGTTTGAATATATATATATATATATATATATATATATAACAATGACAAAGGTTGTGTCTCACAAAAAAAACTTAGACAATATCACTTTTAAATCAAACAGTCTTTATTTACATTATTCAGACTGTTGTCCTCCTCTTTACTGCCATATTCACAATGTTTCAGCTGTTGTATGCTCCAGCCTTCTTCAGGTAAAACAAAAGCTTCAGTTCAAAATTCCAATCACCTGAAGATGGCTGGAGCATACAACATTGTGAATATGGCAATAAAGATGATAAAAACAGTCCAAACAATGTAAATATTGTAAATAATTAGAATACCTCATCTCAGAAATATAGACAGATACAAACTTATTAAACTGCTGAATGTTATGAGATAGAGATATTGACAATTACAACTTAAAAATTAACAACTTTTTAGGTAAAATTAAGTATATAATTTCTGAAAATAAACTCAATTTTACTACCAAGGTCCCTGATGAATGGATGCAATCATCATTAAGCTCAGAGCAAGGACAAAGAACAAATAAGCGAAAATTACTATATATATATATATATATATATATATATATATATATATATATAATATTTTGGCTGAGGCTTCTGCATATTTATATTTAGCCCAGATGCCAGAAGAGCCTAGGGAGAAAGCCAAGTCTTTGAAAACTAATTTTCAAGACAAGCAAACCTTTTCTACTAGAAAAGTTGGGTAACACAATTTTCCTATGCCATTTTCCCCTTTTTGGCTTTGTGCTAAACTAAGTTAAGCCTTATAAATGCAAATGTTTGTGCAGCAAATAATCACACATACAGTGTAGATATAAAAATCAACATTGCATAGTGACTTGCAGTTTTACAATTCAGACCATCATCAGATGATCACATGACCATTTAAGATGTTAAACTGCTAGTCCACACTGTTGATATGTGCAAATAATGTATCCCTAATATTGAACACACTTTCTCCATATATATATAGAAACTTTTTAAATGCACTCACACACACATATATTTAGCATATCTTCATTCAAGCCTGTTTCATTAAATATTACAGATATATTATGTCTATTTTTATAATAATCCTTTCTAGTTCTCTAATTATTTTCTTGATATTAAATTGAAATTCATCAAGGAAGCCTCCATATTTTTTGTTAATATAAGTACTTTTGATCTCCTCCAAAATTTACTGTGTTGCAATTTTACCATCTCTGGTTATTGGGAATGCTTGTTTACAAAACATTGTAACCACAATGTCTAATTTTAAAATAATTATAACAGAGCATGTTCTGCATGTTTTAAAAATCATTATAACAATGATTACAGATACATTAAGTTTGTCTTTGCAATTCACCTGTGAGGATGGTCTTGGAGAAGATCAAAAGTACTTGGATTAACAAAAAATACAGCACCTTCCTTGACGAATTTCAACTTAATATCGAGAAGATAATTAGAGAACTAGAAAAGATTCTTAATAAAAATAGACATAATATGTCTATATTATTTAATGAAAGATATGAATATTATATATATATATATATATATATATATATATATATATATATATATACAAGAAGGTCCTAGGCTTGATTTACTTTACCAAATTTGACCAAATAATTAAACTTAAGGACTTTTTGAATTCCTTCTTGGTTGGATTTACAATTTTTAGGGCACCATTTATAAATAAGCAACAGGTAATGAGATTATCAGAAATTAACCAGCAGCTAATGCTAACATTCTCTGGGTGTGCATTTAATGCTAGATCATCTGCTTGCTGGAAAAGACATCTTTATTCTCACAGCAGCATCAGGAATATTCCACCTGGGGCTAATACCAAATCTGTAGGTTGCATTTGTTTATTTGTCGCCAAAACAAATGCAGTTCTATGAAACAATTTGAGAGCTCAGGAAAGAGTCAAGCACTAGTTAATTTAAGAATGTGATCAAGCTTGAAATTGAGTAGACAGCCATCACATATATATGGAATCATCTGGGTTGCTGAAAATGAAATTGCCTGTGTGATATATATTGTTTGGAATAAGCCATACCTGTCAGTATATTTGTTACCAATTGTTTTATTTGCCCACCATTTTATAGAAAATAGACCCTCTTTTGTTTCTTTACAGAAAGAGAGTTTAATTGCCCAATCAACTCTTGGATTTGATAGACAGAAACTATAAGTGAAAAAATTATCATGAACTTTATTATTTCCATTATAAACAAAAGGTTTTTCACCTACTATTTCAAATCAAATTCAATTGGTATAACTTGTTATTCCCTCGAGAAATATAAATTCCAAATAATTTCTTTAAAAATAAAAAAAGCAAAAACAAATATTAAGATATTTGGATAAATTCTTCTTCATTATCCTCACTAACACATATCTCAACATTAAACTACGTTTAACTCTCATTGCATTACATTTTATCTCCTGCTTTCACTCTGCACTTAATTTTGTCTCTCAGTTATAAACATTTATCAGTTTCAAGTGAATTTATTTTGTCTTTAGAGATTCTCAGCAATTCTGGAAATGATAAATCACTTCATGAATATATTAGCATGAAACTTGCTTGAAATTCACACTTGTTGCCAAAATCCAGTTTATTTCAAACTGTTAGATTTCCTGGTGGTAGCAGTCAGGTTTGTCAATTAATTAGTATTCAAGAGAATTTGCCTCTTGGAGTACATGTGGATGAATTTTATAAAAACATGGTCCATTTATTTAAGTGAAACAAACAGTTTTACGATTAAACAGCTTGCAGTAATGAGTATTTTAGGTCAGTGCAATCATTTTCAACATTTAAGTTTTTTTACAATTTTTTTTCTATTCACAAATGTACAGCACTATTTTTCAATTATGAAAGTACCCTGGCTTTCTTTGACTTTAGATCAATTTTTAGATGAATTATGTACTTCATCATTAATAACTATTCTGGTTTAGAACTGAGGGCATTTTGAGAGAAAATGAAAACAAGAAGGAAACTTATACTTAACATCAGGAAGAAGCAGTTGAAATTTCTGGGGCACATAATGAGGAAGGAGGGCTTGGAAAACCTGATACTCACAGGACAGATTGAGGAAAAGAGGGACAGATGAAAGTAGTGCATAACATACTTGATGAGCAAATAGATGGTAGAACAGGGTTTGGGAAAAAATAACAAAAAGAGTTATATAGAACTACAAGGAACAGGAAGTAATGGCCCTCCACTGAAAGGACACAGCACATAAAAGAAGATTCATAGGTGATAAACTGAGTTTGTAGCATCCCTACTCTTGACTGTAGTAGGGTAACAGATCTGAGTGATTTTTTTATCCAAAACCCTGTACAAAACATCACTGATTTATTTAGCCCTTAAACTAATGTTTCATTGGAGATCAGCCTATCTCACCAATTGATAATTTCAACTTTTTCCAACAATACAGGCATCATTCATTTGTGGTTTATGTCTATATGATTAAGTGTCTATTCTGTGATTCATGAGGTTATTATTTATTTTCTAGAAGTTATGTCATTTCCAGGAGTATTTGCCTGCAAATGAAACTGGAAGAACAAGTCAAAGATGGTGCCATGTTTGTATGCATAGCTCATGGTGGGGATTAAAGAGTGGAAGAGAAAGAGAAAACTAGTGAGGAGGAATAAAGAAAGGACATTAAAGGAACAGGATTTAGGAAGACAGAAGATGGCAATTGACATTGAATTAAAATTTTTGAAGATTGTAGGTGGTAGGGAAGCAAGAAATCAGAAAGGATTTCCACAGATGAGAAGTGTGAGAAAAGAAACTGTTAAAGTAGAAGTGGCAGTTGCATCTAGCTAGTTCAATAGTAAAACAGTGAAACCTAGTTGCCAATCTAGTAGCACGTTTAAATTCATGTAGTCAAAGCACCAGAGGAAAAAAAAAAACTCATTAGAAGAGTTGCCATGAAAATATTTGTAGAAAAGACAGAGGGAAGCCATGTCATGTCGGTGAGAAAGTGACTGAAGTTGAAATGCCAGGTCAGGATTGATTACATTACAGATCCTTCCTTGAATTTTGTCAAGAATCTCAAGATATACAATAGGACAAGCAGGCATGGTAGCAATATTCAATGCACTTGTTTTATATTTTTACATTCTAAGAGTTAAAATATAGTTTTTATATAGATGTATAATTAAAATGAAAATAAGCATGAAATTACCTTTTAAAAAATTAATTTTCTTGTTCTTCAATCATTTGGTATACATGCTTTTGCAACACTCACCCACTGTTTATGGGTTAGTTTGCTGAAAATACTAATCAGACAAGGTGCAAAAAAATTAAAATCTGAATTGAAGTTTATGATTCTGAAGAATATGCTTTCTACAAAAAAAATTACTGCTTAAACTTTATGATTGATTACTACATGACATTTGCAATGTCATGAGGGGAAGACCTGGGTAATCATTTAGTGTAGTTTAGGCTGCAGCTTAAAACCCCTCAAGTTTTTATAAAGCAGTGATTTTAATTTTCTAGATGTTATAATTTCTAAATAGACTGAAATTCATATTTATTTTGATTGTTTTATTGTTATAATGCTGGTTATGAAAATCCAGTTTTTTGGGGTTTTTTTTTACTATGGTTGTATTGAAATAGGTACTAATTTGGTTTGCAATAAATAGTAAAATAGTGACATTTCTGAAAGAATACTTTTATTGACAAAAGATAAATATTTTAATTTAATTAAAAAAATTAAAATGTTTACTTCAAGCTATGTAAATATTGCTAAAATATATCACAAGCAAAAATATTTAAAACAGATGTTGGTGAGTTAGAGGGTGACTCCATCTAAGGGTGGCCCTATAATTTCATTAAACCTTTAAAGTCCTAATTCAGCTCTGATGAGGGGCAGGCAACAAAATCTCCGGTTGGATTCTTTACCAAAGAAATTGTCTTTTGTCTTTGAATGCATCATTCAAATAAGCCAGTTGTTTACTATAGTAATGTGCAGTAAGTGTTTGTCCAAATTACTGCAATTTATAATAAAGAAAATAAATTCTTTTAAACTAGCAAATACAAAGAATATTTTCTCTGGGCAACAAGTCAATTTAACTTGATATGTTGAAAGCTATCATAGATCTAGCTATGGTTTCTTTTATTTTGAAATCTCATAATAAATCCATTTTTCTCTGCCAGAAACTAATGCATCTGAAATGATATTTTTCTGTGTGAGCAAGAAGAGAAAGATACATATTTATAAACTGATTGATGTTCTTTTCCAGAAGTTCATGTGGTACCCACTTTTTCATTTAAGTTTTTTTTCCCCCTAATCTTCTCAGTAACATAACATAGTAAGCTGAGAAACTATAAAAGCAGTTCTAAAATTTCTCTAACATTATCCAAAAATGGCACTGGAAACCTTTTTATGTTTTTTGAGCTAATTCATGAATCTATCATACCAACCATCATGGTCCTGTGTCAAGGTCAGAAGGTCATTTGGATGGCATTCTGTATCATAATATAGCTGGTCAATGTAGGTGGTTGCTAGGTGACCAACCCATCTTGCTTCATGGCAAGGTGTCCAGAACAGTAGACCACTTGTGAGTATTTGTTTTGCTCACTGATAGTGTTGAGCAAAGCATTTTCTATGTTCAGATAAGATTGTAGAAATATCAGGGATGGGTCCATAGAGCTGTGATTGGATGTTGTCTCCAAGATATTGAGAGCTATAGTTAACATCTCTTGGAAACCTTTGCTTCACTTTAATATTTATTAAATATAGTGCAGATAATGTTGCAATAGTCTTCAAAATGCATATGCCTTACCTGCCTTAAGCACTTGAAACCTTGTCCTTTTATCTGGAATAGAACACTGACCACTAACAGATTGAGAACTACTCGATTCTGACACTTAGTTGGACACCGATAAGTAACTGAAAACTTTTTATACTTGTGAATTGACTTGAAAGATAAGTTTTCTATCACACCATTATAAATGGCCTACTAAATTTAACTAAAGGGACAAATTAGGAAATTGTGACCATTCCCTGCCATTTTGGATGATACCAGTTGTATTAGGCTTTTAAGTAGGGAGAACTAGTTTATCTTGAAAATCAGCATTTCATATCTTAGATTTTACTTGGGTTTGTACACAAGCCACTTATTTCTTGCTAATATTATAGCTAGAAATAAGATTATATAGTAAGCCCATCAAAAATACACAAAGTCTATGAGAATAGCATTCAGCCATTTAAAATTGACAAAAAGAAGTCTACAGCAATGACATTTATCCCTGTGTCTTTTTCCCTTTGTAGAACAAGTCTGTAAATTTCTCTTTCAAGATCATTGACTGAAGTGTTGCATTTACCTTAAACTTAATTTCATTCCATATTCAAAGGCATTCTACAGAAAGATGCTGAGGATACTATGTACCAAATAATGAGAACAACAAGGTTTTGGAGAAAATGGAAACAAAAAGGAAACTTATACTTAACATCAGGAAGAGGCAGTTGAAATTTCTGGGGCAATTAATAAGGAAAGAGGACTTGGAAAGCCTGATACTCACAGGATAGATTAAGGAAAAGAGGGACAGCAGAAAGCGTACTTGATGAGCTACAGCAAATGAAAGGCAGAACAGGGTTTCGGAAAAATAACAAAAAGACAAAACTTATTAAGAGTTACAAGGGACAGGAAAATGTGGAGGGTCATGATCGCCTACATCCTGAAGGAAAACAGCACATATAAGAAGATTCAAAAGCAGAGTTTGTAGCGTTCAATTCTTGACTGTAGTGGGGTTTAACAGATCTGGGTGAGATAATATTTCATCCAAACCCTTTAAAAAATGTCACTGATTTATTCATTCAAACAATATAAATGTGACAGTTATACAGCACACAAGCTCATTCAATAGGGCCTCAGTTTTTCTCGTATGTGCTGTGTCGCTTCAGGCTCTGGGTGAACATGACTCTCCCCAACTTCCTATCCTTCATAGATCTAAGTAATGTTTGTCTCCTTACTATCCTTGCTACTCTCTGTTCTGCTATCCATTTACCCAAGCTTGCTATATAGGTTACTCAATGTTTCCCTTTGTCCCTCTTGCTTTCAGGATGTCCTGTGAGTGTCAAATTCTCCAAGCTTGCTTTCCTCATTATGTGCCCAGAAATTTCAATTGTCTCTTTCTGATTAGAGGTATAAGTGTTCCTTTTTTTGTTTACATTTTCCTCAAAGCCTCCCAGTTGCTCACATGTTCAGTCCATGGTATTCTCAGTATTCTTATGTAGGACTATAGCTCTGTTGCCTTAATTCTACTTTTCATCAGTAAGAATATTGTCCAAAATTTCACTGCCATATAGGAGGATTGATATTTGCATACTTTTCTTTTTCTTTGTTTCTCCATGTGTAATAAAGCTTCTTTTCACTGGTTGCATATATACATCAATCAATTCTCAAAATATTCGAAATAACTGGATCCTTTTTAGCAGACCTCATAGGATTTTTTTTTTTTATTTATCTCCAATATGTAGGATGATGTCTGCAATTATGTGTGCTATATCAATCATGTAGAAATAAGAGAAAGTCATGATACTTTAGGAAGTAAATGACTATGGCTCATCACAGCTTCCTTTTCTTTAATATCTGGAAATTGTTTAAGGAAAGAAGTAGAGTTGTTTCCTATTGAATATTCCATGATTTTGAATTTAGCATTGTTCTTCAAGACTAGTCAACAATGAAGGTGTGAGAGCCCAAGGTGTTCACTTTTAACCATGGCTGGAAAGGGAGCAGAGAAGAAGATTCCAGTCCTTTACCAGGAGCATTAGCAATCTCCTTTGTTGGAAATTGAACTCAGCTTGTCAGTTTCATTTTCTGATCTGATAACCATCATGTCAACTGCACATCTAAGTTATTTCTTTCTTTCAAGGAGGTTGGCAATCACAGCTCTCTACAACTTCCTATCCCTTATAGCTAAGTAAATTTTCCTTGCAGTCCTTCTTAGTCTCTATTCTGCCATCCATTTAAAGAAGCTTGTTAGATACATTACTTGATTTTTCCCTCTGTCCCTTAATATGTCCTGTGAGTGTCAAATTCTGCAAGCCTTCTTGCCTCATTGCTCATATGTTTTGTCCATAGCCTCCTCAGTATCTGTAGAACTAGATCTCCATTGTATTAAGTTTCCTCTTCATCTCTGGGAATATGAAAAGTAAATAAATGGCAGTTCAGATTGTGTAATATACACAATGAATATTAAATTCTATAGCTTTGATTTAAGTTCACAAAATTCCTAACAGATTCTTGTGGATATTGAATTTTTTTTCAGTCACTTTGCATTTCTTGTCTATCATTGAATCATTAAATCTTTTCTTGAACAAGTATTAAAAGAAAATGAAGCTGTCTTTGACATGCTTGATTACTCTATGGTTTATAAAAAGTTTCATAAAAGTACTCTTATCAAACTGCCCAATCTATATTAAATTCCAAAATAAAAACTAAAATTTAAAATTTTCTCAAAGAGAACCAGAATATCGGTGAATCTGAACAATTTAGAAAGTTAATTGATTTGTTGTTTTATGCTTTTGTGGTTCTTGCATTTCTCTTTCATTTTTACAAATATGCATTATATCCTCCTGAGGCAAAATTTGTCACAGCTGACTATATGTAAAAAAAAAAAAAAATCTCTCTCAGATAATTCACAAATTAACTTTATTTACTGGTGACTCTAACAAAGTTTCTGATTTTAAAACATAGTTTCTTGGAGAAACATCTCCCATTTGCAGAGAACAGACACAAATAGAACTTTAGGTATTGTCATATCTTGCAAAGAAGTTACCTATTATTTGAAAGTGACATTTTATTTTAATTTTAATTTGATGTTTCCATATAGGAGGCATTCAACATTCACTGATCATCACCAGTTATCATTACTGTCAATTGAAATTTATAAAATCTTTCTCTTAAAACTGTTTTTCAGGTAATTAGACATCTGAAGTTCACTAACAGTTATCACTCTTTCTAGTATTGATGGGAGTTTCCTTCCAAACCTTTTGTTTTAGACAGTGTGGAACAGGAATAGCTTGATTATATAATATATTATATTTGTTCTCTTCTAGTTACATATATTACCCATTTTTGTTTTAGTTTGAAGTCTTCAACTGATGTAATTTTACTTATATGGTAGTGAATCTTGGACAATCTTCCCACAGTTGAGGAGAAAACTAGTTGTGGAGAATCACCTCTGTCCTGAAGAGATGTTATACATAGAAAAAGATGATCCTGGGACTAGATTTGATTCACATGAAGAGACTCTAAATTTAAATTGATATAGACAATTGGTATCTCTGATATAGTTCCTCTTTTGATTGTATTATGTTTCCATTGAAGGTTTATTCACACGTTAAGAGCACAGGAAAACATAATCTTTGCTGCTGTCTTCATCCAGTACATCATGGGAATAAAGAGTATGAGCATAACTCCATTTTGTCTAGCTAATCTCTCAGGCCCATGACTTCTTACTTTAAGCATTTAATACATATATGCAAGCATGCAAATGAAAAAGGATTTAAAAGGGCAAATTTACAAATCATAGCAACTCTGATTTGGGTCTGCACTGTTGATATTTTCAGCAAAACAAATAAGGGCATTAAGAAAGTTTTTAAAATATTATGGAAAATGTGATACTGCCTCACTTTCTAGTCTCGATAGAGTTCAAAAGCATCTCTGAGTCCTTGCGGGTGGCAAATTATTTTCCAGTCTTCAACCTCTCTTTCTTTCACAGACAGGATATGTTGAGCCTCTCACTGCTCTGTCACTACTACAATGGAAAGTGCTCGGATGAACTATATTCCCTGGTTCTATCAGGTCTAACCTTCATGGCTAGAAGAATCTGTCATGTTACATTCCATCTGTATTCCTTCGGTGAGAAGTCAGTTTCACTCAAAGAATTTCTTCCCACGAACCACAGCTCTGTGCAACCAACTCCAAACATGATGTTTCCCTGATTACCACAATCTTAACCTGTTCATGTCTAGGATTAACAGTTATCTCACCCCCCTATCTGTATAAACTGCCTCTTAACATAACCACAAGTGGCCCCCAGGTCTTGTACAGGGAGAATCATACTGTAAAAAAAAATCTGAAAGTACATTGTAATAGTAATAGATGCTTTGCAAAAGCTAAGAAAAGAAACAATGAAAATTTCATTTAAAACAAGGAAAAGACTGGTCTTCCTATGTGGTAGTGAATATTGGACAGTCACCCAGAGATGAAGAAAAGACTTGAGACAACAGAAATGTGGTTCTACAGAAGGATGTTGAGAATAGACTGGACATGTGGGTTTTAGGAAAAATAGAAACAAAAAGGACAGTTTTACTTAGAATCAGTAAAAGCATGTGGTGTTAAAATGAATTTTTATTTTTTTGGCAAACTCATAATTACTCCTTGTTTCATCTAATAAACTAATGAGCACCTAATGAGTATTGAACTCACTACAGCAGTAATAGTTTGTGAGACAAGCTTGTTCACTAGCTCCATTCTTTAGTTCCACCAGTTCAGACTTTTACAGCTAGGAGGTACCATACTATTTTCAGATACTCATCCTGATTGCCTTTAAGGAGAAAGTTCCATTTAGACAGCATTTTCCTCAGAAGTGCTACTGTAGAATAGATACCCATATGGGTGCTTTCCTGAAAATTACAATCTTAACCAAGTGTTGATCATTATCTATCCTCCTTATCCTCATTTCATATCACCTCCTCTTTCACTCACATCACATGTATCATTTATCATAACCATTATAATAATAACTGTCTACCTTGGGTGGTTCTCGGGCCTTGTATTGGGTGAATTTTAGTATAAAAATTACTCCTTCATGAGGCACTTTAAACTGATATTTAATAAGTTTATCTCAGATAAAATAGCAAAAGGCTAAATCTGAGTAAGAAGATTGTGTAGCATCAATCTGCCAGGTGAGTATTATTATTGATATTTATTAATAGAGGCACTCAGTGAAGACTGAATTCAAGTTTAATAATCATATCTTTGCTGTGAGGTACTTGACATCAGTTCTGAAGTCCAACCAAAAATATTGGAAATATAAAAACGCACCAAAGTATCTGATTTCCTTATCAAGTATTAAAAAAAAAAAGGTAATTAAATTATTTTGTTTGTCCTGTATCTGGTTACCTGACAAATTCTTATCTTTGATTGTCTCTTGGTATCAGATTAATCAGTTTATCAGATGAGAAATTAATTCTGAATATTTATTTTCAAACAGTCTTCATAATATGTTACCATTAAAAAAAAAAACAAAAAAAAAAAACTTATAGTTTTAGAAGTATGATGAGAAGAGATGTTAAAATCTACTGAAAAAGCTCAGTGTGTGTGTGTATATATATATATATATATATATATATATATATATATAATTGTGTATTTAGGCAGCATTATTAGTAAAAAAGAAAAAGCCAACACTCAATAATATCAACTATGAACATGGCCACAATGTGCTGACCATCTTTAGAAAATAAAACATTCCTTTAACTGTAGATGCAAACATAAAAAATCCACACATTCAGTTAAAAGCAAAAATAAAATCATCTTGATAATGGCTAAAAGTATAGCCGAAAGCACTTGGGTATACAGAACATTTGGACAATTTCTACATAATTTAGGTCCAGAAAAGAAGAAAATTATAAGAACACAAGAAAAATTAAATAAAAAACTTTGCTGCAGTACCCTGTCAGTCATTTTTAATGAAACATATATATATATATGTATATATAAACTACATCTGCCCATAATACCTCTCATTGGGAGATTGGAATTTTTGAAGAGTGTTGAACCACCTCAACTGCTGCTGTTCTACCGTGAGTGTAGCCATGAGTGAGTAAATAATGAACCCAAAGAATGAAGGTCACTCATTGACCCCTCAATGCTACCAGTAAGAACCGTTGGGAGAGAGGGGCCATTTAGACCTTATTGGGACATCTTTCTAGGAGACAACTCCTGCACACTAGCAACCAATGATGTTGATGTCCTCTTCTTTTCAGAAGACTGAGGATTTGAGAGCACTGGCCTTGTTCAACTACTGTACATGCCAGATTATCCAATCTTTCCGAGAAACTGGACCTAAGGTTTACAAAAACTACCTGAGCAGGCATTTGCATCAGAGATTATCTAGCCTCTACCCCTAGCTGATGGATGTACTTGCAAACGAGCAACTATCCATTATTTTATCTATCCATCTATCTATCTATCTATCTATCTATCTATCTATCTATCTAAGTGTGTATGTGCGGGTATACATCAATAATCTCAACATAATGATAAATATATGCATTTATTTTATACAATGGCTGTTTCTTTTTCAACATAATCTTGTCCTTGTCAATGCACTTAATTCAGGATGAATATTGCTGACACAACAAATATTATACAGTGAAAATTTCAGATTAAATTTCAGCTAACAACTTTACATCACTTATTGCAATCATTGATCCAATATCATACACACACACACAAACACACATATATATGTTGTCATTTCACCACATGCAAGGCAGTAAAGCCATTCAGTTACAAGGGGTTACTGAGTGTGAAAGAATTAGAAAAAAGAAACATTATTAAGGAACAAAAACAATAGAAGAGTAATCATGTAGACAGAAGGAAATAACTGATACATCATTTAAATTTTTGAAGATCAAATATGAAAGCATCTTTTCTTTCTATGTGCCTTTCATGACTCTTCACCTCCTTCAATCACTTTCTGTCATCCACTTGCATTTGAAAAATCATACCTCCAAAGTTATGATGTGAAATATTTTGAAAACTGTCTGTTTATAGCAAAGTTTATTGCAAATATATTCAATGTGTGTGTGTAAATATTAAATAAATTCTTGTATTTATATAGTGTGACATATCTAAAACATGGCAAGAATGACACATGCCCTGGGCATCACTTGAAGAGATACACTGTTGTATATTTTCTATTAAAGCCCGAGTGACCATCCTTGAATAGTAAAATGTATTTTCTTTAGATTATCATAGATTATCATTAGGATTGGCAGATTATAAAACAATTTATATAAATTATTAAGTAAAAATGCATGCATCAAAAGAGACACTTTGATCTTACTTTGATGAGTAGTTAATGAAGACTTTCTGAAAACAATTTGTATCAGTAAAAATAAGGAAAATACAGTGCTATAATTTAACTGATGGGTTTTTTGAGGCGATGATAAAATATTTTAAAAGTTTGATGTGATTGTCAGATATTTAAATAGAGGTGAAAATTCAGTTTTTTTTTCTGCGAATATGCTTCCTTATTAATCCATCAGATTTTATTACTTATACAATATTTTTAGCAGATACCCATATTTGAGTAGATGCTCTGTTTATTTATTAACCAATATATTTATTAATTTTCGTCTATTGGTCTGAATGTTCAAGAAATTATATTAAAGCTGCTGGAGGGTACATATTTTTCTTTAATAAGATTTCTTGAATGTTCAGGACTTTAGGCAAAAATAAATATATAGTTTAATATGGAGCGTCTACTCAATTATGGGTATTCACTAAAAATAACGTTTAAGTAATAGCTTCTTAACATGAAGAAAAATTACAGAAAACAGCCTGTAATGAAATTAATAACACTCAAAATGATGATGACGAGTTATTTCTCTTGTTTAAAGAACCAATGTGCATAATTGTAAATACAAATTTTGATAAACTCCTTCTTTGCCATATATATATATATATATATATATATATATATATAGATAACTAGACTCGTTTCGAAAAACCCTCGAATTTTTGATTTGCTAATCAAATCAATCTCGAGGAAAAAAAGGTTTTAAAAAAGAAAGAGCTACAAACATGAACTTCTGCCAACAAAAAATCGCACAGATGCAGGTCTGAAGCCCAAAAAAAAAAAACCCCGATACGAGTAACAACTAACTAACAAAAGAGCTCAATACAACCGTAGAGCAGACCTAGATACACCTAGTGAGCCAGACAAACCTACCTAGGTTTCACCTAAACGGATCGTCAGGGAAAGTTTGGCTAACGAGGCAAAGAGAAACACATATTTATAGGTGATAGCTAAAATCATACCATGTGAAAAAAAAAAAAAAAAAAACCTAAGGGGGGGGGTAAATATTTATTCAACAACAAAAAAAAAAAAAATCCTCAGTGGAAAGTCAA
This sequence comes from Acanthosepion pharaonis, assembly GCA_903632075.3. NCBI lineage: Eukaryota > Metazoa > Mollusca > Cephalopoda > Sepiida > Sepiidae > Acanthosepion > Acanthosepion pharaonis. The sequence continues at coordinate 1,396,222 of CAHIKZ030000070.1, forward strand.
TAACGGGAAAACGTCTAATTTCGTAGCCAAGATTTTTTATGTCTACATACATTAAGAATTTCAGTTTTAGAGTTTAATAGCTGGTTAGTGTTTTAAATATGTGTTTCTCTTTGCCTCGTTAGCCAAACTTTCCCTGACGATCCGTTTAGGTGAAACCTAGGTAGGTTTGTCTGGCTCACTAGGTGTATCTATATATATATATATACATACATATATATATATATATATATATATATATATATATATAATTATATTGCATATATAGAGCATGAAAGAATAATCAATTTGTCATAATATATATATATATATATATATATATATATATATATATGATGATTGAAAAGTAACTCTCCATTTTAAAATGCTTATAATTTATTTACAACTATAATTTTTTAAAAGAAATGGATATGAGAGGAAAGCCTTTAGCATGAGGTCTTATTTAAAATTCAATATGGGCACCAGATTTTGTTACCAGCTTCTCAAGCCACCCAGAAATCGCATCAATTGATTTCATCAAGAACTTTTGTAGTATGAAAGACATAACTTCTTGTATTTATCCTTCAAGTTCTTCCAAAGTCTTGGTTTGGTATAGTAGACTTGCTCCTTTAATCAACCCCAAAGAAAAAGTCATAGGGTGTTGTCAGGTCTCCTGACTGGCCACTCATACATAAAATAGAGAGTTACTTTTCAATCACCCTGTATTTGTTTTTATATATATATATATATATATATATGAGTGGTGTGTGTGTGTGTAAATATGCTACATGTACATGTCTGTATTTATATATATCTGTATGGATGTAAGTATAAGTAAAATGTCTGTGAGTGTGTGTATGTATATATATATATATATATATATATATGTATATGCAGTAATATATCTAAAGTACAGCAGGAATGACAGATGCCCTGGGCATCACTTGAAGCATGCATCACAGAGCAGTTTCTATTAAAGTCAGAGAATCCATCCTTGAATAGTAAAAACTATTTTCTTTAGATTATCATAGGTGAGAAGCATTAGGATGGGCAGATTGTAAAGCAACTTATATAAGTATTATAAAAAATACATGGGTCAAAGCATGCTCTTTATTCTTACTCTGTAGTTAATAGAGACATTTATTTAAGGAAATCAGAAATGCCTTTGCATCTGGGAATGTAAGGAAGACACAGTGCAATAATTTGTTAATTAAAAGATTAAGGAACTTGATATGTCTTTTTAATTTGATAATCCTATCAAATCCACAAATTAATTTCTTGGTGGCTGTAGAAAATTGATTAGGAAAAATTCCAAAATTTTCTTTTAAATAATTTTTATTTTCACAAGTCCTTTTAATCTCATTTGAGACCATCTCCAGGGGTTGCATATCTATGTATGTGCTATGCGTTAATACTTTAATTTCAAATTATTTTTTTTTTACCTCTATGCAAGGGAGATAACCTTTGTGATTTTTAATATTAACATAAAAAATGAAGCTAACCTCAAATAATACTAAACATATCAAATACAATAATCAAATGCATTCTAACTATAAGCAGGATGAAAAAATTCTAAAAGACTCATAAACAGTTGCAGTTAAGTGTTATAGAAAAAATACTAAATTAAAAATACTACAATTAAAAAAAATCTTTTAAAAATATTTTTGAAACATCTTCAAAAAAAAAATCTACTACGTTACCTCCCTTGCATTGAGGTAAAAAAATATTTTGAATATACATAACACATCCATAGATATGCAACCCCTGAAGATGGTTTCAGATGAGATTGAAAGTATATATAAATATAAAAGCTGACATTGAAGTCAACACCCAGAAGTGACAGTCTGCTTCATGCTAAACGCAATGTCCATTTGCATATTTACATACACTCTATCCCTGATACTGAATACTTTAACCCATAAATATATCATATCTTAAAAGTATATTTCATCATTCATATATATATATATATATATATATATATATATATATATATGTGTGTGTGTGTGTGTGTGGATGTGCAGGTGGTGTAATGGATAGTGATTCAGAATGAGAAACTAGAGAGCATAGTTCAAATTCCAATCAGTTTTATGTTCATTTACATGCAAATGCATTTGGGAAAGGTATGCATTTCTATAATGAAATTATTTCCACTGAATTTCTGTTACACTTTTAATATTCACTGTATCATATATGCAGTACATCAATATATCCATAGCCTTATTTTTCCTCTTTAAATGCAATGTCAGTCATCATCTTCTGCCTACTTGAATCTCCAAGCTTATGGCCATATCATGTTGAAACATTGGTTCCTGTACAATCATCAATGTTAAGCAATGTTGAGCCTGGTCAGTACCTAGATGGGTGACTTCTTGGGTATACCAGGTGCTGTAAGCTTGAATGTGCGGGTGGTGTATAATGGCTTGGAATAATGTTAATTGGAGAGCCAAGTTTTAATTCCTGTTGAGTTTTTATATTCACTTATGCACAAATACTCTTTGCAAAGGTATTTTTGTGATGTTGGACAGCTTCACTTGTCACTTTTTCTATGTCAAGTGAAAGCCTGTTATCACTTCCAAAATGCTTGTTATATTCGAGACTACGTAGACACCAGTACTAGTAGTAACGCCTTCCAATAATATCTGCACTAGTAATACTTGTTCAAGTAGTAATTGCCAAATAGTATAATGATCAGAAGAGAATCGTAATCCGTATAGTAGTAGCATCGAATGAGTGAATGTATAGCAATAGTGGATAGACAAGAAGAGTGAACAGTGATCGTATAGTCATCATGCTACTTCCTATTTATTCACTTCCTTTATGATTTTAATAATGGTATGAATCCACTTCTTCTTCCCCAGCTATGGATTAATTAGTAATACGTGTATCACTAAACCATTATTATCTCCCCTCACTCCAAATTCTTACAATCTAAAATATTTTCTGACTTTAAATAACCTACAAAGGGTTGATAAACCGTAGAAAACAAATCAATCAGTCATTATATCTATTACTCTTTTATTATCCTCTCTGTTTCTTTCATTCCCATTAACCCTTGCATTCTGATGGCTTTTATTGCCGTGGATGGAATAAAATGGTTAAAAAAAATGATTTCATGTTAATATGTGCGTCTAGCTTAGTGAGCTAATCTCAGATATGAAGGAAACTTTTTGTGCATTTGCTTAATAAATCCAGCTTGTGATGTCACTGGTTGTTCAAACATCCAGTTTCTTTATAATTTCATGAAATAGTTGAATGATAAACATTACATCATGTTTACTTAGGGATCCTTAGTTATAAATAATTTATTTCAAATGATTTACCCAGATAATATTTTATATTGAAGAATTTTTGAAATCTCTATTTTGAGCTACATTTTTAAAGTAAAATTGATTAAAAGGCAGTTGCTGTGACCAAATACCAATTGTCTGCCATTCGGAATGCATTTTTCAGGTGCAGTTTGGCTATTATGGTTCCATGAATCACAATGAGCAGGTGCTGTGGTTTTCAAGGAGTTTTTCAAAATGATTTCTATTTACAATGAGCTGAAGATGTGCTGAGAATTGACCTGAGGGAAAGAAAATCTGCAAAACAAAGACTGAAGAATGATTAAAAGGAAAGAGTTTGATGGCAAAAGAAAGAAAACAGTAACAAGAATACATTCATTGAAAGAGTTTATAAAACCAGCAAAGGAAGAAAAGAAGCTGTATAGCCAGAAAAAAACAGAAAGAAGACTAAAGAGAATAAAATAAAGAGACAATTAGTTTTGTATATATTGGATTTCATTTAGAAAGAGAGAGGGGTGAGAAAGGTTAAGAACAAAGTGAGGGAGTTATAGAAAAGGAAGATGACAACAAAAAGAAAGAAACAGTAAAAAAAAAAGAGGCAGAAAAAGAAGAAAATGTTCCAAGTAAAGGAAGAGAAAATGGTAAAAATGATTGGCATATTGAGAAAAAAAAAGAGAACTAAAAGATAATTTCAGAATGTTTCCCAAACTTTTACATATTACCTTTTGTTGTATTTGTCAATAAGTTTACTTGTAGGGAAACATTTATGGGAAAATGAAATAAAATGAGAATTAGTAAATAAAATAATAATAATAATGAATTATTAAAAAGAAAAAGAAATACGTTTTCCCACAATGCTAATAATAAAGGAACCTGGCATTTTATTAACCCGCTTGGCTTTGTCAAACAACTATTATTTGGCATTGCTTAAGTCTATATAAAGACATATTTTCTTCCTCTTTTTTTCTCCCTCTTGCTCCAAGATGTAGCTGGAAGTTGAAAAAGACATTCCGGCTGGGACACATTCATTTTCCCCTGCCCACTGATGAGTGGACTCTCTTTCCACTTTCCAACTGATGGCATTAGCATGAGCCTTCCAAAACCTCCACCTATGAAATAAATCAACCCTTTCTTTGGTCATTCTAACTCAGTGCTAAGCTGACATCGCAAACATTATAACCATGCTTAAATGCTCCAACAATGAAGTAAGTACAAGTTTTTCTTTGGTCGCAACTCTGTGCATAGCTGACTTGAGCTTGACCACTATAACAATACTTATCTTAACGTACCCTAATTTCTGGACAGGAAAGGAAACCGACATACCAAAGATATATTGACAACAACAGTTTATATAAAAACAGAAAATAAATGGTCCATAGTAGAAACCCAAGATTTTTGTATGCTTCTTCATTATTACACATGAACACACCTATAATATACACCATCATGCAACCTTTTAAATTTCATACATTTGTTTCTGCTTATCTCTTTATACATGGTACCACCTATGTATTTAATTTAGCCCAAGTTTTAGGTGAGTAGTAATAATATGAACTATTTCCTTAAAAGTGCAATATGTTCAATATTTTTGCATATCACTATATATTCTATAAGTTCAAATCCTTCTGTAGGGCACATTTTCCTTTAATAGGATTTCTTGAATGTTCAAGCCACCAGACAAAAAAAAATATTGTTTAAAATGAAAGTGTCTACTTAAATATGGGCATCCACTAAAAATAATGTTTAAGGTAATAAAAATATGCCAAATTAATAAATAAAAGTCCATTAATTCTTTAGAAATTGCTTCATTTACATTAAGATACAAAACTGAGCAATTATGACTTTTAAAGAAATCTGAATGTGTAAAGTGTGCTTTAAAGGCAGATAGAATCTTGCTTAATTATGAAGCTCTTCAAGGTCAAGTGATCAAAAGCATGTTGGGTCAAATAATGTTTTATCCTACAAATGAGGATGCAGGTTTGACTACTGCTGGAGGGCACATCTTTCTTTAATAAGATTTCTCAAATATTCTGGTTGTTAAACAAAACAAAAAATACTATTTAAAATAAAATTCAAATATAGATATCTACTGTTATGTACACTATTTACATTGTTCGGTCTTTTGTCCTTATTTTTATTGTCATATTCATGATGTTTCGACTGTTGTACGCTCCAGCCTTCTTCAGGTGATATATGTTGGAATTTCAAACCGAACCCTTTATCTTGTCCACCGGGGTTGATTGTTCTAGTTTCATGTGCCATGTCTTTTCTGTTTTGTTTAGTTTGGTTGTCTGGTTCAAGGCCATTAGCGTCTTTGAGGATTCAACTTGAAGCACTTTCTAGTTTGTTTTTACCTATAATTAAAGACTCTCATGAAGAAGAATAAGTTTAGAGTGAAAAGGATTCAATGTTTTTTAAATGATGTTTTAAGTATTCAAAATGTTCAGAAAAACACTATTAAAAATTTAGAATGTAATATGCATAAATACACTTTTACTATACAATACCAATCATAAATTTATAATATGCTTATTTTTCCAGAAATCTGTACTTCTACCATGAATGTATACCAATTCATTTAGTTAAATCTTATTCCCACATGGTTGCTCACACCAAAGGTTCTAGTTCTCTCTAGTAGAAAATATACCATACACAATATACAAAATGACTGATGTAGGTATAGTATATGGTTTGTAGGGGAATAATAATAGATTGACATTGATAGGCAGATAAGAACAGAGATAGAGAGACTTGATAATATTAAGAGATTAAGATGAATAGATCAAGGGATAAAGCTGATAGCTGAGAACAGACTTATATAGCCTCGTTGAAAATATTATGTGATTAAGATGAATAGATCAACAGATAAGCTGATAGATAAGAACAGACTGATATAGCCATGTTGATAATATGAAGAGATTAAGATGAATAGATCATGGGATAAGCTGATAGGTAAGAACAGATATAGCCATGTTGATAATAATATGAGATTAAGATGAATAGATCAAGAGATGAACTGATAGCTGAGAACAGACTGATATAGCCATGTTAATAATATTATGAGATTAAGATGAATAGATCAAGGGATAAGCTGATAGATAAGAACAGATATAGCCATGTTGATAATATGAAGAGATTAAGATAAATAGATCAAGGGATCAGCTGATAGCTGAGAACAGACTGATATAGCCATGTTGATAATATGAAGAGATTAAGATCAATAGATATGCAGAGACTGAAATTTAGTTATTGCTATAGATAAGATCAATAGGTATATATCTGGATTCATAAGCAATAAACTAAGCCTGAAAGTTATTGGAGGAGATATATATTAAGATATGAACAGAAAAAAAAAAGTTTTATTACAGACTGATAGAAAAATATGAGCAGATATAGATTTTTCCATTGATAGGAACCGGCTGAGTCAGGCAGATAGATAGATGACAAGACAAGATAGATTAAGAGCAGAAAAATATCTAGAGATAGAATGATAAACAAGAAAAAATCAAATAGCTTCTAGTCATTCAGGAAAGAAATAGAAGGATGGGCCAGAAGTCAGAAAAAAACTATGGGATAAATTGAGCTTAACATTAGAACACGAAAGATTTTGTTGGTAAACATTATACAAGAGAAAAGTCTGTTTCTGCTCCATCAGGTAGTGCGATGGGTAAGCAAACCAGGGATAAACAGACTTAAACCTTAGACAAAAGTCTACCATCTGCATTCCTGTTTTTATTGCTAAATGAAAGATTACGGTTTTTGTCTTGATATAACAACTTGCAGAACAAAAGTAGCAACAAGGAGGAACGAAGCCATATTTTCATATGGAAGCTGTCTGATTGGTTAATTGGATATTGTTATTCTTTTATTGAGGAAGAAGTGCCAAAAAATCATGTCAATGGGTGGAAAAGATAAGGAAGGGGACAAGAGGAGATAAAAACAAATTCTAGAAGAACCAAGAAGGGAGGAAGAAGACATTGCAAAGCATTAAAACTAGTGATCTTGTTGCTCTCTAGGTGCAGCCTACTTGCAACCTAAGCTAAGCACCTCACCATGTAGTCATGGTTATCAAGCAAGTCTTCCAGACTATTTTTTAATCACTTCATCTCAAACAATGTGATAATATCTCTAAGATGCAAGGGGTTACTGATAGGGAAAGATAGGAATGCCCTAATTTTTGGTATTGTACCAAACTAACCTCAGGTTATTAAATATCAATAGGTAGCTCACTGTGGAGTATTGTTTAGTATGCTTTTGTCATAGATAAATAGTACTACAATAATTGTTATTCTCATGGAATAATTCACACTTTCAAACCTGACTAATCTTTACATACAGTGTGTCAAAAGCAGCACCCAGATTCTGGAGGAAAATCATTCTGTTTCCATTATTCCTGCTGACTTGCAAATTATTAATTTTCTTATTTAACTCTTTTTGGTTTTTGTTTGTCAGGTTGGTACAGTTCTGTAATCTTTCATTAGTACTTTGGAAGCATTGTCACAAGTTTAGTACTATGTGGGTTTTCAAATACCCCATTTAAAATATTATAGATTTATCTGTAGTGTCATGATCATGAGAAATAAAAATAAAAAAATCCCATGATTCCCTAATAAAAAGAAAACCACCCAACTGGCAGGAAATTTAGAGTCATCCCCTTTTTCATTTACCTCCCACCAAGAGAGCACATGGATTTGAGCAACTCTTGGAATGAAGACTACATAAGTTTTACACCAATATCACTTTCTCATGTTTAATATTACCTTTTAAGGATAGAATTATCACTTGCGAATAATTCATTGATTCACCAAGACAAACATAAAAACAGAAACATTTATTAACAACCACATTACAAGAACTTTCATATATCTACCGAATTAGTACAACGAAATCCTTCTAATAAATAAATCCTTCTATAAATGTATAAATGCTTCACTTTGTTGTCATGCTGTATATTTTACTAACCAAAAACAGGAGTCAAAGAAAGCCCATCGTAACATATCATTTAGTTCTTAATTTTTCTAGTTATGTTTCATCTTCACTATTCTTTCTGGTTTTTCATAGCATAAATAAAAAAAACCAAAAAACTGAAGGTTTTATTTGTAAAAATTGAATTAAAAGGTCAATATCAAAAATGTGTATGTCAGTTTCAAAAGTTCAAATATGCAAAAATAAACTTTATTTTATTTTTAGTAAATAAATAAATCTGCTTCTAATTCACACAAATTTTATGACTAATCCAGAAAATCTTTGAAACTCTATGCCCCATGCATTTACAAACACAGATGTGATGAAATGAGCACTGACCATTTAAGTGTTCCATACTATATCCCAAAATATCTAGTAAAAGACAAAGATGCTGTTTTATCTCCTGAGGCCAGTATATTGATGATGAGGGGTGGAGTTTGGTGGGGCTGTGCTGAGGATATAGGTATTCATAGTTGGGATAAGAATGTTCTTGAACAAAAAATTAACATCCAAGGGTTTCAAGAAATAGGACTCAAGATAAACCTTTCCAA